>CM042402.1:1679706-1692206 GCA_023634145.1 Thymallus thymallus | reverse complement strand
TTCCATCATTCCATCCACCCATCATTCCATCATTCCATCCACCCATCATTCCATCATTCCTTCGACCCATCATTCCATCTACCCCTCCACCCATCCAGCCCTCCACCCATCATTCCATCTACCCCTCTACCCATCCATCCATCCACCCACCCACCCATCATTCCTTCGACCCATCATTCCATCTACCCCTCTACCCATCCATCCATCCACCCACCCACCCATCATTCCATCCACCCGTCCACTGACACAGTGCCAACAACATGAGGTCTGACTGAATAGGGTAGGTGGATGGGCAGAGGATGGTGGAATGGCTGGCTATCTGGGGGCACAGCCACATACAGAGCTGAGGGGAGCTGAAACTGGGAGAGAGAGGGGCAAGCGGGTGGGCGGGTGTCATCTTTGGTGAGGTGAAGCTTCTCACCACAGAATAATGGGATTGGCAGAGGTGAAATAGAATGTATGTGTGTGTGTGTGTGTGTGTGTGTGTGTGTGTGTGTGTGTGTGTGTGTGTGTGTGTGTGTGTGTGTGTGTGTGTGTGTGTGTGTGTGTGTGTGTGTGTGTGTGTGTGTGTGTGTAAGTCAGTAAGTTAGTGGCAGGGGCATGTGTAAATCAGTGTTCCAGCTTTAAAGAGATTAGCCGGTACTTTTCAGCTAGTAGTTCTGAAAGTAGCATTCACAAGCTAAAAGCGGTCCCCCAACATTTGCTCACTACGTCACATTTGCAGCAGATATTCGCACCACGCTCTCCCTCTCTCGCTCTGCTGTGTGTGCATCCTGCTAGCTGTCACTCAAATGGTGAGGGGCTAAATCTAATTGGCTAGAACTCAAACTGTTTGGAGACTGGCCCACGTTGGATGTTTTGGACATCCAACGTGACATGGCGCAGCACAGATTCCAGAAAAACAGTTGCTTTCAAACAAGGGATTTTGTGGCTGATTGAGGCAAGTAATTCTACTCATTGAATGAACAACACATTCACCCCAAAGTGGGAGGTTTAAAAATCACTTTGTAGTCGCCAAATGTTACAGAGCATGTCTTTAAAGGGACTAGGGAGAGATGGAGTGAGAAAGGGACATCTGAAGACATCTCACACCTCTCTGACAACACACTGATAGCATATAGGAAGACATCTCACACCCCTCTGACAACACACTGAAAGCATATAGGAAGACATATCACACCCCTCTGACAACACACTGATAGCATATAGGAAGACATATCACACCCCTCTGACAACACACTGATAGCATATAGGAAGACATATCACACCCCTCTGACAACACACTGATAGCATATAGGAAGACATATCACACCCCTCTGACAACACACTGATAGCATATAGGAAGACATATCACACCCCTCTGACAACACACTGATAGCATATAGGAAGACATATCACACCCCTCTGACAACACACTGGTAGCATATAGGAAGACATCTCACACCCCTCTGACAACACAGTGATACCATATAGGAAGACATATCACACCCCTCTGACAACACACTGGTAGCATATAGGAAGACATCTCACACCCCTCTGACAACACACTGACAGCATATAGAAAGACATCTCACACCCCTCTGACAACACACTGACAGCATATGGGACAGAGATGGGAAGACATCTCACACCCCTCTGACAACACACTGACAGCATATGGGACAGAGATGGGAAGACATCTCACACCCCTCTGACAACACACTGACAGCATATAGAAAGACATCTCACACCCCTCTGACAACACACTGACAGCATATGGGACAGAGATGGGAAGACATCTCACACCCCTCTGACAACACACTGACAGCATATGGGACAGAGATGGTCTTACTGAGGAAGAAGGAGAGACTGAGGGAGAGGATGAGGAAACTGCATGTTATAGAAGTTTGGTGTCAGGGACAGTTTCAAGTAGATGCTAGTTCTTCTTGGAGTTGTGAGTGACTAGTGATTCGGTAGTGACTAGTGATTCGGTAGTAGTGATTCGGCCGTGACTAGCTAGATAGATAGATAGATAGATAGATAGATAGATAGATAGATAGATAGATAGATAGATAGATAGATAGATAGATAGATAGATAGATAGATAGATAGATAGATAGATAGATAGATAGATAGATAGATAGATAGATAGATAGATAGATAGATAGATAGATACTTTATTGATCCCTGAGGGGAAATTTCTTTCTCAAGCAGCTACGAAAAAAACACAGGGCAGGTGCAAAATGCCAGAACGAAAATATCACCTCCTCTAGAGTGTCAAGGCCATACAAACACATTGAATAACAGATTCACTACATGGAACAACAGATAGTCCTTACTGCTATTAGCCCATACAAACACATTGAATAACAGATTCACTACATGGAACAACAGATAGTCCTTACTGCTATTAGACCATACAAACACATTGAATAACAGATTCACTACATGGAACAACAGATAGTCCTTACTGCTATTAGCCCATACAAACACATTGAATAACAGATTCACTACATGGAACAACAGATAGTCCTTACTGCTATTAGCCCATACAAACACATTGAATAACAGATTCACTACATGGAACAACAGATAGTCCTTACTGCTATTAGCCCATACAAACACATTGAATAACAGATTCACTACATGGAACAACAGATAGTCCTTACTGCTATTAGCCCATACAAACACATTGAATAACAGATTCACTACATGGAACAACAGATAGTCCTCACTGCTATTAGCCCATACAAACACATTGAATAACAGATTCACTACATGGAACAACAGATAGTCCTCACTGCTATTAGTCCATACAAACACATTGAATAACAGATTCATAACATGGAACAACAGATAGTCCTTACTGCTATTAGACCATACAAACACATTGAATAACAGATTCACTACATGGAACAACAGATAGTCCTCACTGCTATTAGTCCATACAAACACATTGAATAACAGATTCATAACATGGAACAACAGATAGTCCTTACTGCTATTAGACCATACAAACCCATTGAATAACAGATTCACTACATGGAACAACAGATAGTCCTCACTGCTATTAGCCCATACAAACACATTGAATAACAGATTCACTAATAACAGTCACACACTGGTTTAATCAACATTGAACCTCTGCTAGCTAGACCCACTGGTCACACACTGGTTTAATTGACATTGTTTCAATGTAATTTGACAACATATTATGACGTGAAATCATTAGTGGGAAATACATCATTAGTGGAAAAACATCAAATTTTCATCTAATTTCAACAAGCGTTGTAAACATTGAAATATGCATAATAACAGGTTGATTCAAGCAGTGTGTGCCCGGTGGGTAACTACATGTCAATAACTTGTTTAGCACAGGAATGTGGAATGAATAAAATGAAGGACTGGGATAAAACATCCCAAAACGTAAGTATTAAGGACCAGCCTATTTGGTTAGCAACCAGAACCTCAGAACTAATAACTGGTTTTTGCCTGGACTATATAGTCTGGTGGAAGGAATAAATAAAACAAATGTACTCATTAAAATAACGTTTTTAAGGCAAACACGACATTCATCTATTTTTTTTTATGTTGGCAAACGTTTTCTAAAAGCAATAAGGCCTAAGAACAGCCCTTAGTCTGTAGTTATAGAAGGGATGAAGCTGATGTTCTGTACATTACCGTGGCAACTGACCTGTTGCACCTGTTCTCCACTGTGGTGAACATACCATTGTGATTAATCACACTTTATAAGCACCTGGCACATTGATAACACAGCATTCTCCCTGAATGAAGGTATACTGTTGTAACAGTATATGCTTGAACCAGCAACCTACCCTCCTTGGCAGAGTGTAGAGTGCACTTACACACATACAGTACCACAGTACAGGGAAGGAAACTACACCATGATGTAATTCAATTAACACGATTGGAACCATTGCATTTTCATTGGAGTGAATATGCCAAATGAAAATATATTGTGAAGGCTAGATTTGACATCCAATGGATTCTTCACATAGCCTACATGTAAATATTTGGCATATTTCGGAATAGGTTCCTCACATACTGGGCATATCTGGGCAGCAGAAAAGCATGCCATTCACATAAGTGTTTCTTCAATAAAGCACAAGATGACATGTTAAATGGAATACTTGGAATGAGTGGCAGGATTAGCAGATGGGGTACAGGACCAACTATTCTGAAATTCAAGCTATACCCTGGGACAGAGTAGACCTTTCAGTACAGTACCTTCACTCTCGTAGATATATTTGATGATGTCGTCTGTATTCAGACGCTCTTCTTTAGAGTTGATGGCACAGGTGACGGTCTGATATTCGTCCATGAGTTTGAGGTGCACCCCTTCCATAGTGAAGTAACAATTCCTCTCCTCCTTATCCTCATCGTAGATCAGCAGCGCGTCTTTCCAGTTGAAGTGATGGAACATCGCCAAGAACGTCTCTGACATTTTCAGGTAAGACGGGGAGATTCGGGTCAGGTGAGAGTATTCTTTCTCCTTGTCTCTGAACCCGCTGGCCAGAGCACCTGCCGAGATGACCGGGATGTTCCAGTGAGAAGCCATCCTTACCACCGGTGCCGCGGCGTATTCACACACCGGGCCGAGCACCAAATCCGGTTTCTTCTCGCAGGAGCGGTCCACCAGAGAGAAGAGTGCATCATTGCCACAATCGGAATCCTCATAGCGCACATTGAAATTAAGTCCCGAATACAGACCGCCGACAACTTTCAACCCCTGCTTTGCATACTCGATGGCCGGTGCCACTCTTGCTATTGAGAACATATACGAGTTATTTTTGGGCAACATCACCAATACTTCGATGTCTTCATTCACGGCTGCACTTGTCCGGCCAGGTAACAACAACAGCCAAAGGTACAAACACAATGAAATGAAATATGACATGATGCAACTTTAAAAGTTCTGCTTTGCCTGTAATCAGTAATAATGAAATATTGGAGAGATTATATCCACTCTATAACCCTCTCTCCAAGTCAGCTGTGTCCCCGGAGCCGCCTCTCTCCAAGTCAGCTGTGTCCCCGGAGCCACGGAGCCCGCAGGTAAATTGCAAATATGTCTTCCAACAACAAAAACATCTAAATTGAATTGCCTTTTTCTTTGAATTAATGAAATAAAATGTCTAAATGTATGAAGTGTATGATCCTGCACAGAAAGTCTCCTGCAACCTTCTCAACTGATGGAAGAATCCCCTGAGTTTTCCTAACTAATTCTCCCGTTTCCCTGGTCATTCCTCTTGTTTAAATATGGTAACTGCCCGGACAGCTACCACACATGCTGGCTGAGGGGAGGAATTTTGAATAATCTTTTCATTATTATTCCTGCGTCAGCCCTGTCAGATACACCTCTTTCTTAAAGATACAGGTCCCTCTTTTTTGTCTCAGAGAAAGTAGAAGCACACTTGGATTTACAGACACCGAATGGACTGGGACGCATTGCCTCATACAAACAATGGTGTGATATAACAAATTAAAATAATTGTAGGCAAGGTTTCAACAAAAGGGTTTTCTTTGCTATTTTAGATACAAACCCTTGAGTCTAAGCTGTTTTTGTTACACAGTACATTTCAATATACAGTATAATACAGTATAGTATAGCATATCTACATTGTATCTTATATGTATAGACTAAATACTTCTAACTTACCTGATCAATTTACCTTGAAGTCAACAAGGTGTGACATCGATGCATACAGCACAATCATAGGCCTACTGACCATCTGCTTATAGAAAACCCACTAAACATCTCCAGTATTAGATGTGTGCTGAGTGTTCTAATGTCAACTACTCAACTACTGATCGACTGCATGAGGAGACGCTGCATGGGAGAAAAAGAAACCCTGTTATAGACTGACACCTAGTGGTCTACAAGCGACATAGACTATTCTACAATAAAGCTGTACTGTAGGCCTACTGATCATGGGTTTAGATACACTGTATATTGATATGCCTTTACTGTCCAGACCATTTGAACCAAAACAGTATATTGTCAATTAGAATAGAGTGCACCTAATAGTTGGTCTATTGGGAAACAATATATAGAATGAATCCTAACTCCAGTGTTGTATTGGATAGATATTCAAACAGCTGTGTTTAGGGAAATGGACAGGAGGATACTAGTCAGCTGTACAACTGAACGCATTCAACTGAAATGTGTCTTCCACATTTAACCCAAGCCCTCTGAATCAGAGAGGTGCAGGGAGCCTTGATCTACATCCACGTCTTCGGCGCTCGGGGAACAGTAGGTTAACTGCCTTGTTCAGGGGTAGAACAACAGATTTTTACCTTGTCAGGTCGGGGATTCGATCCTACCCTCCAGGCGACCTGCAGCCTACTAAATGTTGGATGTAGAACTAGCAGGGAGGAGGGTCTGGTTATATTTCTAATGCCCCATTAAGACGCCGGCTTGCAAATGAGTCACATAACAAGTTCCCTTGACGTACGGTTAACAACCTCTCATTCACCTGACATTAAAATGTCCTTATGGGCCACTTGGTTTGTGGTCATTGACATATAGAGCCTGCATTCTCCAGAACTCATTATAATAATGACAGGGGTGTTGAGGTAATGTAATGTTGCTCTAGTCTGCAATCCCTTTGGTTACACCAATGGGTGCAAGCTGGAGCCACTATTAAGAGTCATTATGCTTAAGTAGACACCTTGTTGTTCAATTCTACAGCATCCTGTACTGAAGCTAGGGTTGTTTAGCTAGGTGTAGGTCTCTATGGGGACTGGGACAGTCACTGAACAACTGACGCCTTCTTAGGTAACCTTCATAGATACCAGGAGACAGAGGTCACTTCATCCTGCAGACACATTATTTTCTACCTGTTTGGCTTGGTCTGGTTGGTGCTCACTGCAGATCGTTTCAGCATTGTTGTGTGTGTGTTGTGTTGTGTGTGTGCGTTGTGTGTGTTGAGTTGTATGTGTTGAGTTGTGTGTGTTCTGTTGTGTTGTATGTGTGTGCGTGTGCGTGCATGCGTGCATGCGTGTGTGTGTGTGTTGTATAATAGTCCAGGAAGACGACCTGTACAGCCAGGGAAAGTTGTTGGTTGTGTGTTAGTTAATGTAATAAGGGGTCTGGTTTATGACCGCAGCTCTTTGAAATCTATTAAAGTGGTCATATAATCAAGGCCATCTGTCAGCCATGCTGTATACTTGTTTAATGCCCCTGTGTTTGTTTGTGTGCAGAGAAGATACGTGAACCACATACAGGAGATGTGTTGTCTTGATCCACATAAAGGAGATGTGTTGTCTTGATCCACAGACAGGAGATGTGTTGTCTTGATCCACATAAATGAGATGTGTTGTCTTGATCCACATACAGGAGATGTGTTGTCTTGATCCACATACAGGAGATGTGTTGTCTTGATCCACATACAGGAGATGTGTTGTCTTGATCCACATACAGGAGATGTGTTGTCTTGATCCACATAAAGGAGATGTGTTGTCTTGATCCACATACAGGAGATGTGTTGTCTTGATCCACATACAGGAGATGTGTTGTCTTGATCCACATACAGGAGATGTGTTGTCTTGATCCACATAAAGGAGATGTGTTGTCTTGATCCACATACAGGAGATGTGTTGTCTTGATCCACATACAGGAGATGTGTTGTCTTGATCCACATACAGGAGATGTGTTGTCTTGATCCACATACAGGAGATGTGTTGTCTTGATCCACATACAGGAGATGTGTTGTCTTGATCCACATACAGGAGATGTGTTGTCTTGATCCACATACAGGAGATGTGTTGTCTTCACATACAGGAGATGTGTTGTCTTGATCCACATACAGGAGATGTGTTGTCTTCACATACAGGAGATGTGTTGTCTTGATCCACATACAGGAGATGTGTTGTCTTGATCCACATACAGGAGATGTGTTGTCTTCACATACAGGAGATGTGTTGTCTTGATCCACATACAGGAGATGTGTTGTCAGTGGAGCTTTACAATATCCTAGATGATGTCTTTGGTAACACTACATTAACATGAATAAAAGTAACCTTAATGTTAAGTGTTATATTGGATTAGAACCTATGAAGGTGGTGTGTTTTTAAAACAGGCGTTTTCTCAGCATGGTAGATTTCCATTGAGATAATATCACCTGACGTTTAGTCCTATATGACGCACACTAACCCTAAAAAACACCTCCCAGTATGACAGAAAGACGTAGTTGTTTTTTGCTTAATGTGTTACTTCCTGTTTCTATATTAATGAAATAGCTTCTGCTGGGGTTGCAGCAAGGTAAGCAGATGGTCAGGAAAATGGAGGTGGATGGTGCTGAGATATGGTAGTGAAACAACGTAATCTTCCTGAGAGCTAACTGTCGGTTGACACTGTTAGTACCGAAATGACAATCACACCATGTGACCCTATGAAATTCACCAGACAAAGAGAGCCTGACCCTCATGACCCTCACTGACCCTCAACAAACAGTAAATATAAAACACACTCTTCCCCACCTTTCATTAATTCAACAAGTTCATGATGAATGTCGTGTCAGGGACAGTGAACAGTATGAGTAACACTGCTGAGTTCATGATGAATGTCGTATCAGAGACAGTGAACAGTATGAGTAACACTGCTGAGTTCATGATGAATGTCGTGTCAGAGACAGTGAACAGTATGAGTAACACTGCTGAGTTCATGATGAATGTCGTGTCAGAGACAGTGAACAGTATGAGTAACACTGCTGAGTTCATGATGAATGTCGTGTCAGAAACAGTGAACAGTATGAGTAACACTGCTGAGTTCATGATGAATGTCGTATCAGAGACAGTGAACAGTATGAGTAACACTGCTGAGTTCATGATGAATGTCGTGTCAGAGACAGTGAACAGTATGAGTAACACTGCTGAGTTCATGATGAATGTCGTATCAGAGACAGTGAACAGTATGAGTAACACTGCTGAGTTCATGATGAATGTCGTATCAGAGACAGTGAACAGTATGAGTAACACTGCTGAGTTTATGATGAATGTCGTGTCAGAGACAGTGAACAGTATGAGTAACACTGCCGAGTTCATGATGAATGTCGTGTCAGAGACAGTACAACAGTATGAGTAACACTGCTGAGTTCATGATGAATGTTGTGTCAGGGACAGTGAACAGTATGAGTAACACTGCTGAGTTCATGATGAATGTCGTATCAGAAACAGTGAACAGTATGAGTAACACTGCTGAGTTCATGATGAATGTCGTATCAGAGACAGTGAACAGTATGAGTAACACTGCTGAGTTCATGATGAATGTCGTGTCAGAAACAGTGAACAGTATGAGTAACACTGCTGAGTTCATGATGAATGTCGTGTCAGGGACAGTGAACAGTATGAGTAACACTGCTGAGTTCATGATGAATGTCGTATCAGAGACAGTGAACAGTATGAGTAACACTGCTGAGTTCATGATGAATGTCGTATCAGAGACAGTGAACAGTATGAGTAACACTGCTGAGTTCATGATGAATGTCGTGTTCGAGACAGTGAACAGTATGAGTAACACTGCTGAGTTCATGATGAATGTCGTGTCAGAAACAGTGAACAGTATGAGTAACACTGCTGAGTTCGTGATGAATGTCGTATCAGAGACAGTGAACAGTATGAGTAACACTGCTGAGTTCATGATGAATGTCGTGTCAGAAACAGTGAACAGTATGAGTAACACTGCTGAGTTCATGATGAATGTCGTGTCAGGGACAGTGAACAGTATGAGTAACACTGCTGAGTTCATGATGAATGTCGTATCAGAGACAGGGAACAGTATGAGTAACACTGCTGAGTTCATGATGAATGTCGTATCAGAGACAGTGAACAGTATGAGTAACACTGCTGAGTTCATGATGAATGTCGTGTCAGAGACAGTGAACAGTATGAGTAACACTGCTGAGTTCATGATGAATGTCGTGTCAGAGACAGTGAACAGTATGAGTAACACTGCTGAGTTCATGATGAATGTCGTGTCAGAAACAGTGAACAGTATGAGTAACACTGCTGAGTTCATGATGAATGTCGTGTCAGAGACAGTGAACAGTATGAGTAACACTGCTGAGTTCATGATGAATGTCGTGTCAGAAACAGTGAACAGTATGAGTAACACTGCTGAGTTCATGATGAATGTCGTATCAGAGACAGTGAACAGTATGAGTAACACTGCTGAGTTCATGATGAATGTCGTGTCAGAGACAGTGAACAGTATGAGTAACACTGCTGAGTTCATGATGAATGTCGTGTCAGGGACAGTGAACAGTATGAGTAACACTGCTGAGTTCATGATGAATGTCGTGTCAGAGACAGTGAACAGTATGAGTAACACTGCTGAGTTCATGATGAATGTCGTGTCAGAGACAGTGAACAGTATGAGTAACACTGCTGAGTTCATGATGAATGTCGTGTCAGAGACAGTGAACAGTATGAGTAACACTGCTGAGTTCATGATGAATGTCGTGTCAGAGACAGTGAACAGTATGAGTAACACTGCTGAGTTCATGATGAATGTCGTGTCAGAGACAGTGAACAGTATGAGTAACACTGCTGAGTTCATGATGAATGTCGTGTCAGAGACAGTGAACAGTATGAGTAACACTGCTGAGTTCATAATGAATGTCGTGTCAGAAACAGTGAACAGTATGAGTAACACTGCTGAGTTCATGATGAATGTCGTATCAGAGACAGTGAACAGTATGAGTAACACTGCTGAGTTCATGATGAATGTCGTGTCAGAGACAGTGAACAGTATGAGTAACACTGCTGAGTTCATGATGAATGTCGTGTCAGAAACAGTGAACAGTATGAGTAACACTGCTGAGTTCATGATGAATGTCGTATCAGAGACAGTGAACAGTATGAGTAACACTGCTGAGTTCATGATGAATGTTGTGTCAGGGACAGTGAACAGTATGAGTAACACTGCTGAGTTCATGATGAATGTCGTGTCAGAGACAGTGAACAGTATGAGTAACACTGCTGAGTTCATGAGAAGGACTGAATGAGCTGAGTTCTCACACACACACACACACACACACACACACACACACACACACACACACACACACACACACACACACACACACACACACACACACACACACACACACACACACACACACACACACACACACACACACACACACACACACACACACACATACATTACATTAAACTGCATGACAACACCCAGGCTGAATCCCAAATACCACCCTCTTCCCTATATAGTGTATGAGTGTACCACTGTTGACCAGGGCGCATAGGGATCTGCTCAAAAGTAGTGCACCATATTTGACTTTTTATATGTTTTCCTTTATTTGAAGAGTTATCTTTGACACCAGGGTCTTTCACAGACAACTCATCAGACACAATCTAATCAACATCAGATACAATGTAAAACAAACTCAAATATACCACCACACGAATATTCATGAAAAACTTTCCTAAAAAGTTTAACTTGCCCAATCGGCACCAGACCATCTAATTGTAATGTATTTTGTAGTTGATTCCTGTGGAGACCTGAGGAAACTCGAATGTTGTGAACGGGTTTGGTATCTCATGTTTTTATACTTCAACAACAAAGTTAGGCATGTCAGAAGGTTGTGTAGTTATCACGTTTTAGGGAAGACCCAGATGAAGACAGTGTGGAAGTAGCAAACGTTTATTACTAGAACAGGGGACAGGCAAAACGACAGGTCAAGGGCAGGCAGAGGTCAATAATCCAGATCAGAGTCCAAAAGATACAGCACGGCAGGCTCAGGCTCAGGCTCAGGTTCAGGCTCAGGCTCAGGCTCAGACTCAGGCTCAGGCTCAGGCTCAGGTTCAGGCTCAGGCTCAGGTTCAGGCTCAGGCTCAGGCTCAGGTCAGGCAGAATGGTCAAAACCGGGAAAACTAGAAAACAGGAACTTTAGAAAAGTCAGGAGCAAGGAGAAAACAGCTGGTAGGCTTGACGAACTAAACCACCTGGCAACAGACAAACAGAGAACACAGGGATTAATACACTGGGGATGATGAGGAAGATGGAGACACCTGGAGGAGGTGGAGACAATCACACAGACAGGTGAAACAGATCAGGGTGTGACACCTGGAGGGGGGTGGAGACAATCACACAGCTCTGTTCCCAGCTCTGTTCCCAGCTTTGTTCCCCAGCTCTGTTCCCAGCTCTGTTCCCAGCTCTGATCCCAGCTCTGTTCCCAGCTCTGATCCCAGCTCTGTTCCCAGCTCTGTTCCCAGCTCTGTTCCCAGCTCTGTTCCCCAGCTCTGTTCCCAGCTCTGTTCCCCAGCTCTGTTCCCAGCTCTGTTCCCAGCTCTGTTCCCCAGCTCTGTTCCCCAGCTCTGTTCCCAGCTCTGTTCCCCAGCTCTGTTCCCAGCTCTGTTCCCCAGCTCTGTTCCCAGCTCTGTTCCCAGCTCTGTTCCCCAGCTCTGTTCCCAGCTCTGTTCCCAGCTCTGTTCCCAGCTCTGTTCCCAGCTCTGTTCCCCAGCTCTGTTCCCCGCTCTGTTCC
>CM042402.1:1657206-1677206 GCA_023634145.1 Thymallus thymallus | reverse complement strand
CCTTTAAATGCTGATCACCATAGCCTCTTTAAGGGAAGCCTATTCTCAAAAACTACATTCTTGTAATTTTACTCCTTAAATTACACCTACAGTATATTTAATCTACAGTGTAAACATATTCTAACATTTACTGTACCTTACATTCTAGTCCGATGCTCTTATCCAGACCCACTTACAGTAGACTAATAGATAGATAGATAGATAGATAGATAGATAGATAGATAGATAGATAGATAGATAGACAGACAGACAGACAGACAGACAGACAGACAGACAGACAGACAGACAGACAGACAGACAGACAGACAGACAGACAGACAGACAGACAGACAGACAGACAGACAGACAGACAGACAGACAGACAGACAGACAGACAGACAGACAGATAGATAGATAGATAGATAGATAGATAGATAGATATAATTCCCTTAAAATGCAGTCCTTAGAACAGGTTAATTACAGATAAGTGCACGTATTGCACATTCAATATACTAAATGCAATGGAAAAAAAAAAAAGATACAACTGACAGGATACTAATATCCATTCCTGAGTGAATGACTACGAAAGTTCAGTCCAATAATTACTTACAATATTACACGTGATATGATATAACAACTGTACATGAATATGTACATACAGTCCTGAATGAATGAGTGCTGAATGAATAAGTCCTGAGTGAATGAGTGATTACAGACCAGAGTTACACTCTTATCAAGACTCACTTACAGTAGTGAGTCATTTAGCAGATGCTCTTATCTAGACCCACTTTTGGGACTATATAATGCCTCACCGGGGTGCCGTGCCGTCGGCAACATAGATCTGGAACTGTTGGGGTGCTAGGACCTAGTTTAACAATTATGCATCCATCCGTGAGTAACTCTGGTCCGTCAGCACTCATCCACTCAGGACCTATTTATTTATTCATACAGGTCTGTATATACATACTCATGTACAGTTGTTATATTATATCACATGCAATATTGTAAGTAATTATTGGACGTAGGCATTCACTCAGGAATGCATATTAGTATCCTGCCAGTTGCACCTTTTCTCATTGCTTTTAGTATATCGAATGTGCAATAAGTGCAGTTGTCTGTAATTAAACCCTGCGCACCAAGGACTGTATTTTAAGGGAATTACTATTATTACCCCAAATGATATCATACACACATTTAGCTATTAAAGTATCTCTTCCTGTCATTTACCTGTACAGTTTGTGTAAACATGCAAGTATTCACTTATCTGTAAATGTAACTGTATACCTAACTGTACAGCTAACTGTACAGTTTATGAAATTTCCCCCCCGGGGGATAAATAAAGTACCTATCTATCTATCTATCTATCTATCTATCTATCTATCTATCTATCTATCTATCTATCTATCTATCTATCTATCTATCTATCTATCTATCTATCTATCTATCTATCTATCTATCTATCTATCTATCTATCTATCTATCTATCTATCTATCTATCTATCTATCTATCTATCTATCTATCTATCTATCTATCTATCTATCTATCTATCTATCTATCTATATATCTATATATCTATCTATCTAATTTAACCATGCAAAATTTTCACTTACCTGTTCATTTACCCAGTCTGTCTATTAAGTAAACTATTATTCCCTCACTCATATCATACGCATTTTTAGCTACTGAAGTATTTCTCTGCCATCGACCTGTTTAGTATAGTTAACCATCCAACATCCACCAATGTATAGTGTACATATTCAGCCAACCACTCATACTATGCAATGTCCTTTTATAGCTTTTTTTGCACTCCAGATATCTTGTATTTCTATACTTTTTCATACTGCCGCTCTATGTATCATGTACCGTGTATCTGTCTTTTGTGTACTTTCGTTGTGGCATTTTGCACCTGCCCTGTGTTTTATTGTAGCTGCTTGACAATGAAATTTCCCCCCCGGGGGATCAATAAAGTACCTTATCTATCTATCTATCTATCTATCTATCTATCTATCTATCTATCTATCTATCTATCTATCTATCTATCTATCTATCTATCTATCTATCTATCTATCTATCTATCTATCTATCTATCTATCTATCTATCTATCTATCTATCTATCTATCTATCTATCTATCTATCTATCTATCTATCTATCTATCTATCTATCTATCTATCTATCTATCTAAATGTTTCCCCTGCACCTGCTTCCTGACTCACATCATCATTATTACAGAATACCAACTCAATGGAAGCAGCAGGTAAATCGGACATCTCTCAGACGGTCGCCGAACAGGGTTACCTTCTACGGCAACACCATGGCCAGCTGGCTCAACTGGGGACGGCCATGGAAGAGGAACCATTCGTCATCCTCACTGACCATCGGAACCTGGAGTACATACGGACAGCGAGGAGACTGAACCACGCAAAGCAAGGTGGGCACTTTTCTTCACCAGGTTCGACTTCACACTGATCTATCGCCCAGGTTCTAAGAACATCAAGGCCGATGCCCTGTCCCGTATCTACGATTCGGCAGAGGGTCCTGTCCAGAGGGCCCCCCATAATCTCATCCTCCTGAGTCGTAGGTCCAGTGGTCTGGGACATAGATGAGGACATCCGCCAGGCTTCAGAGAGGGAGCCCGCACCCTGGAACTGTCCTCCCGAGTGCATCTACGTTCCCACAGGGATAAGGGATCGGCTGCTAACCTGGGCACACACAGCTGTCGTCGCTGGAGATCCAGGTATTTCTTGCACTATCCACTCCATCGCTGAGAAGTACTGGTGGCCCACCTTGGTGCAGGATGTCACCCAATATGTCAACTCCTGTTCCATATGTGCTCAAACCAAGTCCCCCAGAAATGCTCCAACAGTGAAGCTCCTGCCATTTCCCGTGCCTCAGCGACCCTGGTCACATCTATCCATTGACTTTGTAACCGATCTCCAAATCATGTCACCTAATCCCTCTCTATGGGCTTCCCACTGCTCTCCAGGTCGCTGAGGTTCTCTTCCAGCAGGTCTTCCAGCATTATGGCCTTCCGGAGGACATTGTCTCGGACCGTGGCCCCCAATTCACATCCCGAGTATGGAAGGCCTTCATGGAGAAGCTCAGGGTCACGGTCAGCCTCACTTCGGGTATCGACCTCAGTCCAACGGGCAGGTGGAGAGGATGAACCATGAGCTGGGGAGGTTTCTGAGGAGTCACTGCCAGGACCGGCAGGGTGAGTGGGCAAGATTCCTTCCATGGGCAGAGTACGCCAAGAACTCTCTACGTCACTCTTCCACTGGGTTGACCCCCTTCCAGTGTGTTTTGGGTTTTCAGACCGAAGGTCCTGCGGTTGATTACCGCCGTCCGTCGTCAGAAGGAACTGTCACCGCAGTGAGACCCCTGTGTTCCATCCAGGGGATCGTGTCTGGCTTTCTACCAGGAACCTCCATCTCCGCCTGCCCTGCAAGAAACTGAGCCCCCAGTTTGTGGGGCCATTCAAGGTTTTCCGGAGGGCCAACGAGGTGACGTATAGATTACAACTGCCCAGTCACTACCATATCTCACCCTCGTTTCATGTCTCCCTTCTCAGGTTGGTGGTTCCTGGTCCCCTTGCTGATGCTGTCCCCCACCACAACCCACCACCCCCCCTGGACATCGAGGGCAGTCCGGCGTATACTGTCAGATCTCTACTGGACTCCAGGCGTCGTGGGGGCCGGCTCCAGTATCTGGTGGACTGGTAGGGGTATGGCCCTGACGAGCCCGGACCGACCCGCTCCTCGCCATCGGGGTCGTCCCCCTGGTCGACGTCGTCCTGTGGCAGGAGCCGCACATCTGAGGGCGGGTACTGTCACGTCTTCTCCTGCTCCTCCCCTCCGGCATGCGACGTCGCCGGAATACTAACCACCGGTCCTGGGATTCATCATTACGCACACCTGGCACTCAACATTATGATTCACACCTGGACTGCATTACCTTCCTCATTACCTCCCCTTTATAGGTCCCTCCCTTTTGTTCATTCTTTAGTTGGTATTACTCCTGTGTACATGCGCCTAGCCACTGTTGTATTGGATTGTCTCATTCCTGGTTTTGTTATTTTATTAAACGTTTCCCCTGCACCTGCTTCCTGACTCACATCATCATCATTATAACTGGTGAGTCATTCCTCAGAACAAAACAGTCATGAAAATAAAGGAAACCTTCAGGAGTAGTCTTTCTGTCACACACCACCCAGGTCTCAGGTACATGTGGCTGGAAGCCATAAGAAAAGTTCAACCTCTTCTTGACCCTAGTCAACTGAGGCAAATCTTTGTTTTTAATCTTAGTGAAGTCAGCAGTCAAGGGCCATGAGTCCCAATCCATCATACACTGAACTTCAGGCGACAACCAACCTCGAAGAATAGAAACTCTAGACACATGTTGGTGAAAACCAGGGCCTTGCACAGACCTTTTGGGGAGCATATGTCAAACCAAAAAAAGGGCACCACCCAAAATAATTTCCTGCAACAGACTTTGATTATTTAGTTACAGAACAGCAATAGATGGTCACATAGAAATAACCCTAAGTTTCAAAGTAATGTGGTATTTCATCTATACTAACTCATGTAGATCTGATACATTGTGAGGTCCTCTGTAGCTCAGTTGGTACTGTTGTTTAAGTTTCATTATAAATCTCAATCTGGGTGGGCATCATTTAAAGCCTGATTTATTGCCAACATGACTAGCTAAGTTATAAAATATGATCTTACAGTGTTAGGCTTTCACAAGTCACTTCAGACAAACAGATTGTAACTTTGGTGAGCATAGAATGGAGTCATGAGTGCATTCATGACTCCATGTGCAAATTATACTAAAACCCAAAAGGATGTTTCTGCTAAAGGCATTTACATTTGAAGGTCAATTTTAGGGGAGGAGGAGATGAATGAGGAGGAGGAGGAGGAGGAGGAGGAGGTGAACTTTTGCTTTGGTCTTCCATCTGCTTAAACAAAAGTCAGGGTAGTGGTGTGTACAATGAATCAACTGTTTAACGTAACGCGCCTATTAGACTGATCATTAAAGAAGATGCCATCTTGCTTATTTAGCACTTTGTGTCTTACCTTGACCTCTTTCTCACTGAATGTTTTAATATATTATTGGTTTCAGGGCTGACATTCTGAAGATAATTAACTTCACCTTGATCTACACATGCTGCAGTAATGCTGTTTTATCTCCCCGTGTCGGGAATTCCAGTTAGAGATTTGGATTGAATATTGTCCCCTTCACCTCCACAGTGTTTATCCACTGTTTCCTGCTGTTGGTATAACAGTCAGGACATTGATGAAACAGCCATGTGGGCCAGTGTTGTGCCGTGTGTGACCAGGGCATCTGCCTTGGGCTTTCCATTAGCTGGTTTTCCCCACCTGAACCTGCTGCAGGAATACACACACGCACACACACACACACACACACACACACACACACACACACAGAGGCGCTAACTCACCTGAGAGCTGAGCCTTTATTAACCTTTAACCAGGCTGTTATGGGCATCAGAGGCCAGACTACAACAGAGGCCAGACCCAATTATTGGTGAAATCAACCTCCAGCTCCGTTTCTCATTATGCTAGCGGCTACTAGTGGGTGACAGGAGGGATATTAGCAGAGTAGTTGAGAGTATAGGAGAGAGAGAGAGAGAGGGGGAGAGAGAGAGCGAGAGAGAGGGAGAGAGAGAGAGAGAGAGAGAGAGAGAGAGAGGGAGAGAGAGAGAGAGAGAGAGAGGGGGAGAGGGAGAGAGAGAGAGAGAGAGGGAGAGAGAGAGACAGGCTTGTTAGCTGTTTAGCAGGTCAGGTCCTCCTCTGGGACTCTCTGCTGTCTGGTAGTGTTGTGTTATAAGCTTGTTCTCACTAAGAAGCAGATTATAGAGCGTGGCTCTTGTTGTTACAGCCCATCCCTGTAATAAAAAAGCCTTTATTTTGCTGGTGTTGGTGTTCTATAAAACGCTGTTATGGTAGTGTTATGATAGTGTTATGGTAGTGTTATGATATTGTTATGGTAGTGTTATGATAGTGCTATGATAGTGTTATGGTAGTGTTATGATAGTGTTATGATAGTGTTATGGTAGTGTTATGATAGTGTTATGGTAGTGTGGGGACCTGACCTTTTAGTTAATAACCTATTCATGCTTTGTTAACACAATATCAGGGTGTTGCTGTAGGTGTACTTGGCTGCTCGAAACAACAACTTTGCCCGGCGACAGAGCGCCAAGGGGTTGGGACCAACCCGTGCGCCAACGGATAGGCTGAGTAAGTCTAAACCACACTCAGCCTCTACCCTGACTGGTCTGTTCGGAAACCGGAACTAACTCTGTCTGGGGTATTTAAAGAAGAACACGTAAAACTGTAGTCAGTTCTCTGTCTGCCCTGCGAGGTGTTACAGTGAGCCCGTATACGAACCTTCATGTTATGGTAGTGTTATGGTAGTGTTATGATAGTGTTATGATAGTGTTATGATAGTGTTATGAAAGTGTTATTGTATTGTTATGGTAGTGTTATGATAGTGTTATGATAGTGTTATGGTAGTGTTATGGTAGTGTTATGGTAGTGTTCTCCGATCATATCACGCTCAAAGTCGCTTAGGTCACTTGTTTTGCCCATTTTAACATTCAGTCGAACAGTAACTGAATGCCTCAATGCCTGTCTGCATAGTGATTCATTGTGAACGGGATGGTGCACCTAATTAACTGTCCGGGGAGTGTACTGTATATACAATCCATTGTTTTACCTCAGAATTAGCTCCAAATGCATTCAATTGGGTTACAAGCAGTTAAATCAATTTCCTCTTAATAAAGACAATAAATTGGTTCCATAACATGATATAATGACTCCAAACACTTTCTTTACATAAGACTTTCACAATAACTGCTTATAGTATTGTTACCAAATTGTGACTAGCTCATCAATGGAAACCTTTCCAGGCTCTTGACTATCAGAGTACTGACGCAGATATCATTTATGATTCAGTGCTGGCAGTGAAAATAAAATAATAATTAAAAAAGCAGATGACATTCACTCTCACGGGTGGACAAAAATAACAAACTGAAAGCATTTGGCATTTGTTCGTTTTTCTACAAGACAAAGAATTGTGGTATACTGAAGATCTTATGATCAGCTTCACCTGTTGTCAAAAGACATCTGAGTGATTCAACACTTGACTCCTCTCCTCTCCCTTCTCCCAAAATTCAAATTGCTTAGGAAAATTATTGAATGGCCTATACATATCACACCGGTGTCAGACACTAGACAGTAACACAGTACTATTGGGGGGATATGGTATCACACCGGTGTCAGACACTAGACAGTAACACAGTACTATTGGGGGGATATGGTATCACACCGGTGTCAGACACTAGACAGTAACACAGTACTATTGGGGGGATATGGTATCACACTGGTGTCAGACACTAGACAGTAACATAGAGTACTATTGGGGGGATATAGTATCACACCGGTGTCAGACACTAGACAGTAACATAGAGTAATATTGGGGGGATATGGTATCACACCGGTGTCAGACACTAGACAGTAACATACAGTACTATTGGGGGGATATGGTATCACACCGGTGTCAGACACTAGACAGTAAGATACAGTACTATTGGGGGGATATGGTATCACACCGGTGTCAGACACTAGACAGTAACACAGTACTATTGGGGGGATATGGTATCACACCGGTGTCAGACACTAGACAGTAACATACAGTACTTTTGGGGGGATATGGTATCACACCGGTGTCAGACACTAGACAGTAACATACAGTACTTTTGGGGGGATACGGTATCACACCGGTGTCAGACACTAGACAGTAACTTACAGTACTATTGGGGGGATACGGTATCACACCGGTGTCAGACACTAGACAGTAACACACAGTACTATTGGGGGGATATGGTATCACACCGGTGTCAGACACTAGACAGTAACACACAGTACTATTGGGGGGATATGGTATCACACCGGTGTCAGACACTAGACAGTAAAACACAGTACTATTGGGGGGATATGGTATCACACCGGTGTCAGACACTAGACAATAACACACAGTACTATTGGGGGGATATGGTATCACACCGGTGTCAGACACTAGACAGTAACACACAGTACTATTGGGGGGATATGGTATCACACCGGTGTCAGACACTAGACATTAACATACAGTACTATTGGGGGGATATTGTATCACACCGGTGTCAGACACTAGACAGTAACATACAGTACTATTGGGGGGATATGGTATCACACCGGTGTCAGACACTAGACAGTAAAACACAGTACTATTGGGGGGATATGGTATCACACCGGTGTCAGACACTAGACAGTAACATACAGTACTATTGGGGGGATATGGTATCACACCGGTGTCAGACACTAGACAGTAACATACAGTACTATTGGGGGGATAGTCAACTATTCATCCACTCTCACCCCTCCACTCCCTGACAGAACCATTCTGGAATTGTGAATGGATTAAGGTGAGGAATTCTGTGTATGCAGCTTGATGTATGAGCCTATCAAGTTGCCTTTGATGTGGGAACCCCCTTCTGGGCATTTGGGCCGATCCCAATAATAAATGTCTTCCCAGTCATTGTAACACTGCATAGACATCTCCACACCCAGAGGCAGGCCTCGGCCTCAACCGCTAATATAAACTTGATACGTCACGTCAGACACTGGCAGAGCTACGACCAAAAACACTGCTCTAGCATTGTTCCAAGGAATCCTCAAATAATGGCATTTTGCAGGGTGTTCAAGACTGGGACAGATGCAGTGGTGGAACACCCAGCACAAACCTAACCTCTGTACCTTCCTCTTAAATACCTGTGTGTCTGTGCTTGTTCTGTGTTGCACTGCTGTCATTCGCTTTAGACCTATTTACCTTGTTTCAAAGCTTCATAGAAACCTTTTGGAAGCGTATATGAGAATGCTGTTTACGATTGGCAACAAATACCAATCAGCTGAATTACTGTGTGGGAAGGCCGATCAGAACTCAAAATGGCAAGACATTCTCTGCATTATTTTCCATTTTGTGTGTTATTGGGAACATTTTTCATTTAAATGGTCACAATGGACATTTTATTGGATGACAAATTGTAATTATGTCAGTGGTGGCTGTGATTGTGTGGCATGGCCTTCACACTCTATTCCTCTTGTTCTCTTTTTCAGGGCAGCTCTCTCTCGCTCTCGCTCTCTGGCTGAGACAGCCTCCTATCAGGTTGCACAATCAACATTTCCTCATCAAAGACAATGTGGTAAAGAACATTTCATACATAACAACAACAACAGACTACTGTGAAACATTCAACTCAAACAGACATATTGGCGGAACAACAACACTGAGTCAATGTGTATGTTCAGTTCACAATGTGAATGTAATGCCTTCTTTCTCCTGTTCTGATCCTCTCCAAACTTCAGCTGTTGAATAGAGGGACATGCACTGGAATGATTTTAAGAGAGAATAGCCACTTGACATGGGGTTAATAATATGTGTTATTAATGGTAATGCCAGGCCAGATAGGTCTGCAGGTAAAGATTACATCCCAAATGGCACCCAGAGAGAGAGAGATTCTTAAAGTATGGGTTGTGACCCACTTTGTTAATGGTGGGTCGTGACGTAAATGTATAATTATTTCATTAATTTACTGGAATTGATTTGGCAAAGTGCAGCTCCGCTCTCGGTTCAGTTCGCTCTCTGCTCAGCAGCGGGTTCTGTTCAGTTTGGCCGCTGCGCCAGTGGGAGAGGTGGAGGGAGATGCCTGTGGGCTTCACGGTTTACCTGATATTTTTTCTGCAGTTTCTTGAAGATCACTCCGGACCCACACGCTGCAGCGCTGTTGTTCAGCCACTGACTTGTTATTCCCACTAGCCGTCACTCACCGCTGTCATCAAATGGACTCATGCTGAATGAGCTCAATCGTCACAAAACACAAATACAGTGATGACTTTCTGTCTCTTTCATACACACTTTGAGAAATAACGAGGAGCGCCACGATGTGTTTTGTGCGGTAAAGTGTTTAGTAAGCAGAGAAGAGTCTCATAAAACGAACTAATGATTAAAACGACACGTCCTGACCAAACATCCACAACATGACGGTAAATCCAGGGAGTGTTGTGGAAAATCTTCCCTCTTTCTCTTAAAAATAAAGCACTCTCAAAGTTTGGAAAAGTAACGTAGACTTTATAACGCGAGTAGCATAGCCGAGGATCCCCCGGAGACTACTGATCTTCCCAGACTCATCTCGCTCTTTTTATAAAATTTTACATAGCTCTTTTTATAAATTTTTACATAGCATACAGTCCTTCCCTCACGGGTAGAAGGATTAACACCTCTTAACCGTCTTCCACTATTGTTTCAAAACCTTTCAATTCTGGTTTGTCTACGCCCTCTTCCGTCCTCAGTTGGCAGTTAAACCTTCAAGATATGAAACAATAGTGGCGAACCCATAGCGATGGTGCAAAGATAAACAGGCATGCACCCATAAAGATAAACAGGCATGCACCCATAAAGATAAACAGGCATGCACCCATAAAGATAAACAGGCATGCACCCATAAAGATAAACAGGCCTGCACCCATAAAGATAAACAGTCATGCACCCATAAAGATAAACAGGCCTGCACCCATAAAGATAAACAGGCCTGCACCCATAAAGATAAACAGGCCTGCACCCATAAAGATAAACAGGCATGCACCCATAAAGATAAACAGGCATGCACCCATAAAGATAAACAGCCATGCACCCATAATGATTAGTGCATGTTGAAACCTGTTGAAACCATAGCTATTCTATGGGTTATTTAATAACCTTTTATCATTCTGCTGCTCTCTGTTGCTGCTCTACATGTTTACTGAATAACCTACTGTGGTTTCTAATTTAAACAGTAGAAAAACTCCAAACTTCTGTTGTAACCATCCAGTTCTGTTCTTTGGATCATAGGCATAAAAATATTGAACAAAGGCATAAAAATATTGAACAGGAGTTCTTTCAGAACAGGGCAGAATGCTTCAGGAAACAGTGCTTCCACAGTGGAAGAGTAAGTCAGCTAGCAAGGCATTGTTGTCATTTTATACCAGGTGATGATGAGCAGAAATAAGGGAGTTATATCTCTCATAGTTGTGAGGATGTGAGTTTCTCTTTCAAACAATCCCCTGGCCTTGAAACGGTACACAGCTAACAGCTAACGTTAGTCAAAGCAAGCTAGCTAGCTACTGATGGTGCAACCCTAAGTAACAGTACAGATTAACATTAAACATTATCAGGCCTACTGTACATTTTACTGTAGAAACTATTGTTGTCCAGGTTGGAACTGTTGCTGTTAAAATATAAGTAATATTTTTTATTCTGAACTGGAATAAAGTGATTGAAGCAAGATGAGTTGCCTAGTTAAATAAAGGTTACATTTAAAATATTATTTTTGAGGCAAACACTCACACAGTTCTGGGCTGCTCACCTACAGCAGGAAGCAGACTCCTGCCTGACTTGTCTATATTGGTTTTTATTTTATAGTTGCATGTTTTCCTAAGCTTCCCAGGAAAACAGAGAATTTCTCATTTGGCATGACACCTGGGTTCAAATAATATTTGCTTTCTTCCCAATACTTTTTTGTGTCCTCGTGGATCAATAAAGTACCTATCTATCTATCCATCATCTATCTATCTATCTATCTATCTATCTATCTATCTATCTATCTATCTATCTATCTATCTATCTATCTATCTATCTATCTATCTATCTATCTATCTATCTATCTATCTATCTATCTATCTATCTATCTATCTATCTATCTATCTATCTATCTATCTATCTATCTATCTATCTATCTATCTATCTATCTATCTATCTATCTATCTATCTATCTATCTATCTATCTATCTATCTATCTATCTATCTATCTATCTATCTATCTATGGGCAGGGCTCTCTCTCTCTCTCTCTCTCTCTCTCACTCTCTCTCTCTCTGTCTCTCTACCGGTCTGTGTCCCACATCGGCCTTCATCACTGCTAAGTCTGTCATGTGACCGATTGATCAGATTACCATCACTCTGCTCAGGGGTCATCTGCAAACCGCCCAATCCTATTAAACATTTACAACTAAAGAGTTGTGCCACGTGCACTATCTGATGTGTGGAGACATTTCACTGCAGCTAATGTAGAAGGAAAAGATGTGTACATTTGCAAATACTGTGTGAAATCATATGTGACGAATGAAACAAAGATGCAGAATCATCTGGCCAAGTGCATAAAGTTCCCTCAGCGCTCACAACAAGCAACCTCTGACAAAAGTCCCTCTACTGCTTGGTCTAAAGTGGAGGTGGACATTGAGGTCCAGGGAGAAGACATGGACACCTGAGAGGAAGACAACCAAAGCTTTAGTTTCTAGACTATCATTTTACAGATGTATGTTGACAACCATGTACATTGCTCAACCACCTCGTGACATAAAGCCATTGAAATCATTGACGGTCCAGCCAGCAGCGGCCTTCGATATGTCAAGCCAAGTGGTCATGAGCAGAGAGACATACATGTCTGTCCTCCAGGAAACCAGGCCCCTCGCCAGAACACCATTATAGGCTATAGAGGAGAGATTGTTAGTGTGGGAGAACAATCACAAAACAGGAGAGGGTCCAACCAAGCCCTGTGGCTACCCCCAGAGAAGGCTCAACTGATACATTGCACACCTTTCTTAGCAAGACAAATCTCACAGCCAGAAAAAGAGCTGGACCTACTCTCCAAATGTCATCTGAGCAGGCCACATTCACAGCGCAACAGAAGAGCTCATAATGTTTTGGCAGAGAAGATAACAAAGACAACCTGATGAGAGAGCTTAGTGACATGCTTCTAGAGCTGGAGGAAACCTGATGAGAGAGCTTAGTGACATGCTTCTAGAGCTGGAGGAAACCTGATGAGAGAGCTTAGTGACATGCTTCTAGAGCTGGAGGCAAACTGATGAGAGAGCTTAGTGACATGCTTCTAGAGCTGGAGGCAACCTGATGAGAGAGCTTAGTGACATGCTTCTAGAGCTGGAAGCAACCTGATGAGAGAGCTTAGTGACATGCTTCTAGAGCTGGAGGCAACCTGATGAGAGAGCTTAGTGACATGCTTCTAGAGCTGGAGGCAACCTGATGAGAGAGCTTAGTGACATGCTTCTAGAGCTGGAGGCAGCCAGATGAGAGAGCTTAGGGACATGCTTCTAGAGCTGGAGGCAGTCAGATGGGAGAGCTTAGTGACATGCTTCTAGAGCTGGAGGCAGCCAGATGAGAGAGCTTAGGGACATGCTTCTAGAGCTGGAGGCAGCCAGATGGGAGAGCTTAGTGACATGCTTCTAGAGCTGGAGGCAGCCAAATGAGAGAGCTTAGGGACATGCTTCTAGAGCTGGAGGCAGCCAGATGAGAGAGCTTAGGGACATGCTTCTAGAGCTGGAGGCAGCTAAAGCTGGTGGACACCTGTATGTGGACACATCTCACTGTCCATCCAACCATAGAGTAGGATGAATCTCGCAGTAGTAAAATACATGGAGGACCAATGGGTTGCATTCCTACCATTCTCCTTTCTTCACCAATTTAATTCTTAACTAAGCAAAGACCAAGAAGGCTAGACTCAGCCCTGCCCGCTGAACAGCAAAGACCAAGAAGGCTAGACTCAGCACTGCCCGCTGAACAGCAAAGACCAAGAAGGCTAGACTCAGCCCTGCCCACTTGAACAGCAAAGACTGAAAACCCCTGTGAAGCACAACAGAGAACACAGAACACCAGTGTCCGTAAGGATCTGAGGATCTCATCTGAGTCTGAAGCCAACCAGGCAGGGAAGAAAGTTCAGGACCCAGACAGCTTCAGGACAGACAGCTTCAGGACCCAGACAGCTTCAGGACCCAGACAGCTTCAGGACCCAGACAGCTTCAGAACCCAGACAGCTTCAGGACCCAGACAGCTTCAAGAGTAAGACACTAGATGAGCGCAAGTCTTATCTCAAGGGCAACCACATCTGTTACAGATGCTGTGCTTCAACACGACATCTCGCAAAAGACTGAGAAAGCGGTGCAGTGCAAAGAGTGTGACAGTGGTAGACATCCGTCCAGACTGCGTAGTTTTGCCCTTGAGCTGTTCTGTCTAGTAATGTTGTATTATGTCATGTTTCATGTTTTGTGTGGATCCTAGTAAGAGTAGCATCTGGTATGTCGTAGCTCATAAGACAGCTAAAGTGATCGTCTACAAAACAAAAATGCAATGGACTAACATAATTTCTGCGCTAACAGCATTCAGATCAAGGAGATACTGGATGACCTCAGAGCTGTATGCAGAGTGCCATCCCAACCAGAGATATGGACAACCTCAACCAGATATATGGACGACCTCAAAGCTGTATGCAGGCTGCCATCCCAACCAGAGATATGGACAACCACACCCAGAGATATGGACGACCTCAAAGCTGTATGCAGGCTGCCATCCCAACCAGAGATATTGACAACCACACCCAGAGATATGGACGACCTCAAAGCTGTATGCAGGCTGCCATCCCAACCAGAGATATGGACGTCCTCAGAGCTGTATGCAGGCTGCCATCCCAACCAGAGATATGGACGTCCTCAGAGCTGTATGCAGGCTGCCATCCCAACCAAAGATATTGACGACCTCAACCAGAGATATGGATGACCTCAACCAGAGATATGGACGACCTCAACCAGAGATATGGATGACCTCAGATGCAAAGTGTTTGAAAGAACACAAGATGACGACAACAAGCCAGCCCCATCTGTTGAAGATAGCATCTTCCTCGAGATCATGAACAGGGAAGTCTTCATGGAAGAACAACTGGGTAACTCCCCTACCTTTCTGTTAACGCCAGAGTCACTTACTGTACCAATCTTTTGTGTGTATCATCCCCAGAAACCAGTTCAGATACGCTGGAGGCATCTCATCGTTCAAGGCGTCTCCCTCAATGATGTCCTCCTCAGTGAACCAGACCTGAATAACACACTCCTCTGAGTCCTAATCCAATCCGAAATGAACCCATTGCAGTCACAGCAGATTTGCGACAGATATTCTACTTTCTATCTCCTGCTGAGGAACTCAATATGAACAAATAGGAACAAGACATCAGAATTAGCCAGACAAACTCCAATAGCCACATTGGTGAATCATCATCATCACCATAATCATCATCATCACCATCATCATCATCATCATCACAATGTGCAAACTAACTACAAACTAGACTGGCTATATAATGTAATGTATGGGGGGTCTGAACAATACAAATATACATTGACAAGTTTCCGCTTCCCTTCCATTTGCACCTCTCCATCTCTCCAGCTCTCTCTCCATCCATCTCTCCACCTCTCTCTCCATCCATCTCTCCACCTCTCTCTCCATCCATCTCTCCACCTCTCTCTCCATCTCTTTCCGCCACCTTCCTTCCTTCAGCCCAGATTGATGGCTGGCTTTACTTAATAGTAGTGTTATTGACCAGCAGCGTGGCTGTCAGTGGTGCATAAAATTAACACTGTGTTATAGGGCCATGGATTCCTGTCTACCTCCTGACAAGATAACCCATTATCGGAGAGAGCGCCACTGCTAATTTGTTTTTGTTTATTCAGAAGTGTAAAGTAACAGTGGGAGGGAGGAGGGAGAGGGAGGGAGGGAGGGAGGGAGGGAGGGAGGGAGGGAGGGAGGGAGGGAGGGAGGGAGGAGGGAGGCAGTGAGGGAGAGGGAGGATGGGGGAGTGAGGGGGGAGGGGGGAGTGAGGGAGAGGGATTGAGGGAGGGATGGTGTGAGGGAGCGAGCGAGGGAGAGAGGGAGCGAGGGAGGGACCCAATAATAACTCTATTACCTGTTGATCCCAGCCAGCCCAGGGACATCATGCAGCCCATGGACATCATGCAGCCCAGGGACATCATGCAGCCCAGGGACATCATGCAGCCCAGGGACATCATGCAGCCCAGGGACATCATGCAGCCCAGAGACATCATGCAGCCCAGGGACATCATGCAGCCCAGGGACATCATGCAGCCCAGAGACATTATGCAGCCCAGGGACATCATGCAGCCCAGAGACATTATGCAGCCCAGGGACATTATGCAGCCCAGGGACATCATGCAGCCCAGAGACATCATGCAGCCCAGGGACATCATGCAGCCCAGAGACATCATGCAGCCCAGGGACATTGACGGAGGGCCAGGGACATCATGCAGCCCAGAGACATCATGCAGCCCAGGGACATCATGCAGCCCAGGGACATCATGCAGCCCAGGGACATCTTGCAGCCCAGGGACATCATGCAGCCCAGGGACATCATGCAGCCCAGGGACATTGACGGAGGGCCAGGGACATCATGCAGCCCAGAGACATCATGCAGCCCAGGGACATCATGCAGCCCAGGGACATCATGCAGCCCAGAGACATCATGCAGCCCAGGGACATCATGCAGCCCAGGGACATCATGCAGCCCAGGGACATTGACGGAGGGCCAGGCCGCCCACTAATCTCCAGCAGGACTAATTACATCAGGCTGCTCAGCCTTAATTAACCAATCTTTACTCCATTTTAGCTGTTTAACGCCCCAGCGTCATTACTTTAATTGATTGCGTTGGTTTGACCAATAGGACGTTGACCTCTGTCCTGAATGAGGAGTAGTCAACTTCCACAATCACCTCTCTCTCTCTCTCTCTCTCTCTCTCTCTCTCTCTCTCTTTCTCTCTCTCTCTCTCTCTCTCTCTCTCTCTCTCTCTCTCTCTCTCTCTCTCTCTCTCTGTCTCTCTCTCTCTCTCTGTCTCTCTCTGTCTCTCTCTCTCGCTCTCTCTCTCTCTCTCTCTCTGTCTCTCTCTGTCTCTCTCTCTCTCTCTCTGTCAATTCAATTCAATTCACTTTATTGGCATGACGCAACAATGTACATATTGCCAAAGTATCATACATCAATATTTTTGTTTCCTTTTTTTTTTTTTTTTTTTTTTTTATATATCTATATATATATATTTTTTTTTTTTCTATTTTATATATATATATATACATACACACGCACATACATATATATATATATACATACATACACACATATTTTTTTTAGAAATATAATTACATCAAAGAACAAATAACAACAGGAAAAAAATAAAATAAATGCATTAAATATGTCAGGAACTGTCCCTCAACTTGTGGCAGGCAGCAACATAGCATGCTGCCAGCGCACAGCTGTCCATGTCTTCCCCCAAAAGGATCGGCAGCCTTTCTATTTCAGAGAGTTGATAGTTTTATATTTTTGACATTTTGTCAGGAAATGCAGCTCTGTCTCTGGTTCTGCTGTGGTGCAGTGGTTGCACAGCCTTTCCTCTACAGGGAGCCAGGTTTTCCTGTGTCTACCCTTCTCAATAGCAAGGCTGTGCTCGCTGAGTCTGTACTTTGTCAAGGTTTTCCTGAGGTTTTGATCAGTCAACATGGTCAGATAGTTTGCCATGGTGTACTGTCGAGTTTGTGAACTCAGCCCCCGGACCAGTTGGATGAAGGGACTCTTATCTTTGCTCAACTCTTGGTATTGCAGGGCTTGGTAATGATATGAGAGGGGGTCACTGTGTTTTAGGTGTTTCCAAAACTTTTTGAGTTTTTAATATTAGTGGATATCGGCCTAATTCTGCCCTGCATGCATTGTTTGTAGTTTTCCTCTGGACATGTAGGAGAATCTTACAAAGTTCCGCGTGCAAGGTCTCAATGGGATGTTTGTCCCAGTGGGTAAAATCTTGTTTTGTAAGTGGACCCCACACCTCGCTGCCATAGAGTGCGATTGGTTCAATCACACATTTAATTAGTTTTTGCCAAATTGTAATATGTATTTCAATTTGGATTTGTTTTTTAATGGCGTAGAATGCCCTGCGTGCTTTGTCTCTCAGTTCATTCACTGCATTATTTAGGTGTCCAGTCAAACTTATTTTTAAACCTAAATAGTTGTATTGTGTGCAATATTCTATATGTTTTGCACCAATTGAGAACTTTGGTTTTATTCCCTGGGATCTGGTATTTGTCTGGAAAATCATTATTTTAGTCTTTTTGGGGTTTACTGTCAGGGCCCAGGTCTGACAGTACTGCTCTAGCAGGTCCAAGCTCTGCTGTAGACCATGTGCTGTGGGTGAAAGCAGGCACAGGTCATCTGCAAAGAGCAGGCATCTAACTTCCGAATTGTGGAGACTAACACCAGGGGCTGAGGACTTTTCTAGAATATTGGCCAATTCATTGATGTAAATGTTAAATAGCACAGGGCTGAGATTGCAACCCTGGCGGAGGCCCCGCCCCTGGTTAAATGATTCAGTTTGTTTCTTGCCAATTTTTATGCTACACATGTTGCCTGTATACATTGATTTTATAATGTCATATGTTTTACCCCCTACACCACTTTCAATGACTTTGTAGAACAGTCCTGTATGCCAGATAGAATCAAATGCTTTTTGGAAGTCAATAAAGCAAGTATAGAGTTTTGTCTTATTTTTGTGGACGTGTTTATCTATTAGGGTGTGTAGGGTGTAAATATGATCTGTTGTTCTATGTTTTGGTATAAATCCAATTTGGCTTTTACTCAGGATGTTGTGCTTATTAAGGAAGTTTAGGACTCTTACATTTATAATACTACAGAAAACCTTCCCCAGGTTACTGTTCACACAAATCCCTCTGTAATTGTTAGGGTCAGATTTGTCTCCGTTTTAAAGATTGGTGTTATGAGTCCTTGGTTCCAGATGTCAGGGAAGTAACCTACACTCAGGATCAAGTTAAACAATTTTAATATAGCCAATTGATATTTTTCACTAGTGAATTTGAGCATCTCATTTAGGATCCCATCAGGTCCGCATGCTTTTTTTGATTTGAGGGCTTGAAGTTTTTTAAGGAGCTCCTGCTCAGTAATTGGGGAGTCTAAAGGATTTTGGTTCCTTTATAGATTTTTCCAGTTTGTTTAACTTTTCATAAATGTGTCCCTGTTCAGTATTATCCTGAATGTCAACAGTGTTGTAGATGCTTTAAAGTGATTTGTCCAAATGTCACCATTTTGTATCGCTAATTCCTGTTGTTTGGGTTTGTTTAGGTTTTTCCAATTTTGCCAGAAGTTGTTTTTATTTATGGACTCCTCAATTAGTGTCAGTTGCTTTCTGTTGTACTGGGATTTCTTGATTCTGAGTGTACGTTTATATGATTTTAATGTCTCACAGTACTGAAGGCGTAGTTCTCTGTTGTTTGGGTCTCTGTGTTTTTGGTTTGTGTCTCTGTCTCTCTCTCTCTCTCTGTCTCTCTCTCTCTCTCTCTCTCTCTCTCTCTCTCTCTCTCTCTCTCTGTCTCTCTCTCTCTCTCTGTCTCTCTCTCTCTCTCTGTCTCTCTCTCTCTCTCTCTCTCTCTCTCTCTCTCTCTCTCTCTGTCTCTCTCTCTCTCTCTCTCTGTCTCTCTCTCTCTCTCTCTCTCTGTCTCTCTCTCTCTCTCTCTCTCTCTCTCTCTGTCTCTCTCTCTCTCTCTCTCTCTTTCTCTTTCTCTTTCTCTTTCTCTTTCTCTTTCTCTCTCTCTCTCTCTCTCTCTCTCTCTCTCTCTCTCTCTCTCTCTCTCTCTCTGTCTCTGTCTGTCCATTTCTGCACCTGTTTATTATTGTAGTTATATTGTAGTTTATTATATTGTATTATATAGTAATATCTGTATTTTATTATATTATAATATGTGTATTATATTGTATTGTAATATGTGTATCATATTATATTGTAATATGTGTATCATATTATATTGTAGTTTATTATATTGTAATATGTGTATTGTATTGTATTATATTTTAACGTATGTATTATATTGTCTTATATAGTAATATCTGTATTTTATTATGTTGTAATATGTGTATTATATTGTAATATGTATATTATATTGTATTATATTGTAATATGTGTATTATATTGTAATATGTTCATTATATGTTATTATATTGTAATATGTGTATTATTTAAGCAATAAGGCACGAGGGGTGTGGTATATGGCCAATACACCACGCCTTTGGGCTGTTCTT
>CM042402.1:1612206-1644706 GCA_023634145.1 Thymallus thymallus | reverse complement strand
CTCACTGATCATGGTGTTTCAGACACTCTAATCTACCTCACTGATCATGATGTTTCAGACACTCAAATCTAGCAGGCTTATTATTTACGCCACGACATGAACTGCCTGGCCTACCTATCTTGAGGTAATTACCCCATTGTTTAAAGGCAGAGGAGGGCGTGGTATGCAGGCGTGCTGGAGGTGTGGAGGCTAAACCACCGCGGCCTCTCTCCCAGGCACGTCTAAGACAATAAACCCCATCGATCTCCCACCTCCCATCCACAGCCCCAATTCTGAGATATTTAACTTTTTTAACTCTATTGGACTGCCACTTCATTACGATGGATTTTATAGCAAAGACATCAAATTGCGTGGAGGACTAAGCGCCGGGGCGCTGCTATAACTTATTGAATTTCCTGCCTGCAATTACATCAGCAAACGGCCCTTCTATTTACCTGTGTAGACAACTCCATTTATTTCTATTGACATGTTGATGCTGCTAATGCCGCTGGAAGACAGGTTCAATGGAGTCTCCTGTCTATCATCTGTCAGGAGGAGAGAGAAGGAAAAACTCAATATGAGCATTTAGAAAGGGAACACAAGGAGCAGGAGAGGAGCGCTCGGCAGAGTATTGGCAGAGTATTGGCGATAACTCAGAGTGACAGGGTAAGGAGCAGTTTATTAAAGAGTTCTGAGGGAAAGGGAACTGTCAACAGATGTAGCAGGCATTTGTACACGTCGGTTTATCTCCCTGAGGAGACTGTGACATCATATCATAACACACAGACAGGCAGGCACTTGGAGAACTTGGATCATGTAACTACTCATGAATAACAAGGCTTGCAACAATCTTCCCCCAAATAAGAACAACATGCAAGAATATTGTAAAGTTGAATTTCTGTAAAATAGCATTAATGTGCAGATACACACTAAATATATGATATCATTTTAGAGTTTAGATAATTTTTTCTTTCAAAACAGCACCACTACAGAACATTTTGCAGGCGTCCTCCGGCCTGGGCTGCCATATTTAATACAAGTTTTGATGTAATCTGTAAATGATGGTGTTTATATGTTGGGTTGCAGCCCTGCCAGACTGGTCGGGTCGGCCTGTAGAGGAATTAACCTGTGAACGATTCTGACTCATTCTACCATTAAGCTTTAGAGCAAAGCCCACTATTATAACTAATGGCTGCGAGGCATCATGTAGAGAGAGATGAAGCCACACCTGAGCAGACAGGCCCCTCATTCTTGCTTTAGTCTCTATAACTCAGTAATGTATGACTTATGGCTTGTCGTAAACACCGCCACACTGAGAACCATCAACAGAGTGGGCAGGCGGCCGACAGCATATATGTTGACTCATGACATCTAGCATTTTCCCCTGTAGTCATGGAGCAGTATTTCATCATAACATCGGTGAAGTCCTCAGACATCATAACATTGCAGATGTTATGATGAACTGTGTGTGTAATAGTGGCTCACCTATCATATGGTGAAATACTCTTACTTGATGTAGGCATAGCACCATGGTGCTGCACAGCTAAACCCCCACTTACTATATGATATTATAGGAGAAACAGAGGAATCACTGACACACCAAGCACATGTTGGAGAGGAATCACTGACACACCAAGCACATGTTGGAGAGGAATCACTGACACACCAAGCACATGTTGGAGAGGAATCACTGACACACCAAGCACATGTTGGAGAGGAATCACTGACACACCAAGCACATGTTGGAGAGGAATCACTGACACACCAAGCACATGTTGGAGAGGAATCACTGACACACCAAGCACATGTTGGAGAGGAATCTAAAGGAGAAGTCCTAGAACTTTGATCCAATCCGAAATACACAACAACATGTGTCAAAGATATGGTATTATTTTTGTGGCGGTAACACGACTGCAGATTGAGTTGGGTTAGTTGGATATTAAGCAGGATGTGTTATAGAACCCACGGGAATACACAGTAAGGGGTCGTCTCTAAATTACAATAGTTTTTCCAAATGCTTCTCTGTGGGTTTTTAAATGATTCATGTGTGTCACAGTTATACATCATTATTGCATCAATATTACAACACAATAAGGGCATGACAATGGATAAACATGTGTAACTGTGGATGTGTCCGAAATGACACCCTATTCCAGGGTTCCCCAATCATTTCTGATCTACAATTATAAATATATACTGAATATATATATATGTACAGTAGAAGTCGGAAGTTTACATACACTTAGGTTAAAGTCATTAAAACTCATTTTTCAACCACTCCACAGGTTTCATGTTGACAAACTATAGTTTTGGCAAGTCGGTTAGGACATCTACTTTGTGCATGACACAGGTAATTCTTCCAACAATTGTTTACAGACGGATGATTTCACTTATAATTCACTATATCACAATTCCAGTGGGTCAGAAGTTTACATACACTAAGTTGACTGTGCCTTTAAACAGCTTGGAAAATTCCATAAAATGATGTCATGGCTTTAGAAGCTTCTGATCGGCTAATTGACATCATTTGAGTCAATTGGAGGTGTACCTTTGGATGTATTTCAAGCCCTACCTTCAAACTCAGTGCCTCTTTGCTCGACATTATGGTAAAATCAAAAGAAATCAGCCAAGACCTCAGAAAAATAAATTTTAGACCTCCACAAGTCTGGTTCATCCTTGGGAGCAATTTCCAAACACCTGAAGGTACCACGTTCATCTGTACAAACAATAGTACGCAAGTATAAACACCATGGGACCACGCAGCCATCATACCGCTCAGGAAGGAGACGTGTTCTGTCTCCTAGAGATGAACGTACTTTGTTGCAAAAAGTGCAAATCAATCCCAGAACAACAGCAAAGGACCTTGTGAAGATGCTGGAGGAAAGAGGTACAAAAGTATCCACAGTAAAACGAGTCCTATATCGACATAACCTGAACGGCCGCTCAGCAAGGAAGAAGCCACTGTTCATAAACCGCCATAAAAAAGTCAGACTACGGTTTGCAACTGCACATGGGGACAAAGATAGTACTTTTTGGAGAAATGTCCTCTGGTCTGATGAAACAAAAATAGAACTGTTTGGCCTTAATGACCATCGTTATGTTTGGAGGAAAAAGGAGGAGGCTTGCAAGGCGAAGAACACCATCCCAACCGTGAAGCAAGCGGGTGGCAGCATCATGTTGTGGGGGTGCTTTGCTGCAGGAGGGACTGGTGAACTTCACAAAATAGATGGCATCATGAGGAAGGAAAATTATGTGGATATATTGAAGCAACATCTCAAGACATCAGTCAGGAAGTTAAAGCTTGGTTGCAAGTGGGTCTTCCAAATGGACAATGACCCCAAGCACACTTCCAAAGTTGTGGCAAAATGGCTTAAGGACAACAAAGTCAAGGTATTGGAGTGGCCATCACAAAGCCCTGACCTCAATCCTATAGAAAATGTGTGCGAGCAAGGAGGCCTACAAACCTGACACAGTTACACCAGTTCTGTCAGGAGGAATGGGCCAAAATTCACCCAACCTATTGTGGGAAGCTTGTGGAAGTCTACCCGAAACGTTTGACCCAAGTCAAAATTACCAAATACTAATTGAGTGTATGTAAACATCTACCCACTGGGAATGTGATGAAGGAAATAAATAATTATATTATTCTGACATTTCACATTCTTAATATAAAGTGGTGATCCTAACTGACCTAAGACAGGGAATATTTACTAGGATTAAAAACTGAGTTTAAATGTATTTGGCTAAGGTTTATGTAAACTTCAGACTTCAACTGTATATTTATATATATATATATACTTTTCTTTATTGGACATAAAAGACTGTAAAATCACCAGGAAATTATTTTAATTTAGGAAATATGTTCCCAAGTATTCCTAAATGTGTGATTGTATCTCAGTGTAATCAAGGTTGGAAATTATAAATAAAATACTATACAGTGCCTTCAGAAATTATTTATATCCCTTGACTTATTCCACATTTTGTTGTGTTACGGCCTGAATTGAAAATTGAATACATCAATTTTTGTCTTACCCATATACACACAATATCACATAACGATAATAACATAACATTTATTTAAAGTTTGCAAATGTATTGAAAATGAAATGCGGAAATATTTCATTTATATAAGTATTCACACCACCTCGAGTCAATACATGTTGGAATCACCTTTGGCAGTGATTACAGCTGTGAGTCTTTCTTGGTAAGTCTCTAAGAGCTTTCCACACCTGGATTGTACATTTGCACATGATTATTTTTGTCAAGTTGGTTGTTGATCATTGATAGACAGCCATTTTCAAGTCTTGCCATAGATTTTCAAGCCAATTTACTGTAACTAGGAAAGTCCTGTTTATATTAGGCCTTGTGTTTTAGGTTATTGCCCTCAAGAAAGGTGAATTTGTCTCCCAGCGTCTGGTGGAAAGCAGTCTGAAGCAGGTTTTCCTCTAGGATTTTTACTGTGTTTAGCTCTATTCCATTTGTTTTTATCCTAAAAAAACTCCCTAGTCTTTGCCAATGACAAGCATACCCATAACATGATGCAGCCTCCACCATGCTGGAACATATGGAGAGTGGTACTCAGTGATGTGTTGTGTTTGGCCCAACATAACGCTTTGTAATCAGGACATAACTTTCATTTCTTTGCCAAATGTTTTGCAGTTTACCTTTATTGTCTTATTGCAAACTGGATGCATGCTTTGGAATGTTTATTCAGTACAGGCTTCTGTCAAGCCTGCTCCCGTTCTACCCAGCATACACTCCTGCCACCTGCTTCCCTCGTCACGCGCATCAGTGATCATTGGACTCACCTGGACTCACTCACATGCCATTACCTCCCCTGTATCTGTCTGTCCCCCAGCTCTGTTCCCAGCTCTGTTCCCCACTCTGTTCCCCAGCTCTGTTCCCAGCTCTGTCCCCCAGCTCTGTTCCCAGCTCTGTTCCCAGCTCTGTTCCCCAGCTCTGTTCCCCAGCTCTGTTCCCAGCTCTGTTCCCCAGCTCTGTTCCCCAGCTCTGTTCCCAGCTCTGTCCCCCAGCTCTGTTCCCCAGCTCTGTTCCCCAGCTCTGTTCCGCGCTCTGTTCCCCAGCTCTGTTCCCCAGCTCTGTTCCCCAGCTCTGTTCCCCAGCTCTGTTCCCCGCTCTGTTCCCAGCTCTGTTCCCAGCTCTGTTCCCCGCTCTGTTCCCCGCTCTGTTCCCCGCTCTGTTCCCCAGCTCTGTTTCCAGCTCTGTTTCCAGCTCTGTTCCCCGCTCTGTTCCCCGCTCTGTTCCCAGCTCTGTTCCCCAGCTCTGTTCCCCGCTCTGTTCCCCGCTCTGATCCCAGCTCTGTTCCCAGCTCTGTTCCCAGCTCTGTTCCCAGCTCTGTTCCCAGCTCTGTTCCCAGCTCTGTTCCCAGCTGCTGCATTCATTGTCTTATGTCATTGTTTTACCCGGTTCTGACACTGTTCCTGTCCTGTTCAATGTCTGTCTATTAATAAATGTTCACTCCCCGTACCTGCTTCTCTACTTCAGCGTTGGTTCTTACAGGCTTCCTTCTTTTCACTCTGTAATTCAGGTTAGTATTGTGGAGTAACTACAATGTTGTTGATCCATCCTCAGTTAGGTTAGTATTGTGGAGTTACTACAATGTTGTTGATCCATCCTCAGTTAGGTTAGTATTGTGGAGTTACTACAATGTTGTTGATCCATCCTCAGTTAGGTTAGTATTGTGGAGTAGCTACAATGTTGTTGATCCATCCTCAGTTAGGTTAGTATTGTGGAGTTACTACAATGTTGTTGATCCATCCTCAGTTAGGTTAGTATTGTGGAGTAGCTACAATGTTGTTGATCCATCCTCAGTTAGGTTAGTATTGTGGAGTTACTACAATGTTGTTGATCCATCATCAGTTTTCTCCTTTAAACTCTGTAACTGTTTTAAAGTCACCATTGGTCTCATGGTGAAATCCCTGAGCGGTTTCCTTCCTCTTCGGCAACTGAGTTAGGAAGGACACCTGTGTCTTTGTGGTGACTGGGTGCATTGATACACCATCCAAACTGTAATTAATAACTTCACCATTATTAAAGGGATATTCAGTCTGATTTTTTATTTTTACCCATCTACCAATAGGTGCCCTTTCTGGTTGAATCTGTGCTGGAAATTCACTGTTCGACTGAGGGACCTTACAGATAATTGTATGTGTGGGGTACAGAGATGAGGTAGTCATTCAAAAATCATGTTAAACACTATAATAAGTCACTTATTATGTGACTTGTTAAGTACAGTTTTACTCCTTGCCATAACAAAGGGGTTGAATACTCAAGGACTTTCAGCTTTTCATTTTTTATTCAGTTTTAAACATTTCTAAAAACATAATTCCACTTTCACATTTTGGGGTATTGTGTGTTGGCCAGTGACACAAAATCACAATGTAATCCATTTAAAATTCAGGGTGTAACACAACCAAATGTGGAAAAAGTCAAGGGGTGTGAATACTTTCTGAAGGCACTGTATCTGTTTGGGGTTCTTGCAGTGTACAGATTATTTAGAACTATTCCGGCCCACCGACCATCCGTTCAAGGACCAATCGGCTCACAGCTGAATGTAATTGGGAGCCCTATTCCCTATGGCTGGAGGCAGGCTCGGGTCAAAGGTAGTGCATTATATCGAGAACTGGGAGCCATTTGAACTGTATTCATAATAACAGATAGATATGTGTCTGTATAATACGTTTTGTGTTGTTCTGTCAAAGAAGTGCCATATATAGGAAGTATGGTGCCATTTCAAACTAATGATGTCTTTAAGCCCTGGATTGCTGATGCTATGTTACATTTTTTTTCATTTGACCTTTATTTAACTAGGCAAGTCAAATTCTTATTTACAATGACAGCCTAGGAAAAGTGGGTTAACTGCCTTGTTCAGGGGCAGAACAACATATTTTTACATTGTCAGCTCGGGGATGTGATCCAGCAAACTTTCACTCTAACCACTCTGCTATCTGCTGCCCCTCTAGGTGTTGGACATTGAGAGGTTTTGAAGCCACCGGTTGGCCATATTGGCACTCCCCAGTCTGAACAGTCCTCCATAGGAATGAATGAAATGTTTCAATAAAAAAATGTAAAAAATATATATTTTTAATTTAACCTTTATTTAACTAGGCAAGTCAGTTAAGAACAAATTCTTCTTTACAATGACGTCCTACACCGGCCAAACTCGGACGACGCTGGGCCTATGGGACTCCCAATCACGGCCGGTTGTGATACAGTCTTGATTCAAACCAGGTTGTCTGTAGTGACGCCTCTAACACTGAGATGAAGTGTCTTAGACCACTGAACCAGGTTGTCTGTAGTGACTCCTCTAACACTGAGATGAAGTGTCTTAGACCACTGAACCAGGTTGTCTGTAGTGACTCCTCTAGCACTGAGATGTAGTGTCTTAGACCACTGAACCAGGTTGTCTGTAGTGACTCCTCTAACACTGAGATGCAGTGTCTTAGACCACTGAACCAGGTTGTCTGTAGTGACTCCTCTAGTACTGAGATGCAGTGTCTTAGACCACTGAACCAGGTTGTCTGTAGTGACTCCTCTAGCACTGAGATGCAGTGTCTTAGACCACTGAACCAGGTTGGCTGTAGTGACTCCTCTAGTACTGAGATGTAGTGTCTTAGACCACTGAACCAGGTTGTCTGTAATGAGTCCTCTAGCACTGAGATGGAGTGTCTTAGACCACTGAACCAGGTTGTCTGTAATGAGTCCTCTAGCACTGAGATGGAGTGTCTTAGACCACTAAACAACTTGGAAATGGGGACAGAAACATTCTCTCCCCCAGAAAATATTTTAGGAAAATGTTTTTATATATAGCTAAAATAAAAAATATTACTAAAATAATATAATTTAAAATATGCATTAAGGTGTCTGTAATAGAATAAACGTGTCAAAAATGAATGTAGACATTAATAAATGCATTTATATAGCTTGCTAAATATATTTTTTTTGCATTGGCTTCAACACAGCGCCCCGCAGCCCCGTCGGTCATCCAGGATTTATACACATTGTTTCAGACACATCCTGTATTCATAATAACAGATAAGCATAAGTCCACATTAAAAAGGTAACTGTGTTGATTTGTCTCACCTCAGGGCACAATAACAGATAAACATGTCTTTGTCCAAAGTGGCACCCTAGTAGTACACACTATATATAGAGAACTGGCTGCCATTCCAGACTCAGCCTGTATTCAGAATAAGAACATTAGTAACTTTAGTGTTGGTTTGTCTCACCTCTCATCCGCTCAGCTCCGTTGTTGATCTTGATGTTCATGGGCAGCTGTGTTGCCATGGCGAGGAGGTTCTGCTGCAACGCATGATGCATGAGCCTCTGTTGCTCCTCGGCCATCATCTTCTTCTCTGGCGGCTCCCCGCTCTCCAGCTTCTCCCTCAGCTGCTCCAAAGCTGCAGCCTGTACTGCTGCAGCCGCCTGAGCTGCCACAGCTTGGGGGTGCACTCCCAGAGACATGGGCATCCCCCCCACACGACCCGACAGACAACCCGCCATCATGTCATCCTCTGGGATAAACAGAGAGAATCATTGATTTATTTATTTCACCTTTATTTCACCAGGTTAGTCTCATTGAGATCAAGAGAGAGTTTTAAAGAAGAATACTTAGATTATTGTACGTTTTCTTTCTTTCGATTCTCAGAAATTCGTCTTTTGCTTTGAACCCAAACCCAGAGAAAAAGGTGGCCATTCTGTAGGCATTTATATGGTCAGGAAGTTCTTATGGTTGGCAGTACAGGTGTTTTCTCAGGCAGCGGTAAATACTTGCTTTGATATTCAACCTTGGGTCCGGGTGCCAGTCTGTTTGATTCAGGTGCCTGGGTGCCAGTCTGTTTGCTTCAGGTGCCTGGGTGCCAGTCTGTTTAATTCAGGTGCCTGGGTGCCAGTCTGTTTGATTCAGGTGCCTGGGTGCCAGTCTGTTTGATTCAGGTGCCTGGGTGCCAGTCTGTTTGATTCAGGTGCCTGGGTGCCAGTCTGTTTGATTCAGGTGCCTGGGTGCCAGTCTGTTTTATTCAGGTGCCAGGGTGCCAGTCTGTTTGATTCAGGTGCCTGGGTGCCAGTCTGTTTGATTCAGGTGCCTGGGTGCCAGTCTGTTTGATTCAGGAGCCTGGGTGCCAGTCTGTTTGATTCAGGTGCCAGGGTGCCAGTCTGTTTGATTCAGGTGCCAGGGTGCCAGTCTGTTTGATTCAGGTGCCTGGGTGCCAGTCTGTTTGATTCAGGTGCCAGGGTGCCAGTCTGTTTGATTCAGGTGCCAGGGTGCCAGTCTGTTTGATTCAGGTGCCAGGGTGCCAGTCTGTTTGATTCAGGTGCCAGGGTGCCACACCACCAAAACATTCTGTCTTTGTATATTCATTAATTGAGCCTGGAATGAACCAACCACATCAATTTTAAGCGACTACATCTGATCTTGTTGATGGATCTTTACAGCTCAGCTACCTCCACCTCCACCTCCACCTCTACCTCTACCTCTACCTCTACCTCTACCTCCACCTCCACCTCCACCTCTACCTCTACCTCCACCTCCACCACTACCTCTACCTCTACCTCCACCACTACCTCTACCCCAACTGCAGCACGGCAGCCTCTTCCTGGTCACATGACATGAAACAGTGCTCTGTGTCTCACCTTTCTTGATGTTGTGTCCCTGAGTCAGGTGTACTCCATTGTGGGTGGACATGGCCAGGTGAGGCATGCTCATCTTGGGGGAGGAGACGATGGAGGTTGTCCCCATTGGAGAGTAGTTAAAGATGGCTGACCCGTAGCTCTGGCGACGTCCCTCGCGACGGTTACTGTCGATAGCTGCCTGGAGCTCTCCAGGGGAGCTCAGACCCCTCTTTTCACATTCGTAAGGGTAGAGGTACTTCATATACCTGTAAGAAGGGAACAGTGTCATTGTGCCATCGTGGCTGTCAAAAAGGTTACATTATGTCATTTATTACAGGTGGTGACTGTCAAAAAGGTTACATTATGTCATTTATTACAGGTGGTGACTGTCAACAAGGTTACATTATGTCATTTATTACAGGTGGTGACTGTCAACAAGGTTACATTATGTCATTTATTACAGGTGGTGACTGTCAACAAGGTTACATTATGTCATTTATTACAGGTGGTGACTGTCAAAAAGGTTACATTATGTCATTTATTACAGGTGGTGACTGTCAACAAGGTTACATTATGTCATTTATTACAGGTGGTGACTGTCAAAAAGGTTACATTATGTCATTTATTACAGGTGGTGACTGTCAACAAGGTTACATTATGTCATTTATTACAGGTGGTGACTGTCAAAAAGGTTACATTATGTCATTTATTACAGGTGGTGACTGTCAACAAGTTTACATTATGTCATTTATTACAGGTGGTGACTGTCAACAAGGTTACATTACGTCATTTATTACAGGCGGTGACTGTCAACAAGGCTCCATTATTACGTCATTTATCCCCAATTTCATCATATCCAGTTGGTAGTTACAGTCTTGTCCCCTCGCTGCAACTCCCGTATGGACTCGGGAGAGGCGAAGATCGAGAGCCGTGCGAACTCCAAAACACAAGCCGCCAAGCTGCACTGCTTAGGGAGAGATTGAATATGTCCGTAAACACTCCAGCCAGCTGGTCTGCGCATGCTCTGAGGAAGCGGCTAGAGATGCCGTCTGGGCCGGCAGCCTTGCGAGGGTTAACACACTTGAACGTCTTACTCACGTCGGCCACGGAGAAGGAGAGCCCACAGTCCTTGGTAGCAAGCCGAATCGGTGGCACTGTGTTATCCTCAAAGCAGGCGAAGAAGGAGATTATCTTGTCCGGAATCAAGACATCGATGTCCGCGCAGTGGCTGGTTTTCCCTTTGTAGTCCGTGAATGTCTGTAGACCCTGCCACATACGTTTAATGTCTGAGCCATCGAATTGCGACTCCACTTTGTCTCTTACTGACATTTTGGGAATAACTACGCTGTTTGTATTCGGCCATATTCCCAGTCACCTTGCCTTGGTTAGATGCAGTGGTTTGTGCTTTCAGTTTTGTGTGAATGCTGCCATCTATCCACAGTTTCTGGTTAGGGTAGGTTTTGTCAGTCACAGAGGGTACAACATCTCCTATACACGATAAACTCTCCAGTCACCGTATCAGTGTATTCGTTGATGTTATTATTGGAGGCTACCCGTAACATATCCCAGTCCGCATGACCAAATCAATCTCGAAGTGTGGATTCCAATTGACCAGCGTTTAATAGTCCTTAGCACGGGTACTTCCTGTTTGAGTTTCTGCCTATTGGAAGGGAGGAGCAAAATGGAGTCGTGATCAGATTTGCCGAAGGGAGGGCGGGAGAGGCCTTTGTAGGCATCCCGGAGTAACAGTGGTCAAGAGTGTTTTAGCAGTGCGAGTACTACAGTCAATGTGTTGATAGAACCTCAGCTCGTCAACTTTATTATCCAGAGACTGAACATTAGCGAGTAATATACTTGGAAGCGGTGGTTGTTGTGCGCGCCTCCTGAGTTGGACTAGAAGATCACTCCGAATACCTCTTTTCTGCCGGTGTTGTTTTGGGTCAGTCTCTGGATCCGATTCGGGAAAGTCATATTTCTGGTGAGATACCTCGGCTCTGATATACAAAAGTTCTTCCCGGCTGTATGTAGTAAGACAAAAAATGTCCTGGGCTAATAATGTAAGAAATAACACATATAAAAAAACAAAATACTGCAAAGTTGACTAGGAGCTAGGAGCGCGGCCATTTTCCATTTACCAAGAACAACCGAAAGCTGGTCTAAGTGTCACGTTGCATGGAAATGGGACGATACACGGAGCGCTGGTGGAGTGTCATTCCTTATTTATTTTGGAGATGTTCTCACAAAGCACAAAATAAACAAAAGGAGAGATGAATGAACTAAAAACTAATAAAGCAAAGCAAAAGTGACTTACTTGCTGAGACACAAAGCAGACAAGTGCAAACACACCAAACAATGATCCACACACAGGTGGATGTGTGTGTGGCCTAAATACTATCCCCAATCAGAGACAACTCCAGACAGCTGTCTCTGATTGGGGATCATTAATTTCCCCAGTTAGTGTGTGAGGACTTGATTGTGTGCCTTCCACTCCCCCTGGTGGGAGTAAGAGGCCTTACCACAACCAAGCCCTCACACTAAGAGATAACATTTGGATCCCCATTAGTTCCTGCCAAGGCAGCAGCTACTCTTCCTTGGGTCCGGCAGTTTATAACATTTTAAAAACATTATGATACATTCACAACAGATTAAGTGTGTGCCCAACACAAAATTCATGTGTACGTGTGTGTATAGTGCGTATGTTATCGTGTGTGTGTATGCATGTGTCTGTGCCTTTGTGTGTCTTTTCCTAAGTCCTTCTTTGTGGCACCTGACCACATGACTGAACAGTAGTCCAGGTGCGACAAAACTAGGGCCTGTAGGACCTGCCTTGTTGATAGTGTTGTTAAGAAGGTAGAGCAGCACTTTATTATAGACAGACTTCTCCCCATCTTAGCTACTGTTGTATCAATATGTTTTGACCATGACAGTTTACAATCCAGGGTTACTCCAAGCAGTTTAGTCACCTCAACTTGATCAATTTCCACATTATTTATTACAGGATTTAGTTGAGGTTTAGGGTTTAGTGAATGATTTGTCCCAAATACAGTTCTTTAAGTTTTTAAAATATTTAGCACTAACTTATTCCTTGCCACCCATTCTGAAACTAACTGCAGCTCTTTGTTAAGTGTTGCAGTCATTTCAGTCGCTGTAGTAGCTATAGTGTTGAGTCATCCGCATACATAGACACATCCGCATACATGTCGTTAGTTAAGATTTTTTAAAGTATGGGGCCTAGACAGCTGCCCTGGGGAATTCCTGATTCTACCTGGATTATGTTGGAGAGGCTTCCATTAAAGAACATCCTCTATGTTCTGTTAGACAGGTAACTCTTTATCCACAATATAGCAGGGGGTGTAAAGTCATAACACATAAGTTTTTCCAGCAGCAGACTATGATCGCTAATTTCGAAAGCTGCCCTGAAGACTAACAAAACAGCCACCACAATATTTGTATCATCAATAACTCTCAGCTTGTTGAATGTCCTTCCATATAAGCATGCTAAAATTTGTTTACTGAAAAAAATAGCATTGTATCTGGTCAAACACAATTTTTCCAAAAGTTTAGTTGGTAACAGGCTGATTGGTCGGCTATTTGAGCCAGTAAAGTGGGCTTTACTATTCTTAGGTAGGGGAATGACTTTAGCTTCCCTCCAGGCCTGAGGGCACACACTTTCTACAGTAGTAGGCTTAAAACGAAGATATGGCAAATAGGACTGGCAATATCATCTGCTATTATCCTCAGTCATTTTCCATCCAAATTGTCAGACCCTGGTGGCTTGTCATTGTTGATTGACAACAATAATTGTTTCAGTCATGTTCTTAATGGCTGCATGTTTATTAGTAACTGGAATAAGCAGTTTCATAAATGTGTCAAGTGCAGTGTCTGGTTGTTCCTCATTACAAACCACAGACCAACAAATATTATTTACATCATCAACATATGAATCACTACAAAACTAATTTCATGTATTATTGTACACTATATTAGGAACTTTGGTTTTGCTAGATATATTGTGATCACTACATCCGATGGATTTGGACACTGCTTTAAATCTAATTTCTGCAGCATTAGTAAAGATATGATCAATACATGTTGATGATTTCATTCCTGTGCTGTTTGTAACCTGTTCGACCCTGGTAGGTTGACTGATAACCTGAACCAGGTTGCAGGCATTGGTTACAGTTTGAAGCTTTTAATTGAGTGGGCAGCTTGATGAAAGCCAGTCAATATTTAAATCACCCAGAAAATATACCTCTCTGTTGATATCACATACATTATCAAGCATTTTATCCAGATACTGACTGTTAGCACTTGGTGATCTATAGCAGCTTCCCACCAGAATGGGTTATAGGTGAGTCAGATGAACCTGTAGTCATATTACTTCAACAGTATTTAACATGAGATCCTCTCTAAGCTTTTCAGGAATGTGGTTCTGAATATTGTCAGCAAAACCGTCCCTATTGGCATTTCTGTATTTTCTGTAAATGTTATAACTTTGTATTGCTACCACTGTATGATCAAATGTCAAATCTAAGTGAGTTTCAGAAAATGAATGTCATTACTAGCGAGTTGTTGACTTAATGAACCTTGTTTCTTAGGTTACATATGTTAACATGGGCTACTTTTAGCACTTTTCTGGGATGCTTGATTATTTTCATTGCTTTACTGGGAAGTTTAGCAGAAGTAGACATGCTCATGTTATTCATATTAGTGCAGGGTGAGCTGCACACAGTGGACTTCTTACTAAGGCACGCCACTCAGAGCTAACAGTATAACTGTGCTAACAGTATAACATAGGCACATGATTACTGCATACAATAGCTGTAGGGTCAGCAGAGACATTCAGGGCAGTTAGAGGGACATACAGTGCATTCAGAAAGTATTCAGACCCCTTGACTTTTTCCACATTTTGTTACGTTACAGCCTTATTCTAAAATGGATTCAATAGTTGTTCCCCCCTCATCAATCAACACACAATACCCCATAATAACAAAGCAAAAACAGGTTTTTAGAAAGTTTTGCACATTTATTACAAATAAAATATCAAATTTATGTAAGTATTCAGAATATTTACTCAGTACTTTGTTGAAGCAGTTTAATCAGTAGTTGAAGCAGTTCAATCTTGGTTTCATCAGACCAGAGAAACGTGTTTCTCATGGTCTGAGAGTCTTTAGGTGCCTATTGAACTCCAAGCGGGCTGTCATGTGCCTTTTACTGAGGACTGGCTTCCGTCTGGCCACTCTACCATAAAGGCCTGATTGGTGGAGTGCTGCAGAGATGGTTGTCCTTCTGGAAGGTTCTCCCATCTCTACAGAACAGCTCTGGATCTCTGTTAGAGTGACCATCGTGTTCTTGGTCACCTCCCCGATCAAGGCCCTTCTCCCCTGATTGCTCAGTTTGGCCGGGCGGCGAGCTCTAGGAAGAGCCTTGGTGGTTCCAAACTTCTTCCATTTAAGAATGATGGAGGCCACTGTGTTCTTGGGGACCTTCAATGCTGCAGACATGTTTTAGTACCCTTCCCCAGATCTGTGCCTCGACACAATCCTGTCTCGGAGCTCCACGGACAATTCCTTTGACCTCATGGCTTGGTTTTTGCTCTGACATGCACTGTCAACTGTGGGACCTTAAATAGACAGGTGTGTGCCTTTCCAAATCATATCCAATCAATTGAATTTACCACAGGTGGACTCCAATCAAGTTGTAAGGTATTTCTAACACATTTTCAAACATTTCTAAAAATCTGTTTTCGCTTTGTCATTAGGGGGTATTGTGTGTAGGTTGATGAGGGGGAAAAATATTTAATCCATTTTAGAATAAGGCTCTAACGTAATAACATTTTGAAAAAGCCAAGGGGTCTGAATACTTTCCGAATGCACTTTATATCAACAGGTTCTCTGCTGTTCTGCACTCCATTGTGGTCAGGATTGTACAGTAAATTCCCCCTCTACTCCAACTCTATCATTATCATGCATTATCCAAGTTAGGATGGCCGTAATGGTAGTAATGTAGTCACCATCGTAGCAGAATAATGAATGTTATTGTGCCTATCAAGTGTGGGCTAAAATGTAATAACAGCACTCTGCAGCAGAGTTGGTTCGATAGGCGTTTAGAAGAAGAACAACAGGTTGGGTGATAGAAGACACAAACCTTACATACAATGATGGCGTATTGTGAATCAACTGTAGTATTAATACAGACACAAATCTAATCATACTATATCTTGTCACATATTTAACAATTTATCTAGTCACATATCTAATCATATATGTAATAATATATCTAGTCATATACAGCGGGTGAAATAAGTATTGAACACGTCACCATTTTTCTCAGTAAATATATTTCCAAAGGTGCTATTGACATGACATTTTCACCAGATGTTGGAAACAACCCAAGTAATCAATACATACAAAGAAACCAAAACAATTAAGTTCAGAAATTAAGTTATGTGTAATATTTGTTTTGGTTTCTTTGTATGTATGGATTACTTGGGTTGTTACCAACATCTGGTGAAAATGTCATGTCAAATGGTGACGTGTTCAATACTTATTTCACCCGCTGTATATAATCACATACAGTATAATCATAAATCTAATAATATATACAGTATAATCATATATCTAATAATATATACAGTATAATCATATATCTAATAATATATCTCATATAACACTTGTGGTTCCAAAACAGAAGGAGCTCTGTTTTAGCATGACTACTGGTGTTGAGACCCTTAGCTCTCAGGAACCCTGCTCCACTACTGGTGTTGAGACACTTAGCTCTCAGGAACCCTGCTCCACTACTGGTGTTGAGACACTTAGCTCTCAGGAACCCTGCTCCACTACTGGTGTTGAGACACTTAGCTCTCAGGAACCCTGCTCCACTACTGGTGTTGAGACACTTAACTCTCAGGAACCCTGCTCCACTACTGGTGTTGAGACACTTAGCTCTCAGGAACCCTGCTCCACTACTGGTGTTGAGACACTTAGCTCTCAGGAACCCTGCTCCACTACTGGTGTTGAGACACTTAGCTCTCAGGAACCCTGCTCCACTACTGGTGTTGAGACCCTTAGCTCTCAGGAACCCTGCTCCACTACTGGTGTTGAGACCCTTAGCTCTCAGGAACCCTGCTCCACTACTGGTGTTGAGACCCTTAGCTCTCAGGAACCCTGCTCCACTACTGGTGTTGAGACACTTAGCTCTCAGGAACCCTGCTCCACTACTGGTGTTGAGACATTTAGCTCTCAGGAACCCTGCTCCACTACCGTAGGAGCTAAAAGTCAAGTGATCTGTGATGGCCTTACAGGTTATCAGTCATCTAAGGTTATCAGGTTATGTCAAGTTATCGGCAGCAGTTTAACTCACTGTGTTCGCAGGGTGAAAGCTGCGCTGGTGATGGAGGTAGGGAGGTTGAGGCCTTTGGTGATCTCACGCCATATTTTCTTATTGATGACCTCCACTAAGCCGCCTTTTTCTGTGACCAGCTTGTAGAGCGTGTACAGATCCAACACCTGCTTGGCCATGATAGGAATACGATTCACTGGAGTCCCTGCAGAGACAAAACACAATATCCACAATCAATGCTATTAACTTCAGTCCATCGATAGAGAGGGTTTCCTCGCTAACTGTGGCTTATAAAGCCTATTTATCTGGAGGCAGTCCAATAGCTGACAGCTTGGTTAACAAAACATATTACTTTTTGAAAAACTCCCCCTTGACTTTCTATACAGCGTTTTATTAAAGGGGCAATCTGTGCTAAATACATTTTTTTATATATTAAATGATTGATATATACCCACTGATTCTTGAAGAACATAACATATAAATGCGTAATGATCTTAGTTAAACTGTTGTACATAGGGTTGCAAACCTACCGGTAGTTTATCTAAGTTACCGTAATATTCAGTAATTTTGGTAATTAACAGAACATCTACGGCAATAAATAACTTTTTTTTTTTTTTTTATATATAGTATTCATGTTGTATATATGTGTCCATATTGTCCATGGGTTTCTAGTAGATAAACCATATGGTTCAAAAGAAAATTGCCTAATTAATGAAAAAATATCTAATCAACAACGGAATTATTTTTTTATTAACTGCAACTTAACTGCAACTTTTTTCACAGCTACAACCATTTTGACGCCAAAATATTGACAACAAATACATACTGACAGAGGATCTAGGTTTCCATACAATTCGCGACAGATTTTCATGCGAATATCTTCAAATCCGCATAAAAAAAATATGTGCATTTTCCCTCCAGAGATGTTCCCATCAAACTGACTTAGTGCAAATAAAAAGACATGTTGCGGTTAAATGACCATGTACCGAATAAAACATTGAAGTAAAATGGGTTTCCATCACATTTTCAACTATACTGTATAGCGAGTGTGCCAACTCCGGTATCGGCACATGCACTCTAGCCAACAGTACCTGTGTGTCGTTGGCTAGAGCCCGTATAGCCTACATGATGAAATTATTATGAACTAAAGAGCGACATTATTTGTATTTGTCAAAAACCTCGATATTTCTTGGAAAAGGGCATCAAACTCATCACCTTGCACTTTTACGTTCACCTGTGAAGCTCATCATCATGTATTTCATCTGTAGCCCAATAAAATGCATGCTTTCCCGATTCGTGACTCCAAGTTTACTTCGATATGAATGATTATTATATCAGCATTGGCGCATGAAAGCATAATTAATTTTACTAACCAGGTTTCCATCCAATCTTTTTATTCCAGTAAAGTACATAAAAAATGACAGGCCTGATGGAAACAGAAAATGTTTCTATAAACTTTCCAAATGTCGACAAAACAAAATATGCTAGACAAGGTGGAATAGTTTTGTGTTGGTAAAATGAATTATTCGAGAAATGTCGGTGGGAACGGTTTTATGCTAATTGAAATAATAACCAATATATTGAAGTAAAATTGGAGTCACACGATGACATGTTGTGTAGTCCTCCCACTACGACTCATCAGGAAAGCAAACAGTTTATTATGCTGCGTTCAAAACTGGGAACTCAGAAAATGGAAATCTCCGACTTCCATCTTCAGTGCGTTCAAGACAACTGGGAATTCGAAAAGAAAGAGCTCCGACTGGGTAAATTCGTTCCGAACGGTCATCCAACTCGGAATTCCAAGTCGGGAACTCTGGCCTCTTTCTAGGCCTCCGATTTACCAACCTGAAGATCACGGACATCATGATTAGACCTCGTTTTTATCTGAGTTCACAGTTGTCTTGAAAGCACCATTAGGCTACAGATGAAATACATTACAGGGTGGTGAAAGTGCACAGTGATGAGCTTGATGCTCCTTTCCAAGTAAATATTGAGGGTCTTATTCTGGTGACATGATAATCGACGCATGGTTGCCGTTTGTCCATAATAATGTCATCATGTAGGCTATACCTGCGCTCTAGCCAATAGTGCGCAGTTAGTGCTGTTGGCTAGAGCGCACGTGTCAATACCAGAGTGGGCACACGCTATATAGTGCAACATTTTTTGTGAGAAAACCATCACAGCATCACGCACAGACTTTTATCTGCATCAAGTGAATTTGATGGAAACATCTCTGGTGGGAAAATGCACACATTGTTTTTATGCGGATTTTAGAATAATCTCATGAAAATCTGTCGCCAATTGGATGGAAACCTAGCTCGTGACACAAAAAGATCCCACCTTGTCTAGCGTATTTTGTTTAGTCGACATTTGGAAAGTTTACCGACATATTTTTTCCATCAGGCCTGTCATGACAGTTTTTATCCAAAAAGGACCAGTTTGGATGGAAACCTGGTTATAGTCAAATAAATATGTCTGTAAAAATTTTTTTACATATAAAGGATATGTCATGCTGAAACCCTCATATTAAACACTAATGGTATTCACTAAATTAACGGTTTGTATTTCGGTTAATGTTTTATAGCTTTGTCATTGTATTCTTTATTAGAAAATAATCTCATTTGATGATTTCAATTATTGTACATGAGATAAAGCCACACAGAGGGCCAGAGATTATTAGACACCTGTGATAATCTGAAGTACCCAAAAGGGCCACTAGATGCATTGTAATAGATTTAATAAAATCTTGGAAAGATACCAAAATTCTGGTAAACTTTTTTTCCAGTAATATAGGTCCCTTTTCAACCCTTGTCGTACCCCATGAGAACCCCAATATATGTTTGTTTCACTGTTGTCTGTAAACAATGCAAATGTAAGTATAGCCTCAAAGCATAGTTAAAACTATAACGTTGATATAATGGATGGTCAGTCGTTGATTCCATAACTCTGTCTACTAATTTGAGCGTGGTATCATTTCTCCAGCCACATTCCTCAGCTTTTTACCAATATAAAGGGTGAGCGCTTTCTTAATGTTTGAACTACAAAAAACTGCCCCTTTATTGCATCCTTTATCACAGGAGGAGGGTGGCACCTCAATTTGGGAGGACGGGCTTGTGATAATGGCTGGAGAGGAATAGACGGATTGGTATCAAATGCATCAAACACATGGTTTGATGCCATTCCATTTGCTCCGTTCCAGCCATTATTATGAGCCGTCCTCCCCTCAGCAGCCTCCACTGTCCTCTATGTTACTATTGTCGTGTAGAATTTAAATACACATTTAGCTATGAAATTAACATGACTTTAAATGTACTTTAAATATGGGACGGTTACGGCTCAATATGTGACTAGAATGGTGATGTAAACAACAGCCAACTTTCCGGGACATAGACATGTCTTATATGGGCAGAAAGCTTAAACTCTTGTTAATCTAACCGCACTGTCCAATCTACAGTAGCTATTACAGTTAAAAAAATACCATGCTATTGTTTGAGGATAGTGCACAACAACAAAACACTTTTATCACGGCAACTGGTTTGGTACATTCACCTCTGAAGGTAAATAGCGTACTTACATTCAGTAATCTTGTATGCTCTCTATAGTTATGTACTTGAAAACCAATTCGGCACATTTGGGAAAACTCCTGGCATACTTGATACAAAATATTGTGTAGTGATGTAAATCTTCACTGGATCAGTCTGAAACTTTGCACACACACTGCTGCCATCTGGTGGACAACATCTAAGTTACATATAGAATCCTACATCACTGTCTGGCCTTTCTCTTGTGTTTCAAAGATGACGAGAAAATAAAAAAAAGAAAGCACACGTTTTTTTGTTTGTATTATCTTTTACCAGATCTAAAGTGTTATATTCCCCTACAATAATTTCACATTTCCACAAACTTCAAATTGTTTCCATTCAAACGGTATCAAGAATATGCACATCCTTGCGTCAGGTCCTGAGCTACAGGAAGTTAGATTTGGGTATGTCATTTTAGGCGAAAATTGAAAAAAAGTGGCAGATTAAAGAAGCAATCACTGTTCAACCCTAACCCTGACCCCAACCTTTATTCCACTCAGGTCTTAATTAGCAAGGTAAAAGGAGGTAGATAATAATTTGTACTGTGCAGTTTAAAGGCTCGGCCCTTTGTGAGCAGCCTGACCCTGAGATAATGAACCTGTATTTTGCTGATAGAGTTCCATTGTGCCCATCGAGTTTACCATATAATGGCAATCAATACCTGCAGAAATATACTGCAAACAGCAGCAGCAAGCAGCGCAGGGCCATACACTGGAGGAGAGGAGAGGTGGAGGAGAGGGAGAGGAGAGGAGAGGGAGAGGAGAGGAGAGGAGGGGGGGTGAAGTATCGTCTGAGGAGGTAAAAACACATAAATTAAGGCTGGTAATTATGGGATGGCTTGGCTTGGCTGGCAGCAGAACCGACTGAGGAGAGAGACAACATTAAAACTAGAGATTTATCCTGTCTCTCCGCCAGGACAATGCTGCCATTATGTCTAAAGTAGCACCACCCAAAGGCCATCTATCGCAGCTTCCAACTTCACACTAAACTGTCTATATATCACAGCTGTATTGTGGCGGCCTGGCTGTCTGGTGGAAGTGGTCTCAGGATAAATGGGGTGATTCTAAATAATTAAAGAGACTTCTCAAGGGTTAACGGACGTACTTCGAGTTCTCTCATAATTAAGATTGAGATGCTTGATTGACTGTAGTGTAACATTCAGCTTGGTGTTACTACGGTGAGAGGTGTTATTGGGTGGTTTACAGTGTCACAATGCAGCACATACCGTACAGTAGACATATGGCAGTAATGAAAAGATTAACATGAAGAAACCCTCTAATACAGGCTCATGCATACTGTACATACACTGGTGATAACGCACAGCAGTGCCTTGATCTATAAAACTATTATTTATCCGGACAACCCAACGAGCGCCGGGCAATAAATAAAAAGGCCTGGCCCAGAAAGCCTTTGTCTGTTAGAATCTGACCCAACCAAGACAGGCCTCTTAAAACCAAATTTATGTGCTTTCAATACCCGGCGTGATGTATTCGTCTCTCCGATTCCCTGAAAGGGATATGAAGAATGAAAGAGGAGAGGAGGAGAGGACAGTCTTTTGTCAGCAGAGACGATCCGATCAGCTCATGTATCACGTTGACAATGAGGAATGGCGGGCGGAGGAAAAACACCTCGTATACGACTCCTCTAACGGACTAGCGACGGCACGGCAGTCCTCTGGTTAATCACTCACTTGCTAACAGATTGCAGTGTGTAATTGGAGCTTGCAGAGGGAATCAGGGCTTAGTAGAGCAGAGTAATCATCATCTTTGAGCTGGGCTTCGTCGCTGATGCGTTCAGTTCGCACCTTACAGCAGGCCGGTAATGGGACTGGAGAGAGGAGTTTCTCCTCTTCATTGACTTGTCTCTTTTAACCTGTGAAATGAAGGATTAATGTAATGCAGCTAGCAGGAAAACAACTGTTTATCTTCATGTGGACAGCCCATCTAATTGGAGTGGCGCTTCAGTAGGTTCTTACATTTAGATTTTACTGTAGTTCATTTAGCAGACTGGGTTAGGTAGGGAACCTAGAATACAGTATAAACCTAGAATACAGTATGAACCTAGAATACAGTATGAACCTAGAATACAGTATGAACCTAGAATACAGTATAAACCTAGAATACAGTATGAACCTAGAATACAGTATGAACCTAGAATACAGTATGAACCTAGAATACAGTATGAAACTAGAATACAGTATGAACCTAGAATACAGTATGAACCTAGAATACAGTATGAACCTAGAATACAGTATGAACCTAGAATACAGTATGAAACTAGAATACAGTATGAACCTAGAATACAGTATGAACCTAGAATACAGTATGAACCTAGAATACAGTATAAACCTAGAATACAGTATAACCTAGAATACAGTATGAACCTAGAATACAGTATAACACCTATAATACAGTATAAACCTAGAATACAGTATAAACCTAGAATACAGTATGAACCTAGAATACAGTATGAACCTAGAATACAGTATAAACCTAGAATACAGTATGAACCTAGAATACAGTATGAACCTAGAATACAGTATGAACCTAGAATACAGTATGAAACTAGAATACAGTATGAACCTAGAATACAGTATGAACCTAGAATACAGTATGAACCTAGAATACAGTATAAACCTAGAATACAGTATAACCTAGAATACAGTATGAACCTAGAATACAGTATAACACCTATAATACAGTATAAACCTAGAATACAGTATAAACCTAGAATACAGTATGAACCTAGAATACAGTATGAACCTAGAATACAGTATAAACCTAGAATACAGTATGAACCTAGAATACAGTATGAACCTAGAATACAGTATAAACCTAGAATACAGTATGAACCTAGAATACAGTATGAACCTAGAATACAGTATAAACCTAGAATACAGTATGAACCTAGAATACAGTATGAACATAGAATACAGTATGAACCTATAATACAGTATGAACCTTGAATACAGTATAACCTAGAATACAGTATGAACCTAGAATACAGTATAAACCTAGAATACAGTATGAACCTAGAATACAGTATAACCTAGAATACAGTATGAACCTAGAATACAGTATAAACCTAGAATACAGTATGAAACTAGAATACAGTATAAACCTAGAATACAGTATGAACCTAGAATACAGTATGAACCTAGAATACAGTATAAACCTAGAATACAGTATGAACCTAGAATACAGTATAAACCTAGAATACAGTATGAACCTAGAATACAGTATGAACCTAGAATACAGTATGAACCTAGAATACAGTATGAAACTAGAATACAGTATGAACCTAGAATACAGTATGAAACTAGAATACAGTATGAACCTAGAATACAGTATGAACCTAGAATACAGTATGAACCTAGAATACAGTATGAACCTAGAATACAGTATGAAACTAGAATACAGTATGAAACTAGAATAGAATAGAATAGAATAGAACTCTATTGTCCAGGTGAAAATTGAAACTGTAAGGATGATTCCCTCTGTCTCTCTGTCTGTCTGACTGTCTTTGTATGTCTGTCTGTCTGTTTGTCCCTGTGTCTGTCCCTCTCTGTCCCTGTGTCTGTCCCTCTCTGTCCCTGTCTCTGTCCCTGTCTCTGTCCCTGTCTCTGTCCCTGTCTCTGTCTCTGTCCCTGTCTCTGAAGCACAGAAGTCGTACCACCTAGAGTTTCCAGCAGGATATTTAGAGTTGTAGCAATGGAAGACTGCAACCATTATGTAAAGCTTCACTGTCTTTCTTCTCTCCCTTAGTATTCTAGATAATTACACAAGCTGGGACAAAAATGTCCTGACTTATTCAACAGAAAGTGCTGATGGTGGTTTCTGGGGCGGTAATCAATTAATACCCACAATCCCCCACAGCCTGGAGGAGACAGACAGTCCATCACACCGGATATTTATCAGTACACAAAAGACAGTAACACCACCATTGTTATGTCTGCTTTTGATGAGAGCAGCTCAAAAGGCCTCCACAGGAGACTGGGGTAGAGGAGACTGAGGTAGAGGAGACTGAGGTAGAGGAGACTGAGGTACAGGAGACTGAGGTACAGGAGACTGAGGTACAGGAGACTGGGGTACAGGAGACTGAGGTACAGGAGACTGAGGTACAGGAGACTGAGGTACAGGAGACTGAGGTACAGGAGACTGGGGTACAGGAGACTGAGGTACAGGAGACTGAGGTACAGGACACTGGGGTACAGGAGACTGAGGTACAGGAGACTGGGGTAGAGGAGACTGAGGTACAGGAGACTGAGGTACAGGAGACTGAGGTACAGGAGACTGAGGTACAGGAGACTGGGGTAGAGGAGACTGAGGTACAGGAGACTGAGGTACAGGAGACTGAGGTACAGGAGACTGGGGTACAGGAGACTGAGGTACAGGAGACTGGGGTACAGGAGACTGAATTGCGCGCCTGAGTAACACAGTAACCGATGGACATGTCAGTTAAGTATACTACTCCAATCAAATGTATTCACACAAGATAGAGTAGTGGCGACAACATACAGATCCATCAGTCTTAATGTCATGTGTGAAAACAGAGCTCTTCTCAAAACCCAGAGCCTGGAATCCCTGTTTTCTACAGAGCCTGGAATCCCTGTTTTCTACAGAGGCTGGAATCCCTGTTTTCTACAGAGCCTGGAATCCCTGTTTTCTACAGAGCCTGGAATCCACACACACACACACACACACACACACACACACACACACACACACACACACACACACACACACACACACACACACACACACACACACACACACACACAAAACTGCCTGAGTAGTGAGCAGTGAGCTGGTGGTCAGCCTATTTTGTATGAAAGGAGATCCCACCATCTCAGTTTCTCTGAGGCCTCAGTGACCAACCGGTGTCGTTTCCTTTGGCAGCTTGTGATTAATGATGTCAGGGCCAGGGTCAGAGGTCACAACCTCAGGTCTCAAGGCCACGCCCCCAGGGATAGAGGGGGACGGAGTAGCTGGGCCATAATAATTCATTTTCATGCTGTATCACCGCCTGGTACGGCAACTGCACCGCAAATAACCGCAAAGCTCTCCAGAGGGTGGTGCGGTCTGCCCAACGCATTACTGGGGGCAAACTACCCGCCCTCCTGGACACCTACAGCACCCGTTGCCACAGGAAGACCAAAAAGATCATCACTCATCTCTATGTATAAACTGCACTCTCCACTATTCTACAGTATCTTAGTCACTCTAATTGTGTACATATTGCATCACCCATCTCATATGTATATACTGTATTGTACTCTATACTTCGCCACTGACTGATAAACAACCATCTCTAGCACATCAGAGACGGCTGCCTATAGACATAGATTAGAAATCACCGGACACTTTAAGGAAATGAAACACTAGTCACTTTAATAATGTTTCCGTATCTTGCACTACTCATCTCATATGTTTAAACTGTACACTATACTATTCTACTGTATCTTAGTCACTTCATCGTGATAATATACTGCATCAACCAACCTCTTATCAGTATACTGCATACTATAAAGATTACTATGCCACTGTTTGTGTAACCATGCAAGTATTCACTTATCTGTAAATATAACAGTATATTTACCTGTACAGCTAATTTAACCATGCAAAATATTAACTTACCTGTTCATTTAGCCAGTCTGTCTATTAAGTAAACTATTATTACCCTCGCTCATATCATATGCATTTTTAGCTACTGAAGTATTTCTCTGCCATCGACCTGTATAGTATAGTTAACCATCCAACATCCACCAATGTATAGTGTACATATTCAGCCAACCACCCATACTATGCAATGTCTTTTTATAGCTGTTTTGCACTCCAGATATCTTGTATTTCTATACTTTTTCATACTGCCGCTCTGTGTATCATGTACCGTGTATCTGTCTTTTGTGTACTTTCGTTGTGGCCTTTTGCACCTGCCCTGTGTTATTGTTGTTGTAGCTGCTTGACAAAGAAATTTCCCCCTCGGGGATCAATAAAGTATCTATCTATCTATCTATCTATCTATCTATCTATCTATCTATCTATCTATCTATCTATCTATCTATCTATCTATCTATCTATCTATCTATCTATCTATCTATCTATCTATCTATCTATCTATCTATCTATCTATCTATCTATCTATCTATCTATCTATCTTAGTCCAATGCCGCCCTGACATTAATGTATATATTCTCAATCCATTCCTTACTTTATGTGTATTTGGGTATATCTTGTGAAACTGTTAGATATTACTTGTTAGATATTACTGCACTGTTGGAGCTAGAAGCACAAGCATTTCGCTACACCGCCAATAACATCTGCTAACCACGTATATGTGACCAATACATTTGATTTGATTTGATTTGTTTGGGAAGAAATGTTTCATGTTGCAAATAAAACCAAAGTACCCATACAGACAGACAATACAGACAGACACACACACAATCAACACACACAGGATAAGGTGTCATCCCAAGCCTTGGGAACCTCAGCTCGTGTCCTGGGGGGTAGTCAATGAAAATGATGGTGTATGTGTGTGTAAAATCGAATCACATCAAATTGTATTTGTCACATACTTCGTAAACAACACTATGACACTATGTCACTATGTCACTATGTCACTATGGCACTATGTCACTATGGCACTATGTCACTATGTCAATTTCCTTTAACACTGTGGAATGATACTCTCATTGTTTAGGGGGGGGGGTCTAACTGGATGTTTGTCCCAGATGCTGCCCGCTCCCCGGGCCTGGAATGGGCTCATTCCTCCAGGCTTGCCTGCCACCCTGGCTCCAGTCAGACCCTGGTCTTTGTGCGACAACAATTCTGGTGGCCCACCATGGTTTCTGACGTCTCCGCGTTCACCACCCTTAGTCACATATATCCCTGGACTTCGTCACAGGTCTCGCTCTATCTCATGGCAGCACCACTATCCTTACGGTAGTGGACAGATTTTCCAAAGCCGCCCATTTCATCCCCCTCCCCAAGTTACCCCCAGCCAAGGAGATGGCCCAGCTCATGGTGCAGCACGTCTTCCGGATCCATGGACTTCCGGTGGACATGGTCTCTGTCCTCAGGGTTTCACCCCCAGTCTAACGGCCAGTCGGAGCGGGCCAATCAGGACTTGGAGACAACTCTTCGTTGCCTCATCTTCGCCAACTCCACCACCTGGAGCCAGCAACTTGTGTGGCTGGAATACGCCCGCAACACCCTTCCCTGCTCTGCCACTAGTCTTTCACCTTTCGAGTGTTCGATGGGATATCAGCCCCCGCTCTTCCCTCGGCCCAGATGTTGGTTCACCGCTGTCGCCGTACCTGGAAGAGAGCCCAGTCTCTTCTCAAGACCACCTCCAGGTATCGATGACAGGCGGACCGCCACCGGACCCCAGCTCCCTGGTATCGTCTCGGGCAGAGGGTATGGCTCCTCTCCTCTCCTCTCCTCTCCTCTCCTCTCCTCTCCTCTCCTCTCCTCTCCTCTCCTCTCCTCTCCCCTCCCTTCCAAGTCCAAAGAAATACACCAACTAATGTATGTAGGGCAGAATTGTGCCGCTTTCCAGTGGTAATGAAAGTACAAAAAATATTATAAAAGTGTTGGCTACACCTAAATTCAAGTCCAAATTCTAGTTTCCAATTTAAAGCACTTCAAACCCAAGAACTGAGGCCAGAAACGAGCCTCTCAGTCAGCTGGTGTTGGACCGAACCAACCAAGCTGACACCAGCACTGCTTCAAAATAAAGAATTCAAATAAACAAAATCAAGTCTCTCTCTGCCACCTCTGACAATGTCTCTCTCTGCCACCTCTGACAATGTCTCTCTCTGCCAGCTCTGACAATGTCTTTCTCTGCCAGCTCTGACAATGTCTCTCTCTGCCAGCTCTGACAATGTCTCTCTCTGCCAGCTCTGACAATGTCTCTCTCTGCCAGCTCTGACAATATATCTCTCTGCCACCTCTGACAATATATCTCTCTGCCACCTCTGACAATGTCTCTCTCTGCCAGCTCTGACAATGTCTCTCTCTGCCAGCTCTGACAATGTCTCTCTCTGCCAGCTCTGACAATATATCTCTCTGCCACCTCTGACAATGTCTCTCTCTGCCAGCTCTGACAATGTCTCTCTCTGCCACCTCTGACAATGTCTCTCTCTGCCAGCTCTGACAATATCTCTCTCTGCCAGCTCTGACAATGTCTCTCTCTGCCACCTCTGACAATGTCTCTCTCTGCCAGCTCTGACAATATCTCTCTCTTACACCTTTAACAATGTGTCTCTCTGACATCTTTCTAAATCCTAAATCAATCAGTAATTGAACAGTTGGACAACAATCCATAAGGTCATAAGCCCTAGTAATTGTCTGGCTTCTCCGAACTACATCTGGATCAACTTGGTATAGCTACTTTGTTCTTGGAGACCTTCAATGCTGCAGACATTTTTTGGTATCCTTCTCCAGATCTGTGCCTCCACACAATCCTGTCTCAGAGCTCTACGGACAATTCATTTGACCTTATGGATTGGTTTTTGCTCTGACATGCACTGACAACTATGGGACCTTAAATAGACAGGTGTGTTCCTTTCCAAATCATGTTCAATCAATTGAATTTACCACAGGTGGACTCCAATCAAGTTGTAGAAACATCTCAAGGATGATCAATGGAAACAGGAAGCACCTGAGATCAATTTCGAGTCTCATAGCAAAGGGTCTGAATACTTATGTAAATAAGGTATTTCTGTTTTTGTTTTTAATACATTTGCAAAAATGTCTAAAAACCTGTTTTCGATTTGTCATTATGGGGTTTTGTGTTTAGATTGATGAGGAAGTTATTTTATTTAATCCATATTAGAATAAGGCTGTAACGTAACAAAATGTAGAAAAAGGGAAAGGTCTGAATCCTTTCTGAATGCGCTGTATATTATCCATGTCCTTGTTCAGCCTCAGAGAAACACAGGATATTACAGCTCTCAGGTCCCGTTGATAGGATAGTCTCGAACGGAGCTCGTCCAGTTTGTTCTCCAGTGATTGTACGTTCGCGGATAGAACAGAGGGTAAGAGGCGGTTTATCTACTCGCCGACGTAGTTTCGTCAGAGTACCCACACGTCGGCCTTTATATAGCCGTCTGTTCCTTTTCCAAGTCTCTGGGTTTAAGTCTGCACCGACGACTCGTTGAAGTAGTAATCTTCATCCAAATCGAGGTTAGTGATCGCTGTTCTGATATCCAGAAGATCTTTTCGATCATAGGAAATTATGGCGTAAACATTATGTACAAAACTATCAGCGCCAAAAAAACACACAAAATAACTGGTCAGGAGCCCATAAGACGGCAGCTATGTATTGCAGCGCCTTTCCTACATATTTTGACCAGAATCATCCTAGGCTCAACCTAAATCCAACACTTCCATTCATGGATTAAAGAAAGGAATACACCTGCCCCTCCTTGAGGTATTTGCAGGATGTGTCCCAAATGACACCCTATTCCACACATGGCTCTGGTCAAAAGTAGTGCACTATATAGGAAATTACCACAGTATTAAGCAATCAAATCTCAGAGGCTGAATGCATGCGGGCAGTTTGAACTAATGTCCTTTATTTCATGTTTGTCAGAAAGTTGTGATTGATTTCTTGGCTGAGAGTAAAGAACATGGATCTGGATCCCTGCTGTTACATAGTTGATGTGGCCTTTGCTTTTCCGTTTGCTTTAGTGTGAGGTGAACAGGAAAACCAATCACTGAAGGTAGTGTTCCTTTAATTAGAATGGTCAACAATTGCATCATCTTACAAGCCACAGTTAGTATTAGTTTAACTTGTTATGTCCCATGAGGACTGAGTTACACCTTAAACTAATATTATATCATATGTTTCTTTCTTTCACTTTATTCTGTGTGTTATAATTATAATGTTTTTATACTGCAAGACAGAAGAACACCTAGGCAGACCAAAAATAAAATAAAAAACAGCCCTGTTCTCAAAATATAGTCCTGTCACTAACCAGGTTTACATTCAACCTTTTTATGCGCGTAAAGTACATGCCGGATAAAACATTTCACAAAACTAAATACGCTACAGGTGGGAACTTTTTGTCAGTTAAATTAATTATGCGAGAAATGGCAGTGGAAACATTTTTATCCACAAATATTGATATAATAACCACCATATGGAAGTAAACTTGGAGTCTAGCGATGACATGTTGTGTGTATTATTATTAAAGTTATTATTATTAAAGTTATTATTATTATAGTTATTATTATTATAGATATTATTATAGTTATTATTATTATTAAAGTTATTATTATTGTAGTTATTATTATTGTAGTTATTATTATTATTATTATTAAAGTTATTATTATTAAAGTTATTATTATTATTATAGTTATTAGTATAGTTATTATTATTATTATAGTAATTATTACTAAATGTATTATTATTATAGTTATTATTATTATTATTAAAGTTATTATTATTATTAAAGTTATTATTATAGTTATTATTATAGTTATTATTATTATTATTATTATAGTTATTATTATTATTAATAATATTATAGTTATTATTATAGTTATTATTATTATAGTTATTATTATTGGTAGTATTATTATTAGTATTAATATTATAGTTATTATTATAGTTATTATTTTTGGTAGTATTATTATTATTATAGTTATTATTATTATTAAAGTTATTATTATTAAAGTTATTAGTATTGTTATTATTATAGTTATTATTATTATTAAAGTTATTATTATAGTTATTATTATTATTGTTAAAGTTATTATTATAGTTATTATTATTACAGTTATTATTACAGTTATTATTATTAATATTATAGTTATTATTATAGTTATGATTATTATAGTTATTATTATTATAGTTATTATTATTATTGGTATTATTATTGGTATTATTATAGTTATTATTATTGTAGTTATTATTATAGTTATTATTATTTGTATTATTATTGGTATTATTATAGTTATTATTATAGTTATTATTATAGTTATTATTAGTATAGTTATTATTATTAGTATAGTTATTATTATTAGTATAGTTATTATTATTAGAATAATTATAGTTATTATTATTAGAATAATTATAGTTATTATTATTAGTATAGTTATTATTATTAGAATAATTATAGTTATTATTATTAGTATATTATATATATATAAAAACAACTCACCTCTCTTCTGCATAAAACTGAAGAGGTCATCAAGAAACTGTTTCCTCTTGACATCATTATCCAAGTCATACAACTAGAAGACAAGAAGAGGAGAAAATAATCACAGATTAGATAACAATCTGACTCAACCTGGCCTCAAGGCAATCACACACAGATCATTGAAACATTCATTCATGTTCTCTCTATTAGTTCATTCCACTGCATTGCAGTCATGTTTTAGAAAAGAATGTCCCAGATTAAATTACACTCAATGAGTACTTTCAGAATACAATATCTCATAGATGTACTGTTACAACAGAGTAGACTGTGGTCACTATACTGTTACAACAGAGTAGACTGTGGTCACTATACTGTTACAACAGAGTAGACTGTGGTGTCTATACTGTTACAACAGAGTAGACTGTGGTCACTATACTGTTACAACAGAGTAGACTGTGGTCACTATACTGTTACAACAGAGTAGACTGTGGTCACTATACTGTTACAACAGAGTAGACTGTGGTCACTATACTGTTACAACAGAGTAGACTGTGGTCACTATACTGTTACAACAGAGTAGACTGTGGTCACTATACTGTTACAACAGAGTAGACTGTGGTCACTATACTGTTACAACAGAGTAGACTGTGGTCACTATACTGTTACAACAGAGTAGACTGTGGTCACTATACTGTTACAACAGAGTAGACTGTGGTCACTATACTGTTACAACAGAGTAGACTGTGGTCTCTATACTGTTACAACAGAGTAGACTGTGGTCACTATACTGTTACAACAGAGTAGACTGTGGTCACTATAC
>CM042402.1:1542206-1604706 GCA_023634145.1 Thymallus thymallus | reverse complement strand
GACAGAGGGAGAGGGACAGAGGGACAGAGGGACAGAGGGAGAGGGAGAGGGACAGAGGGACAGAGGGACAGAGGGACAGAGGGACAGAGGGACAGAGGGAGAGGGACAGAGGGACAGAGGGACAGAGGGACAGAGGGAGAGGGAGAGGGAGAGGGAGAGGGAGAGGGAGAGGGAGAGGGAGAGGGACAGAGGGACAGAGGGACAGAGGGACAGAGGGAGAGGGACAGAGGGAGAGGGACAGAGGGAGAGGGACAGAGAGAGAGGGAACAGTCACCAGGTGGTATTGTTGTCTAGTGGATGGAGAGAGAGAGAGGGAACAGTCACCAGGTGGTATTGTTGTCTAGTGGATGGAGAGAGAGAGAGGGAACAGTCACCAGGTGGTATTGTTGTTTCGACTTCAAGTCTGAATGGCATTAATGAAGCCTATGGATTGAGTAGCAAGTCCTATATGTAGTTATTACCATGAGATCCCCACATTATAGCCTGTACATTGAATATATTCACTGATCATGTACTTCCAGGTATGAATCTCTGTGAGACATTCTTTTTCAGTCATATCCAATATCAGGTGTATCAAACTCCATTCTTTGAATGATGTTGTGTCTGCATGTATGTATTACAAGTATACACTTCAACAGTGTTTACCACTCCTGGTCCTGGGACATCAATGATTACACATTGTAACTATGCAATAGACTAGAAACATGATCTAAGTAAAGGCTGATTTGTAATTCATAAATACAGAGAAAAAACAGAAGACCAAGGGAAAGAGGTGAGAACAGAGGAGCAGGGAAGACAGCATATGATTCATGAATTAGTGCCACCCTAATATTCTCTCAGTTCATCACAGTTACAGAGTGTCTCTAGCGGAGTCTCCTAAACAGCCTTGGGCCCCCAGTTGGCCCGAAGGTTATCTTAAGAGCGGGTGAGATGGCGAATTCTTGATGCACAACCTAACAGGCTATTTGCAGGACAATGGATTAGCAGGTTTAATAGCCCGGCTAATATAGGTGTGAAAAGAAAATCCCCCCAACGTGCAATGTTGAATCACACTGCTGTATTTGAACCAGAAACAGGCAGGGAGCAGGATTCGAACCCTCAACCCTCGGGCCCGAAGCCCAGCGCTCTATCAACTAATGTACGTAGTAAATTACTACAATGTCAATCCAAGGTTTTACATGACATTTATATTAACTCAATATCACAGAGCAGATTTGCCCTGACAGAACATGCATGTGGACCGACGGTGTTGTTTCTCTCCGTCGCCGACACACTTTAAACATCTGGATCAGAAAGCATTTAAAGGCTGACAATGTTTTGACCGAGTTCATCTGCTCATGTTGTGAGGTTACAATAAGCTTAATAAACATTTACATTTTCAAACAGTTTTAAAACATTAAGATAAATATTGTAAAGAATCAGGCAGGGAGCAGGTTTCGAACCCTCAACCATTGGGCCCAAAACCCAGCACACTATCGACTGTTCCATGAAGGTCTGATGTGTGGCATGCAAATTAGTAGAGTATCCGGGACTCAACGAGTAGCCGACCAATAACCTCCAGTATAATAAATCAATTTAATACACACAATCACAAAGACGTCCATAAATATTTTGTTTAGGAAGGTCATAAAAAAACAAAACGAAGACAATTGTCTTTCAAAATAACAGAAAAGCATGTTTGAAGATGTATTTCTCTGTGCTGTAGTAGCTGAGGCTATGGTTTTATTTAACCTTTATTTGCTTCATGTCAAATTTGTGGCTCTTAGACTATTAAATGCCTCACCGGGGTGCCGTGCCGTCGGCAACATAGACCTGGAACTGTTGGGGTGCTAGGACCTAGTTTAACATTTAGGCATCCATCCGTCTGTGAGTAACTCTCTGGTCTGTAATCACTCATTCACTCAGGACTTATTTATTCAGCATTCATTCATTCAGGTCTGTATATACATATTCATGTACAGTTGTTATATCATATCACGTGCAATATTGTAGTAATTCTTGGACTGAACTTTGCATTTAGTATATTGAATGTGCAATACATGCATTTATCTGTAATTAAACCCTGCGCACTAAGGACTGTATTTTAAGGGAATTACTATTATTACCCCAAATTATATCATACACACATTTAGCTATTTAAGTATCTCTTCCTGTCATTTACCTGTACAGTTAATGTAACTATGCAAATATTCACTTACCTTACCTGTACACATTCAGTCATTCACTCATACTATGCAATGCCTTTTTATAGCTTTTTGCACTCCAGACTTCTTATATTTTTATACTTTTTCATACTGCCGCTCTATGTATCATGTATCGTGTATCTGTCTTTTGTGTATTTCTTTCTGGCATTTTGTACCTGCCCTGTGTTTTTCATAGCTGCTTGACAAAGTAATTCCCGGGGATCAATAAAGTACCTATCTATGTATCCAAAAAATCATTCTATATATATTAGAGAAACCCTATGACAGGTGACTGTATCAGCACCCTCACTTCCCTCACTGTACTGTGTGCTGAGGCCTTGGTGTACCATACACAGACAGCTGTTGCAAAACAGCAGGAGTAAGTGTGTGTGCATGTGTGTATTCCACCAGTACCTGGGAAACCACTGAGAGAGGTGTGTCAGAGCTCCATGTGGAGCGGAGCGTGCTCGAAGGTCCAGCAGTTAATTAGAGAACAGGAGCTAACTCACACACACTTAGCAGCGTGACTTACAGGGGCAATTAGGGTTAAGGGCCTTGCTCAAGGGCATATCCACAGATTTTTCACATAGTCGGCTGGGGATTGGAACAAGCAACCTTTCGGTTTACTGGCCCAACGCGCTTAACCGCTAGGCTACCTGCCGCTCACACACACACACACACACACACACACACACACACACACACACACACACACACACACACACACACACACACACACACACACACACACACACACACACACACACACACACACACACACACACACACACACACACACAGAGAGAGAGAGAGAGAGAGAGAGAGCGAGAGAGAGAACATGCTGGGACCCTGCCAGTTGGCTCCACACCAGGCTCTAACAGCTCCCTACTGGAGCTGAATGCTCCTGATGGGGGTTTGGTCTAATGAGATTAACTGGTTATTGAAGCTGAAGGCTCCTGATGGGGGTTTGGTCTAATGAGATTAACTGGTTACTGGAGCTGAAGGCTCCTGATGGGGGCTTGGTCTAATGAGATTAACTGGTTACTGGAGTTGAAGGCTCCTGATGGGGGCTTGGTCTAATGAGATTAACTGGTTACTGGAGCTGAAGGCTCCTGATGGGGGCTTGGTCTAATGAGATTAACTGGTTACTGGAGCTGGATGCTCCTGATGGGGGCTTGGTCTAATGAGATTAACTGGTTACTGGAGCTGAAGGCTCCTGATGGGTGTTTGGTCTAATGAGATTAACTGGTTATTGAAGCTGAAGGCTCCTGATGGGGGCTTGGTCTAATGAGATTAACTGGTTACTGGAGCTGAAGGCTCCTGATGGGGGCTTGGTCTAATGAGATTAACTGGTTACTGGAGCTGAATGCTCCTGATGGGGGCTTGGTCTAATGAGATTAACTGGTTACTGGAGCTGAAGGCTCCTGATGGGTGTTTGGTCTAATGAGATTAACTGGTTATTGAAGCTGAAGGCTCCTGATGGGGGCTTGGTCTAATGAGATTAACTGGTTACTGGAGCTGAAGGCTCCTGATGGGGGCTTGGTCTAATGAGATTAACTGGTTATTGGAGCTGAAGGCTCCTGATGGGTGTTTGGTCTAATGAGATTAACTGGTTATTGAAGCTGAAGGCTCCTGATGGGGGCTTGGTCTAATGAGATTAACTGGTTACTGGAGCTGAATGCTCCTGATGGGGGCTTGGTCTAATGAGATTAACTGGTTACTGGAGCTGAAGGCTCCTGATGGGTGTTTGGTCTAATGAGATTAACTGGTTATTGAAGCTGAAGGCTCCTGATGGGGGCTTGGTCTAATGAGATTAACTGGTTACTGGAGCTGAAGGCTCCTGATGGGGGCTTGGTCTAATGAGATTAACTGGTTACTGGAGCTGAAGGCTCCTGATGGGTGTTTGGTCTAATGAGATTAACTGGTTACTGGAGCTGAAGGCTCCTGATGGGTGTTTGGTCTAATGAGATTAACTGGTTATTGAAGCTGAAGGCTCCTGATGGGGGCTTGGTCTAATGAGATTAACTGGTTATTGGAGCTGAAGGCTCCTGATGGGGGCTTGGTCTAGAGATTTACACTGGAGGCTGGCTACTACTAAAGACTTCCATCCCCCACATCAGGTTCCTATTGATACTATTGGTTCATAGAGAATTATTTGATACATGTTTAAGAATGACAGGATTCTACTGGATATCCTTTACAGCTTTAAGGAATGTGTAGTTGTGTAGCTTCCAATTGGCTCATTCATCCCTCCTCCTCTCCCCTGTAACTATTCCCAAGGTCGTTGCTGTAAATGAGAATGTATTCTCAGTCAATTTACCTGGTCAAATAAAGGTTAAATAAAATAAATAAAAATACATTGTGTTGAGTTGAGTAGCCAATAGCAGCACCACATCTTTAACCCACCAATCTCTTATCATCTATGTCTCCCTTATGATACCATTGTAGGAAACAGCTGTAGGAAGGATACCTCTTCAAACATTATCTTAAATAATCCCACAGCAACCAAGATAACGTGATTCAGTCAGCATTGTGATTGGTGAATAAACAAGAATTAGGTCAAAGTAGAACCCATTCTGAAGGGGGGATTTGATTCACAACAATATTTAATGTATCTAACGAAGGAGAAGAAAGAGGAGATCAATAGAAAAAGGGACTCATTCATTTGGCTTTAATTTAGACCGACCAGACTCTGTGTATGTGGAGCATTTCAGTCTGGTCCGTGACACTTGAGGTCTTTGTAAATGACAAGCCTAAATTAGCTAATGAGAGAGGGGGACGTTGGACTAACGTGTCGTTTATGTCTTCCACTGAGGGTGGCTCTCAGTTCGCGGTGTAGCCTTTAACTTAGCCTAGCATAGCGTTAGCTAGCATGCTAGTGGGTTTCTATAGTAGCTAGCTAGCATGGGTCAGAGTGGCTAGCTACAGATGCCATACATGCTACACTCTCCAACAGTCACTCCAGAGGGAATTAATATGTACCAGTGGCTTGGATATGGAACATGAGAAGATTCTGCCATCGAGGGACAAGTAACACCACTTTGGTTCACTTCGCTGTGTCATTTCTGTTTTAATCAGTTCTCTGAAATTAATATCTGATTTGGATAGTCTTGGATTGGGTCTTTAGCAGTGTTGAGGAGTAGTGAACTACATGTAATTTAACCAGTAATTTTACTACATTTGCAGTAGGTTGGTGGTAGTTAGAATCTAGTTATAATTTACACATTCTGTTAACATATGACCCCAAAGTGATCTGTTCTCGCAATTCGTAGTCTGTGACACAAGTAGTTGGGATGTGTAGTGAACTACTTATTCAAAGTAACTTTAGTTATGTAATTGGTAGATTGGTAAACTATATTTTCAGAGTAGCTTCTATATTGAATCTCATGTTCTTGATAGAGAGATTGAATCTCATGTTCTTGATAGAGAGATTGAATCCCAAACCTATTTCATATGAATGACAACTATAGTCAAACAGCTAATGTATACAGTCTTTGTTCTACATTATTAAATGTAGAGGCTCACTACTAATACACTTCCTACATGACCTATCGTGCCATTTAAATGTAATATGTGACAGCTACTTTCAGTGCCTCAGGCTGTGTCTAATCGGAACTAGAAGGCATATGAAGAGGACCCAGTGATAGGATGAAACATTCTTTCCATTCTTCTAGAGCTGCTGCAATGCACGTTAAGAGTCCAAATAAAATAAAAACTCAGCTAGATTATTAAGTAAGACATTCCTCCAAGAGTATGGAGAATCTTGTTGTTTTACCTTACCATGGAAACGTACCATGGAATCTTACCATGGAAACTTACCATGGAAACTTACCATGGAATCTTACCATGGAATCTTACCATGGAAACTTACCATGGAATCTTACCATGGAAACTTACCATGGAATCTTACCATGGAAACTTTTCCATACCATTGGAAACTTTTTACATAGAAAATGAAACCCATTGACTTTTTCCACATTTTGTTACATTACAGCCTTATTCTAAATAGTATTACATTATTTGTTTTACCTCATCAATCTACACACAATACCCCATTATGACACAATACCCCATTATGACATAATAACCATGTGGTCAACCATGGTTTCAGATTGAGAGAGGCTGGGCAGAGAGAGCAGCCCAATCTGAGACGCTTCACCGTAGCATCCATTCCAACATGAGAATAGATCTGTACTGCAGACATGGGACCTACACATATATTTACAGACCAACAGGAGACTGTCATTGTGGTGGTAGAACACATATATTTACAGACCAACAGGAGACTGTCATTGTGGTGGTAGAACACATATATTTACAGACCAACAGGAGGCTGTCATTGTGGTGGTAGAACACATATATAACAAATAATGCCATAAGAGATTATTGAAAACCCTGTCATCTTCCATAACATCACAGTGAGCTTATCAACCATAGCCTGCATCATTATGAAACACCATCTCTGGATGAAGCAGATCTACAGAGTCCCATTTGAAAGGAATTCCCAAAGAGTGTTTTCTCCTGCTCCTCCCCTCCAGCGTACGACGTCGCCAGAATACTAACCACCAGTCCTGGGATTCATCATGATTCACACCTGGACTCCATTACCCTCATCATTTACTTATCTTTATATATCACTCTCCCATGTTGTCTCACCAGTTGGTATTGTTCTGTATATCTTTATATATCACTCTCCCATGTTGTCTCACCAGTTGGTATTGTTCTGTATATCTTTATATATCACTCTCCCATGTTGTCTCACCAGTTGGTTTTGTTCTGTATATCTTTATATATCACTCTCCCATGTTCACACCAGTTGGTATTGTTCTGTATATCTTTATATATCACTCTCCCATGTTCACACCAGTTGGTATTGTTCTGTATATCTTTATATATCACTCTCCCATGTTCACACCAGTTGGTATTGTTCTGTATATCTTTATATATCACTCTCCCATGTTCACACCAGTTGGTATTGTTCTGTATATCTTTATATATCACTCTCCCATGTTCACACCAGTTGGTATTGTTCTGTATATCTTTATATATCACTCTCCCATGTTCACACCAGTTGGTATTGTTCTGTATAGCTTTATATATCACTCTCCCATGTTCACACCAGTTGGTATTGTTATGTATATCTTTATATATCACTCTCCCATGTTCACACCAGTTGGTATTGTTATGTATATCTTTATATATCACTCTCCCATGTTCACACCAGTTGGTATTGTTATGTATATCTTTATATATCACTCTCCCATGTTCACACCAGTTGGTATTGTTATGTATATCTTTATATATCACTCTCCCATGTTCACACCAGTTGGTATTGTTCTGTATATCTGTATATATCACTCTCCCATGTTCACACCAGTTGGTATTGTTCTTGTGTATTAAAGCTGTTACCGGCTTCTAACTACAATGAATATGTGCAAGTAAGCAATGTACTAGTATTACACTCTAGAAACATTAGTAATGTACTAGTATTACACTCTAGAAACATTAGTAATGTACTAGTATTACACTCTAGAAACATTAGTAATGTACTAGTATTACACTCTAGAATCATTAGTAATGTACTAGTATTACACTCTAGAAACATTAGTAATGTACTAGTATTACACTCTAGAAACATTAGTAATGTACTAGTATTACACTCTAGAAACATTAGTAATGTACTAGTATTACACTCTAGAAACATTAGTAATGTACTAGTATTACACTCTAGAAACATTAGTAATGTACTAGTATTACACTCTAGAAACATTAGTAATGTACTAGTATTACTATCTAGAAACATTCGTAATGTACTAGTATTACACTCTAGAAACATTAGTAATGTACTAGTATTACACTCTAGAAACATTAGTAATGTACTAGTATTACACTCTAGAAACATTAGTAATGTACTAGTATTACACTCTAGAAACATTAGTAATGTACTAGTATTACACTGTAGAAACATTAGTAATGTACTAGTATTACACTGTAGAAACATTAGTAATGTAGTAGTATTACACTCTAGAAACATTAGTAATGTACTAGTATTACACTCTAGAAACATTAGTAATGTACTAGTATTACACTGTAGAAACATTAGTAATGTACTAGTATTACACTGTAGAAACATTAGTAATGTACTAGTATTACACTCTAGAAACATTAGTAATGTACTAGTATTACACTCTAGAAACATTAGTAATGTACTAGTATTACACTGTAGAAACATTAGTAATGTACTAGTATTACACTCTAGAAACATTAGTAATGTACTAGTATTACACTCTAGAAACATTAGTAATGTACTAGTATTACACTCTAGAATCATTAGTAATGTACTAGTATTACACTGTAGAAACATTAGTAATGTACTAGTATTACACTGTAGAAACATTAGTAATGTACTAGTATTACACTCTAGAAACATTAGTAATGTACTAGTATTACACTGTAGAAACATTAGTAATGTACTAGTATTACACTGTAGAAACATTAGTAATGTACTAGTATTACACTATAGAAACATTAGTAATGTACTAGTATTACACTCTAGAAACATTAGTAATGTACTAGTATTACACTCTAGAAACATTAGTAATGTACTAGTATTACACTCTAGAATCATTAGTAATGTACTAGTATTACACTGTAGAAACATTAGTAATGTACTAGTATTACACTCTAGAAACATTAGTAATGTACTAGTATTACACTGTAGAAACATTAGTAATGTACTAGTATTACACTCTAGAAACATTAGTAATGTACTAGTATTACACTGTAGAAACATTAGTAATGTACTAGTATTACACTGTAGAAACATTAGTAATGTACTAGTATTACACTCTAGAAACATTAGTAATGTACTAGTATTACACTCTAGAAACATTAGTAATGTACTAGTATTACACTCTAGAAACATTAGTAATGTACTAGTATTACACTCTAGAAACATTAGTAATGTACTAGTATTACACTCTAGACCCATTAGTAATGTACTAGTATTACACTCTAGAAACATTAGTAATGTACTAGTATTACACTGTAGAAACATTAGTAATGTACTAGTATTACACTCTAGAAACATTAGTAATGTACTAGTATTACACTGTAGAAACATTAGTAATGTACTAGTATTACACTCTAGAAACATTAGTAATGTACTAGTATTACACTGTAGAAACATTAGTAATGTACTAGTATTACACTCTAGAAACATTAGTAATGTACTAGTATTACACTCTAGAAACATTAGTAATGTACTAGTATTACACTCTAGAATCATTAGTAATGTACTAGTATTACACTCTAGAAACATTAGTAATGTAGTAGTATTACACTCTAGAAACATTAGTAATGTACTAGTATTACACTCTAGAAACATTAGTAATGTAGTAGTATTACACTCTAGAAACATTAGTAATGTACTAGTATTACACTGTAGAAACATTAGTAATGTACTAGTATTACACTGTAGAAACATTAGTAATGTACTAGTATTACACTCTAGAAACATTATTAATGTACTAGTATTACACTCTAGAAACATTAGTAATGTACTAGTATTACACTCTAGAAACATTAGTAATGTACTAGTATTACACTGTAGAAACATTAGTAATGTACTAGTATTACACTCTAGAAACATTAGTAATGTAGTAGTATTACACTGTAGAAACATTAGTAATGTACTAGTATTACACTGTAGAAACATTAGTAATGTAGTAGTATTACACTCTAGAAACATTAGTAATGTACTAGTATTACACTGTAGAAACATTAGTAATGTACTAGTATTACACTGTAGAAACATTAGTAATGTACTAGTATTACACTCTAGAAACATTAGTAATGTACTAGTATTACACTCTAGAAACATTAGTAATGTACTAGTATTACACTCTAGAAACATTAGTAATGTACTAGTATTACACTCTAGAAACATTAGTAATGTACTAGTATTACACTCTAGAAACATTAGTAATGTACTAGTATTACACTCTAGAAACATTAGTAATGTACTAGTATTACACTCTAGAAACATTAGTAATGTACTAGTATTACACTCTAGAAACATTAGTAATGTACTAGTTTTACACTCTAGAAACATTAGTAATGTACTAGTATTACACTCTAGAAACATTAGTAATGTACTAGTATTACACTCTAGAAACATTAGTAATGTACTAGTATTACACTCTAGAAACATTAGTAATGTACTAGTATTACACTCTAGAAACATTAGTAATGTACTAGTATTACACTCTAGAAACATTAGTAATGTACTAGTATTACACTCTAGAAACATTAGTAATGTACTAGTATTACACTCTAGAAACATTAGTAATGTAGTAGTATTACACTCTAGAAACATTAGTAATGTACTAGTATTACACTCTAGAAACATTAGTAATGTACTAGTATTACACTCTAGAAACATTAGTAATGTACTAGTATTACACTCTAGAAACATTAGTAATGTACTAGTATTACACTCTAGAAACATTAGTAATGTACTAGTATTACACTCTAGAAACATTAGTAATGTACTAGTATTACACTCTAGAAACATTAGTAATGTACTAGTATTACACTCTAGAAACATTAGTAATGTACTAGTATTACACTCTAGAAACATTAGTAATGTACTAGTATTACACTCTAGAAACATTAGTAATGTACTAGTATTACACTCTAGAAACAGAATACTAACCACCTGTCCTGGGATTCATCATTACACACACCTGTTCATCATCATGATTCACCATGCCAGCCTTGGACCATACAACACTGCCCATGTCCTTCATTTCCTCAACACCTTACATGACACTCTTTTTCAGCCAGAGCAGAGAGAACCAGGTGACCCTGAGCAGCAAATGTATGTTCTAATTTGGGACAACATGAGTTTCCATGGAGCTGCTCAGGTCTGCAACTGGTTCCATGACTATCCCAGGTTTACAGTTCTCTATCTCCCACCATATTCCCCCTTTCTCAAGCCCATTGAGGAGTTGTTTTCAGCATGGAGGTGGAAGATGTATGATCGCAAGTATGGCCCATCTCCAGGCAATGGAGGAGGGCTGTGGTTTCATTCCAGCAGAGTCCTGTCAGTGGTGGATGGGTCAGGCCAGAAGATATATCTGCCGGGCCCAACAAGGAAAAAGGGGTTAGGTATAAGAATCAGACTTAGGGGGTAGGGGTAAGGTTTAGGTTTAGGGTTGAAGTTCAGACACACCGGTAGGAATGTCTAAGTACTGCCGACAGTACTTAGAACCTCTGAACAGTGTCAGCAGTCAATCTCTTTTGTGTTCACACAGCAAAAACCTTGGAAGTTGACAGCCACTCAGACTTGTTAAAATATTCCAAACCAGAAGGTGGCAGTAGTGTTGTTTGGCATTGCATATCTGCACGTATTGCTTATGGTCTAGATTCCAAGCTATCAGCGCTAATGTAGTCTATCACAGTGCCATCCGTTTTGTTACCAAAGCCCCATATACCACCCACCACTGCGACCTGTATGCTCTCGTTGGCTGGCCCTCACTACATATTCGTTGCCAAACCCACTGGTTCCAGGTCATCTATAAGCTCATGGTCACCATAGCAACACCCACCCGTAGTATGCACTCCAGCAGGTATATTTCACTGGTAACCCCCAAAGCCAACACCTCCTTTGGCCGCCATTCCTTCCAGTTCTCTGCTGCCAATGAATGGAACAAATTGCAAAAATCCTTGAAGCTAGAGGTTCCTATCTCCCTCACTAACTTTAAGCATCAGCTGTCAGAGCTGCTTACTGATCACTGCCCATTTGAAAAATAGCCCACCCTACTACCTCATCCCCATCCTGTTATTTTTGCTCATTTGCACTCCAGTATCTCTGCCCGCAGCAAAGGCATATTTGCACATAATCATCTGCACATCTATCACTCCAGTGTTAATGCTAAATTGTAACTATTTCGACACTATGGCCTATTTATGGTCCTACCTTCCTAATCTTACTACATTTGCACAGACTGTACATAGATTCTCTATAGTGTCATTGACAGTACGTTTGTTTATCCCGTGTGTAACTCTGTTGTTTTTTGTCTCACTGCTTTGCTTTGTCTTGGCCAGGTCACAGTTGTAAATGAGAACTAGTTCTCAACTGGCTTACTTGGTTAAATAAAGGTGAAATATTTGTTATTTTTTTTATAATGTTGCTATTTTGTAGAAAGCCCTTGTTGATACTAGCCAGATGGCCACAGCTAGATAACTACACAGCAAGATGATGAAGAAACAATTGTATTCACTCTCCATAATCACATACTGCCAGTGCCAGCCCATAGCCAAATGTTTAGTTAGCTAACGTTAGTATATTCACTAGCTAGGACAACATAGCTAGCTAGCTAAGGCCTAAGGACACTGCACTAAAGTGGAGAAAATGACCACTTTTTACTTTTTGTCTGGTTGACTCAAAGTCAAATGGTTGGCCACTTTTTACTTTTTGTCTGGTTGACTCAAAGTCAAATGGTTGGCCACTTTTTACTTTTTGTCTGGTTGACTCAAAGTCAAATGTTTGGCCATTTTTTACTTTTTGTCTGGTTGGCCACTGACGAGCATTGCAAATCTACAAGTAGAATTGGTAGGTTCATCGCTACCGGGTCGGCATGCAGCAGGTACTGCTTTATGTTCTAGCAAGAGAAGGAATGGCCTCCCTCTGTGATAAGAACCTATCAGTGTGTTTCATGCTTTAGAGGTTTGGGGTTAAGGTTAGGGTTAGGGAAAATAGGATTTTTGAATGGGAATCAATTGTTTGGTCCCACAAGGATAGTAAAACAAACATGTGTGTGTCTGTGTGTGTGTGTGTAGCCTGAGCAACCTGTCTGATCCAGGTCACCCCCTCACCTGGTTATGTCAACATCCAACTTTAGTCATCAGCCAATCACAGGGTTGCATCAAATAGTGCACCCAACGACCTCTCATTTCCAGTGATGTCACTTCCATATGATTTTCAATGCCCAAATTTGATTTCATTACATTTCAGGCCTTGGCGGGTTGTGTAGCAAACCTTTCTAGTACTTTCCTTTTGAAAACAAACTTTACGTGCCACTTACAGGGCATGTGTATGTGTGACGTAGGTGTTTGTTTGACATCTTCAAAGAGAAAAGTCACACACACACACACACACACACACACGAGCAAACACGCATACACACATAGAGATAATTAGGTTTGTGTTCAGAGGCCAACGGCTTCAGTCTCTTTATATCAAGTGAGGATTTACAAGATGGATGACGCCGGGCTGCTGGGAGATTACTCTGCTCTGGTTGGATATCTCTCTGTGATTCATGTTATGGTATAAGAGGAGATCGTGGGAATGGGTCTCACAGAAAATCAGAGTATTAAATGTATGTGCTCTTTTCTCCACCTGTTGTTAACTGGACTGGGATCAGATACCTCATGGCATTACACACATGAAGTGGTGAGAACTTTGAAACATGGTCTGGTCGTAACTTACCCAACATCATATGAAAGTTTGTCTATTGTTCCCACGATAAAGGCATATGACTCTACTGTGGGATATAATATATATTATGATGCATACACTGAGTATATAAAACATTAACATGCTCTTTTCTTGACATAGACTGACCAGGTGAATCCAGGTGAAACAGTTTCCCGTGTGTATCAAGACTGGTCCATCACCTAAAGGTGCAACTCAATATTAGGAAGGTGTTCCTAATGATTTACATACTTAATGTACTTTATGAAGTATTGGTATTACCTCACTGTGGGATGTAATATCAGTGTAAATGCTGACATAAAGTACTATTCAACAATGCTTGTGATTACATACACTACCGTACAAAAGTTTGGGGTCACAATGTCCTTGTTTTTTAAAGAAAAGCAAAGTTTTTGTCCATTAAAATAACATCAAATTGATTAGAAATACAGTGTAGACATTGTTAATGTTGTAAATGACTATTGTAGCTGGAAATGGCTGATTTTTTATGGAATATCTACATAGGCATACAGAGGCCCATTATCAGCAACCATCACTCCTGTGTTCCAATGGCACGTTGTGTTAGCTAATCCAAGTTTATAATTTTAAAAGGCTAATTGATCATTAGAAAACCCTTTTGCAATTATGTTAGCACAGCTGAAAACTGTTGTGCTGATTAAAGAAGCAATAAAACTGGCCATCATTAGACTAGTTGAGTATCTGGAGCATCAGCATTTGTGGGTTCGATTATAGGCCCAAAATGGCCAGAAAGGCCCCGGTGCACAACTGAGAAAGAGGACATTAGAGTGTCTAGTTTGAGAAACAGACACCTCACAAGTCCTATTATCATTAAATAGTACCCGCAAAACACCAGTCTCAACGTCAACAGTGAAGAGGTGACTCCGGGAGGCTGGCCTCCTAGGCAGAGTTGCAAAGAAAAAGCCATATCTCAGACTGGCCAATAAAAAGAAAAGATTAAGGGCAATTGAACACAGACACTGGACAGAGGAAGATATGGCTTTTTTTTTTTTTATGGAAAAAACGTATGTGTTATGCCTTTTCAATCTCTGCCATATCGTGGATTCAGAGCTATCTATCTAATAGAACTCAAAGGGTTTTCTTTAATGGAAGCTTCTCTAATGTTAAACATGTAAAGTGTGGTGTACCACAGGGCAGCTCTCTAGGCCCTCTACTCTTTTCTATGTTTACCAATAGCCTGCCACTGGCATTAAACAAAGCCTGTGTCCATGTATGTTGATGATTCAACCATATATGCATCAGCAACCACAGCTAATGAAGTCTCTGAAACCCTTAACAAAGAGTTGCAGTCTGTTTTGGAATGGGTGTCCAGTAATAAACTGGTCCTGAACATCTCTAAAACTAAGAGCATTGTATTTGATACAAATAATTCCCTAAGTTCTAGACCTCAGCTGAATCTGGTAATGAATGGTGTTGCTGTTCTAACCTACAGACTTCTAACCTACAGACTGTTAACATAGAGAATGCTAACCAACAGATGGTTCACTTACCTGTACAGTTAATTTAACAATGCAAAATATTCACTTAACCTGTACATTTAACCAGACTGTATATTAAGTAAACTATTATTACGCTCACTTATATCATATGCACATTTAGCTATTTAAGTATCTTTCTCTGCCATTGACCTGTATAGTATAGTTAGCTATGCAAATATTCCTTATTTATCTATATCAATCAATCAATCAATCAATCAATCAATCAATCTATCTATCTATCTATCTATCTATCTATCTATCTATCTATCTATCTATCTATCTATCTATCTATCTATCTATCTATCTATCTATCTATCTCATCTAATCTAACCTAAAGACTGCTAACATAAAGACTGTTAACTTACAGAATGCTAACATACAGGCTGCTAACCTAAAGACTGCTAACCTAGGCTGAATGAGGAGCGGATGTCGTCATCCGCTCCTCATTCACTCAGCCTATTGAATCCACTTGTCTCACTCACACAGAACAACCCTACGCCTTGACCTCTTTCTCCCCTCTATCTCCAGACGACATCCTGCAACTAGTGAGGTCTTGCCACCCGACAACCTGCTTGCTCGACCCCATCCCCTCCCTTCTCCAGACCATCTCTTGAGACCTTCTTCCATTCCTCACGTCTCTCATCAACTCATACTTACTCCAGATATCTTGTATTTCTATAATTTTTCATACTGCCGCTCTATGTATCATGTACCGTGTATCTGTCTTTTGTGTACTTTCGTTGTGGCATTTTGCACCTGTGTTTTGTTGTAGCTGCTTGACAATGAAATTTCCCCCCCGGGGATCAATAAATTACCTATCTATCTATCTATCTATCTATCTATCTATCTATCTATCTATCTATCTATCTATCTATCTATCTATCTATCTATCTATCTATCTATCTATCTATCTATCTATCTATCTATCTATCTATCTATCTATCTATCTATCTATCTATCTATCTATCTATCTATCTATCCCTGGCCACTGGCTGCACCCCCTTAGACTTCAAAATGGCCCGAGTCACTCCCAGCCAAAGCTGACTCTCTCCTCTGTTCTCATCCTCCTAGATCTATTCGCTGCCTTCAACACCGTGAACCATCAGATCCTCCTCTCCACCCCCAGGGCTGTGCATCTCAGGCTCTGCACACTCACTACTGGTGTTCCCCAGGGCTTGGTTCTAGGCCCTCTCCTCGTCTCTCTATACACCAAGTCACTCCTGCAGGTTCATGCTCTACAACATCCATACGATCAGTGCAGGTCCTTATCCAGGCACTTATCCATGCACTCCCGTCTGGACTACTGCAACTCGCTGTTGGTTGGTCTCATTGCTTGTGCCATCAAACCCCTGGAACCTATCCAGAACACTGCAGTCTGCCTGTTTTTAAACCTTCCCAAGTTCTCCCATGTCACCCCGCTCCTCCGCACACTCCAATGGCTTCCAGTCGAAGCTCGCATCCACTACAAGATCATGGTGCTTGCCCACGGAGCAGAAAGAGGAAATGCTCCTCCCTAGCTTCAGGCTATGCTCAAACCCTACACCCCATCCCGAGCACTCTGTTCTGACACCTCTGGTCCCTATGGAAGGTGTCACGACTCCTGCCGAAGTTGCCTCTACCCCTTGTTCGGGCATGCTTCGGCGATCGTCGTCACCGGCTTTCTAGCCACTGCCGCTCTCTCACTCATTATTCCATTTATCATGTCTTGTCATTACGCACACCTGGTTCTCATTTCCCCTCATTACTTCATGTATATATGTTCCCTCTGTTCCCTCATGTCCTTGTCGGATATTGTCTATTTGTGAACGTGTTATCACCGTTGTTGGTGTATTGAACAGTTGTACTTATTTCCTGTTCGGACTTTGTATGCGTGAGTTGGATATTAAAGTCATCCTTGAGTTCACGCTACCTCCTGCGCCTGGCTCTCTATAATCTATTCACACCATCACAGAATATCCGACCGATCAAATGGAGTCAGCAGGAGCTAGTAATATGACCGGGGTAGTGGAGAGAGTGAGGGAGCACTCCACCATGCTCACCAGCCTAGGAGAGGCAATGGATCGGGTTCTCCAGGCTGTCCAGCGTTTGGAGCACAACCGACCAGACAGTGGAGCCTCACCGTTAGCGCATACGGTGCCATCTAACAGAGGTATCCACACTCCTCCACAACCTACCGGACGAATACACATTTCCCTTCCCCGGGAATACGACGGAACCGCCGCCCAGTGCCAGGGGTTCCTGCTTCAGTTAGAGCTGGCATTCAGCACTATATCCCCTCCTCCGTCGGACCGTGAGAAAGTATCTGCCCTCGTCTCCTGTCTAACTGGGAAAGCCCTGGAGTGGGCCAACGCAACTTGGAGAGAGGGAACAGCGTTGGACAACTTCGGGGAGTTCGCCCGCCACTTCCGAGCCGTTTTCGACCATCCACCAGAAGGAAGAGAGGCGGGTGAACGCCTTTTCCACTTACGACAGGGGACGAGGAGTGCACAGGATTTCGCGCTGGAGTTCCGGACGTTAGCGGCCGGGTCAGGGTGGAATGAGCGGGCCCTCATTGACCATTTCCGTTGCAGTTTGCACGAGGACGTCCGTCGAGAGCTAGCCTGCCGGGACGCCACGCTTAGTTTTGACCAGCTCGTGGATATGGCAATAAGACTGGACAATCTGCTGGCATCTCGCGGACGTCCAGTGGGGGGTCCGCTCTCACCACCCGTATCCACACCAGATCCAGTCCCAATGGAAATGGGTGGAACGGCCGTTCGGAATCGTCGCGGGAGTCGGGTCCAGTGTTCATCCTGTGGTCGCCATGGACATTCGGCGACGCGTTGTTTCCAGAGTACTGGGTATAGAGGCGGCAGGCAGGACACTCTGGCATCACCCCAGGTAACAGCGCACCACACTTACCCAGAGTCCTCTGTTACACACCTCTACATTCCAGTGTCATTTCCTGAATTTTGTGCTATTCCCCAGTGTAAGGCGCTAGTCGATTCAGGCGCAGCTGGGAATTTTATGGATAGTACTCTAGCTAGTAGATTAGGGATCCCGCTTACGCCCGTGTCCATCCCCATTCCCATTCAAGCGTTAGATAGTCGACCGTTAGGGTCTGGGTATGTTAAGGAGACCACAGGAGACATAGTAATGATCACCCAGGAGAATCATAAGGAAAAAATAAAATTCTTCATTATTGATTCTCCTGCATTCCCGGTGGTACTAGGACTGCCCTGGTTAAGTACTCACAATCCCACCTTTTTGTGGAAACAGAGGGCTCTAACGGGGTGGTCATCAGAGTGTCCGGGGAGGTGTGTAGGTGTTTCCGTTGGTGCAACCACGGTGGAGAGTCCAGAGAATGTCCCCACCGTGCGCATTCCCCCCGAATACCTAGATTTGGCTCAAGCCTTCTCTAAGAAAAAGGCTAATAAATTACCACCTCATCGCCCAGGGGATTGTGCGATAAACCTCAAGGTAGACGCTGTACTTCCCAGGAGTCATGTGTATCCCCTGTCGCAGGTAGAGACGGAGGCAATGGAAACATATGTCTCTGAGTCCCTACGACAGGGGTTCATACGGTCCTCTACTTCACCCGCCTCCTCGAGCTTCTTTTTTGTGAAGAAGAAGGATGGTGGTTTGCGCCCATGCATTGATTACCGCGCCCTCAACCAGATCACAGAAAGGTATAGTTACCCTCTACCTCTCATCTCATCGGTGATTGAATCAATGCATGGGGCGCGCTTCTTCACTAAACTAGATCTCAGGAGTGCATACAATTTGGTTCGTATCCGGGAGGGAGATGAGTGGAAAACGGCATTTAGTACCACTTCAGGTCACTATGAATATCTAGTCATGCCATACGGGTTGATGAATGCACCATCGGTCTTCCAATCTTTTGTTGACAATGTTTTCAGGGACATGTTCGGTTGCGGGGTGGTAGTATACATCGATGACATTCTGGTGTATTCCGCTACACGCGCCGAGCATGTTTCCCTAGTCCGTAAAGTACTTGGAAGACTGCTGGAGCATGACCTGTATGCCAAGGCAGAAAAATGTCTGTTTTTCCAACAGTCCGTTTCCTTCCTTGGATACCACATTACCACCTCCGGGGTGGAGATGGAGAGTGACCGCATTTTTGCCGTGCGTAATTGGCCGACTCCCACCACGGTTAAAGAGGTACAGCGGTTTTTAGGGTTTGCCAATTTCTACCGGAGGTTTATCCGAGGCTTTGGCAAGGTGGCGACTCCCATTACTTCACTGTTAAAGGGGGGTCCGTCCCGTCTGCGCTGGTGCGCTGCGGCGGACAGGGCATTCAGGCAGCTGAAGGCTCTTTTCACCGCGGCCCCGGTGCTGGCCCATCCGGATCCCTCTTTGCAGTTCATAGTAGAGGTGGACGCGTCCGAATCAGGGGTAGGAGCAGTCTTATCCCAACGATCGGGCACGCCACCTAAGCTCCGTCCCTGTGCCTTCTTCTCAAAGAAGCTCAGCCCGGCGGAGCAAAACTATGATGTAGGTGATCGGGAGTTGTTGGCTGTAGTCAAGGCTTTGACTGTGTGGAGACATTGGCTTGAGGGGGCTAAACACCCTTTCCTCATCTGGACTGACCACCGTAACCTGGAGTACATCCGGGCAGCAAGGAGGCTGAATCCTCGTCAGGCCAGGTGGGCCATGTTTTTCACACGTTTTCACTTCACCATCTCCTACATTCCAGGGACTAAGAACATTAAGGCAGACGCACTGTCTCGGCTGTACGACAAAGAGGAGAGGCCCATGGATGACACCCCCATACTACCGGCCTCCTGCATTATAGCGCCGGTGGTATGGGCGCTGGACGCGGACATTGAACAGGCATTGCACACAGAGCCAGCTCCACCGTCCTGTCCCGCTGGACGTCTGTACGTGCCGTCTGCTGTCCGTGACCGGCTCATCTATTGGGCCCACACGTCACCCTCCTCTGGTCATCCCGGTATCGGTCGGACAGTGCGCTGCCTTTCTGAGAAATATTGGTGGCCCACCTTGGCTAAGGATGTCAGGGTGTATGTCTCCTCCTGCTCGGTGTGCGCCCAGTGTAAGGCACCTAGACACCTTCCCAGAGGTAAATTACTTCCTTTACCTATTCCACAACGGCCATGGTCACATTTGTCAATAGACTTCATTACAGACCTTCCACCTTCTCAGGAGAACACCACAATCCTGGTCGTTGTGGATCGATTCTCCAAGTCCTGCCGCCTCTTGCCTCTGCCGGGTCTCCCCACGGCCCTGCAGACTGCGGAGGCCCTATTCACTCATGTCTTCCGGCACTACGGGGTACCAGAGGATATAGTGTCTGATCGGGGCCCCCAATTCACATCTAGGGTGTGGAAAGCATTTATGGAACACCTGGGGGTCTCCGTCAGCCTTACCTCTGGGTTTCACCCCGAATCTAACGGGCAGGTGGAGAGGGTAAATCAGGATATAGGTAGGTTCTTAAGGTCCTACTGCCAGGACCGGCCGGGGGAGTGGTCGACGTACCTGCCATGGGCTGAAATGGCACAGAATTCCCTCCGTCACTCCTCTACCAACCTAACCCCATTTCAGTGTGTGTTAGGTTACCAGCCGGTTCTGGCACCGTGGCATCGGAGCCAGACCGAAGCCCCTGCGGTGGATGAGTGGTTCCGTCATGCGGAGGCGACATGGGAAGCTGCCCATGTTCATCTCCAGCGGGCAGTATGTCGACACAAAATAGGCGCGGACCGTCACCGCAGTGAGGCCCCAGTATACACACCGGGTGATCGGGTCTGGCTCTCGACCCGGAACCTACCTCTCCGCCTGCCATGCCGGAAGCTGAGCCCGCGGTTTGCAGGGCCATTCAAAGTCCTGAGGAGAGTAAACGAAGTTACTTACAGGTTAAAACTCCCTCCCGATTACCGTATTAACCCATCGTTTCATGTGTCTCTCCTCAGGCCGGTGGTGGCTGGTCCGCTCCAGGAGTCTGAGGTGCGGGAGGTCCCCCCACCCCCGTTGGACATCGAAGGGGTCCCGGCGTACTCCGTTCGTTCCATCTTGGATTCGAGACGTCGGGCGGGGGGCCTTCAGTACCTCGTGGAGTGGGAGGGGTATGGCCCGGAGGAGAGGTGCTGGGTGCCGAGGGGGGATGTTCTCGACCATTCCCTATTACGGGACTTCCACCGTCGCCGCCCAGAGCGCCCGGCGCCTCGCCGTCCGGGCCGTCCCCAAAGCCGGTGTCGGAACGCAGCTGGAGCTGCGCGTCAAGGGGGGGGTACTGTCACGACTCCTGCCGAAGTTGCCTCTACCCCTTGTTCGGGCATGCTTCGGCGATCGTCGTCACCGGCTTTCTAGCCACTGCCGCTCTCTCACTCATTATTCCATTTATCATGTCTTGTCATTACGCACACCTGGTTCTCATTTCCCCTCATTACTTCATGTATATATGTTCCCTCTGTTCCCTCATGTCCTTGTCGGATATTGTCTATTTGTGAACGTGTTATCACCGTTGTTGGTGTATTGAACAGTTGTACTTATTTCCTGTTCGGACTTTGTATGCGTGAGTTGGATATTAAAGTCATCCTTGAGTTCACGCTACCTCCTGCGCCTGGCTCTCTATAATCTATTCACACCATCACAGAAGGGCAGATCCCGCTCAGTCCAGTCCAAGCTCTTCTCTGTCCTGGCACCCCAATGGTGGAACCAGCTTCTCCCCTCCTCACCTCGAAAAAATTATATCAAAAAATACCTGAACCAACAAATTTGCACTAGGACCCCCTTCTCCCCCTCCCGCCTTTCTAGATCTGACTTTGCTGATAACTACTTTATTGAGGAAAAGTGTACTTACTATGCCTGTGATATGTTGTTGTCCAATCTAGCTTTCTTAAGATGAATGTGCTAACTGTAAGTCGCTCTGGATAAGAGCATCTGCTAAATGAATAAAATGTAAATGTACCTATATATTTCAGTGATATTAAAATACATTTCTTGTTCACGAAATTAATTTTTATTTAGTTTGTATGCTACTGTCAAATTTTAGCTTGAATATACTTTGTAATGTGTATCATTTAGTGCATTATTATAAGATAGGTATTAGAATAAGCTACATCAGTATTTATAGCCATACATAAAATCTCTCTAGCAGCTGATCTGTCGTCAGTATTCTGGCATAATTCTAATGTTAAGGTAAGATTTGAAAGAGAGAACGCTGATCCGAAAGCAGCGCTACTTTTCATTCGAGCCTATCAGTAACGGCACACCTCAACTACGCACTTAGCGAACATTTTCTCTGTATGGTGTTTTGGGAAATGTAAGTTAAACCGGTCCATTATTAGTCTTTCAGAGGCTGGTCTCTTCATCAAAGCTGTGCCACAGCCATGCCCTCCAGCCCTCCAGCTTCAATGACAGACAGATACAACCACACGACTATAAATCATTTCAGCCACACAAAGGTTGAATAAAGAACAACGACAGGTTTAATTTGATAGAATGGTTGCCCTTTTTAAGATGAAACTGTTTTCATGGAAGGTACAAGTTCAGATGCAAACCTGTTTTTTGTTTGTATTGAGTTAATTATGTCATTGTGTGCTTCCTGCTGTCAAATAAAAAATAGTGTTTGTTTAAGGAAATTGTAGGTATATCTATCACGTCTTTGAACTTTCTGGTCGTTACATTTGAATGTATCGACTTTTCCCCTAACGCACACAAAGGCACAACACATGAGCGTTGCAAGAGCCACATCAACCTTCAACTTGTTGACAGAAAATGCAGGCGCTTTTGATTTATTCAAACGTTGCAATTTATACATTCTGTCAAAGATCTTTAGTTTTTAATTGTTTTTCAAATCAAATCAAAGTTTATTTGTCATGTGCGCTGAATACAACAGGTGTAGACCGTAGTGAAATGCTTATTTACAAGCCCTAACCAACAGTGCAGTTAAGTAAAAAAAAAAAAAAAAAAGTATTAAATACAGTAGCGAGGCTAAATACAGTAGCGAGGCTAAATACAGGTGTTACCGGTACATTCAAGTATTTACTAGTATGGTTGAGAAAGAGTGTGCAAAGCTGTCATCAAGGCAAGAAGAATCTGAAATATTAAATATATTTTGACTATGTAAAAATTTGAAAATAAAGAAAAAACCTGGAATGAGTAGGGGAGTCCAAACTGGTACTGTGTATATATATGTGCGTGAATATATATATATATATATGTATGTATATATGTGTGTGTGTGTGAATATATGTGTGTGTATATATATGTGTATACGATAGATAGATAGATAGATAGATAGATAGATAGATAGATAGATAGATAGATAGATAGATAGATAGATAGATAGATAGATAGATAGATAGATAGATAGATAGATAGATAGATAGATAGATAGATAGATAGATAGATAGATAGATAGATAGATAGATAGATAGATAGATAGATAGATAGATAGGAACTTTATTGATCCAAAAGGGGGGAATAAAAGCACCTCCTCCCAGCTGCCCACTGCACTGCCCACTGCACTGAGGCTACGAAACACTGTTACCACCAATAAATCTACGATAATCGAGAATTTCAATAAGCATTTTGCTATGGCTGGCCATGCTTTCCACCAGGCTACCCCTACCCCGGCCAACAGCTCTGCACCCCCCCGCAGCAACTTGCCCAGCCGTCTTCATCGACCTAGCCAAGGCTTTCGACTCTGTCAATCACCGCATTCTTATCGGCAGACTCAGTAGCCTTGGTTTCTCAAATGACTGGTTCACCAACTACTTCTCAGATAGAGTTCAGTGTGTCAAATCGGAGGGCCTGCTGTCGGGACCTCTGGCAGTCTCTATGGTGGTGCCACAGGGTTCAATTCTTGGGCCGACTCTATTCTCTGGGATGTCACTCTTGCTGCTGGTGACTCTCTGATCCACCTCTACACAGATGACACCATTCTGTATACATCTGGCCCTTCTTTGGACACTGTGTTAACAAACCTCCAAACGAGCTTCAATGCCATACAACACTCCTTCCGTGGCCTCCAACTGCTCTTAAATGCTAGTAAAACTAAATGCATGCTCTTCAATCGAACGCTGCCCGCACCCGCCCACCGGACTATCATCACTACTCTCCACGGGTCTGACTTAGAATTCGTGGACACCTACAAATACCTAGGCGTCTGGTTAGACTGTAAACTCTCCTTCCAGACTCACATTAAGCATCTCCAATCCAAAATTAAATCTAGAATCGGCTTCCTATTTCGCAACAAAGCCTCCTTCACTCATGCTGCCAAACATGCCCTTGTAAAACTGACTATCCTACCGATCCTTGACTTCGGCGATGTCATTTACAAAATAGCCTCCAACACTCTACTCAGCAAATTGGATGTAATCTATCCCAGTGCCATCCGTTTTGTTACCAAAGCCCCCATATACTACCCACCACTGCGACCTGTATGCTCTCGTTGGCTGGCCCTCACTACATATTCGTCGCCAAACCCACTGGCTCCAGGTCATCTATAAGTCTTTACTAGGTAAATCCCCGCCTTATCTCAGCTCGCTGGTCACCATAGCAACACCCACCCGTAGTATGCACTCCAGCAGGTATATTTCACTGGTCACCCCCAAAGCCAACACCTCCTTTGGCCGCCATTCCTTCCAGTTCTCTGCTGCCAATGACTGGAACGAATTGCAAAAATCCTTGAAGCTGGAGACTACCATCTCCCTCAATAACTTTAAGCATCAGCTGTCAGAGCAGCTTACTGATCACTGCACCTGTACACAGCCCATCTGTAAATAGCCCACCCAACTACCTCATGCCCATATTATTATTTTTGCTCATTTTGCACTCCAGTATCTCTATTTGCACATCATCATCTTCACATCTATCATTCCAGTGTTAATGCTAAATTGTAATTATTTCACCACTATGGCCTATTTATTGTCCTACCTTCCTAATCTTACTACATTTGCACACTCTGTATATAGATTTTCTATTGTGTTATTGACTGTACGTTTGTTTATTCTCATGTGTAACTCTGTGTTGTTTTTGTAGCGCTGCTTTGCTTTGTCTTGGCCAGGTCGCAGTTGTAATGAGAACTAGTTCTCAACTGACCTACCTGGTTAAATAAGGGTGAAATAACATTAAAAAAAAAAAATCCACAGATGATGCAATCTCTATTGCACTCCACACTGTCCTTTCCCAACTGGACAATGCTATTCATTGACTACAGCTCAGCGATCAACACCAAAAAATCTAATAAAATGTATTGGTCACATACACATGGTTAGCAGATGTTATTGCAGGTGTAGCGAAATGCTTGTAAAAACAATTCCTGAGTCATTGGGCTCCTAGTCTGAGACCACCGGGAGTCATTGGGCTCCTAGTCTGAGACCACCGGGAGTCATTGGGCTCCTAGTCTGAGACCACCGGGAGTCATTGGGCTCCTAGTCTGAGACCACCGGGAGTCATTGGGCTCCTAGTCTGAGACCACCGGGAGTCATTGGGCTCCTAGTCTGAGACCACCGGGAGTCATTGGGCTCCTAGTCTGAGACCACCGGGAGTCATTGGGCTCCTAGTCTGAGACCACCGGGAGTCATTGGGCTCCTAGTCTGAGACCACCGGGAGTCATTGGGCTCCTAGTCTGAGACCACCGGGAGTCATTGGGCTCCTAATCTGAGACCACCGGGAGTCAGACTGCTCCTTGTCTGAGGCAACTGGGAGTCAGACTGCTCCTTGTCTGAGACTACTGGGAGTCAGACTGTTCCTAGTCTGAGACCACTTGGAGTCAGACTTCTCCTAGTCTGAGACCACTGGGAGTCAGACTGCTCCTTGTCTGACATTCCTACACCGTATTACATGTTAAAGTTTAATCACAGGTCTGTGAGGGGTCAGCACATGGAAGCTACTCAATATTTCAGTTTTGCTGACACACAGGGGTCCACACAGCCCCCCGGGGCCACTAAGACACTGATTCCTTCCCCTTGCTACCTCACAGAGGGCCAAGTGGCCCCGGGCTGTGTCTTAGTGGCCCCGGGGGGCTGTGTCTTAGTGGTCCTGGGCTGTGTCTTAGTGACCTTGGGGGGCTCCACCCTCCCTCACTCACTGCCTCCACCCTCCTTCCCGTTCCCTCCCCTCCTGCCTCCCCTCCCTCCCCTGCCTCTCCTCCCTCCCTTGCCTCCACCCTCCCTCCCCTGCCTCTCCTCCCTCCCCTCCTTGCCTCCACCCTCCCTCCCCTCCCTGCCTCTCCTCCCTCCCCTCCCTCCCTCCCTTCCTGCCTCCCTTCCCTCCCCTCCCTGCCTCCACCCTCCCTCCCCTCCCTCACCCGCCTCCCCTTACACAAAATACTTAACTCTGGTAGGATATAATAGGCCTGCCTCTGCCTCCCCCATGCCTCCCCCTCCTCCCCCCTTTATACTAAATACTTAACTCGGTACAGAGCTTATAACACTAAGAACACTCTGACCTGATACAGGGGGTTAATCAGTACCAGAGAATTAGCCATTAAACATTTGATATTAAAATGCGTGTTCACGCTACTCTCCCCTGGTAAATGTTGTGGCTGAGGTTAATGTTCTGGTAACAGTGCTGTGTTTCCCTCTCCTTCGGCGGCCTGCTTCAGATCCATTTATTCCCCACAGTTCGTCTGGGGTCTTAAAACAAGTTCAAGCTAAACAAGAAGCATGTGATGTGTCCGGTCAGGGCAGAGGTGACGTCCATTAAGGTCTTAATGCGATTCAAACAGTATAGTGGTGGTATGTTGTTGCCAAGTCCAGGCCAGGTCATGAGATTAAAATAGTCCACATAGATATATTTTTGGTCACCTCCTAGACTTCCATGGAAGGTTAGTTGCTGACAAAATGAAATATCCCATCACATACATAACAAATGCTCCATCAGTATCTCATTCAATTTGTGTATATACATTTTTTTTTTTTTTACCTTTATCTAACCAGTCCCGTTGAGGTCAGAAGACCTCATTCCCTTAAGAGATGGGAACATGGTGGTCTGTCTGTGTTGCTAATAGTATGGAGAGGGAGATCTCATCTCAGTAATGCTCTTATGGACTAGATGAAGGAACACGAGGGCAAATGTCAATGTTCTTACCTGTGAGGTGGAGCAACATCCAACGAGAGGAAGGGACGACAAGGAGGCATGGAAAAGACAAGAACGAATGGAATGACGTTAGAACACAATACATTAAGATAAATAGCAACCATCTTAATTGAAACACAGTGAGACAATTGATGTTGAGAAAAATACATGTTCACTAGAGTGCTTTTCCACTCTTGCAATGTTCATTTTAATTCATCAAAAATGTATAGAAAAAGCGTGAGGAGATTTATTTGTTTCAAGTGATTATTTAAGACTCAGTGACTGTATTTGATATAAGTGACTGTATTTGATATAAGTGACTGTATTTGATATAAGTGACTGTATTTGATATAAGTGACTGTATTTGATATAAGTGACTGTATTTGATATAAGTGACTGTATTTGATATAAGTGACTGTATTTGATATAAGTGACTGTATTTGATATAAGTGACTGTATTTGTTATAAGTGACTGTATTTGATATAAGTGACTGTATTTGATATAAGTGACTGTATTTGATATAAGTGACTGTATTTGATATGACATTGTTGCCGCCCGGATCATTGAATGCAAGGGAAGCCAGCGAGCATTTGGCCCCCATTGATAAAGGTTGAGGTAAACTGAGTGAGCTCAGCTGTGATTGGTCCTGGCACACCAAAAAAAGTGTCAAGGGAAGCCAGTTTGGATTTGGTTTCAGACAAATCACATCACAAGCCAAACGTCATTATTGACAGAAAAAACTTGAATTGTTGTATCTCGTTGTGTTGCTGTCCTCCGGTGGTTAGCTAGCTAGCTAAAATCGTTCCTTTCCTAAATTAGCCATGGATGGAGATCGGGATATGGACTTGTGGTTTTACTTAATTCTCCATACTGGCCAATGATTATAACAACGGTTCTGATCCAACTATAAATTCATACATTGTGGATCTGGCCTGAGGGAATGGAAGTTCAACATGTAGCTTGATGTAGTATGGTAATGTTAACTAGCTGGCCTAGCGCATCGTTGCCCATGAAAGGAAGTTAGGCTAGCAAGCAAGCATTTTAGCCAGGTAGACTAGGACAAGAAAAACTAAAAGTGAAACAAATTGCCTTTAACATGTTGATTACAGATAGTAAACACTCCACAGTAGTATTCGAACCTTATGTCCACTAACCAGGGTACTATCAAAGTCCACTGAACAGCGGGTGTAATGATCAGTGAACTACACCCCCCACTGTATGGATTCAGCCCCCCGCTGTATGGATTCAGCCCCCCGCTGTATGGATTCAGCCCCCCGCTGCATGGATTCAGCCCCCCACTGTATGGATTCAGCCCCCCGCTGTATGGATTCAGCCCCCCGCTGCATGGATTCAGACCCCCGCTGTATAGATTCAGACCCCCGCTGCATGGATTCAGACCCCCGCTGTATGGATTCAGACCCCCGCTGTATGGATTCAGCCCCCCACTGTATGGATTCAGCCCCCCACTGTATGGATTCAGCCCCCCACTGTATATGGATTCAGACCCTCGCTGTATGGATTCAGACCCCCGCTGCATGGATTCAGCCCCCCGCTGTATGGATTCAGACCCCCGCTGCATGGATTCAGACCCCCGCTGTATGGATTCAGATGCCCGCTGTATGGATTCAGACCCCCGCTGTATGGATTCAGACCCCCGCTGTATGGATTCAGACCCCCGCTGTATGGATTCAGATGCCCGCTGTATGGATTCAGACCCCCGCTGTATGGATTCTGACCCCCGCTGTATGGATTCAGACCCCCGCTGTATGGATTCAGACCCCCGCTGCATGGATTCTGACCCCCGCTGTATGGATTCAGACCCCCGCTGTATGGATTCAGATGCCCGCTGTATGGATTCAGACCCCCGCTGTATGGATTCTGACCCCCGCTGTATGGATTCAGACCCCCGCTGTATGGATTCAGACCCCCGCTGCATGGATTCTGACCCCCGCTGTATGGATTCTGACCCCCGCTGTATGGATTCTGACCCCCGCTGTATGGATTCTGACCCCCGCTGTATGGATTCAGACCCCCGCTGTATGGATTCAGACCCCCGCTGCATGGATTCTGACCCCCGCTGTATGGATTCAGCCCCCCGCTGTATGGATTCTGACCCCTGCCTGTATGGATTCATTTTAGAACTTCTTTTACTTTTGATCTCCACTGGTTTGGTTATTAATCATTATCAATAGGATTTCACCACTCTAAACTCACTAAACCTGCTCTGCTCTGTGTTCAACTGAATAGTTAGGTAATAAGTCATGTGAGCGTATATAGTAGGTACCTAAGACAAATCCATCAGACAACCAGTCACTTCTTCCAAAGACATCCACATACACTGAGTATACTAAACATTAAGAACACTGTACTAATGTTGAGTTGCTCTCAGAACAGCCTCAATTCGTGGACTCTATAAAGTGTCCAAAGCGTTGCACAGGGATGCTGGTCCATGGTGACTCCAATGTTTCCCACAGTTGTCAAGATGGCTGGATGTCCTTTGGGTGGTGGACCATTCTTGATACACATGGGATACTGTTGAGTGTGAAAAAAAAAATATTTTTGGTTTCATGAGCTGAAATAAAACATCCCAGAAATCTTCCATAAGCACAAACTCCTGGCTGAACAATAGAACTATTGTGTTCTATGAACTCCTGGCTGAACAATAGAACTATTGTGTTCTATGAACTCCTGGCTGAACAATGGAACTATTGTGTTCTATGAACTCCTGGCTGAACAATGGAACTATTGTGTTCTATGAACTCCTGGCTGAACAATGGATTTCCCTGGGGGGACAATAAAGTTATAATTGAATTGAATGAGTTACAAATCATTCCTGTCATTCCTGATGCTTCTAGAATCTATAGATGCTGTTTTTTTTGTCACTGTCTGTCTGTCTCGCTCTCTGTCTCTCTCTCTCTCTCTCTCTCTCTCTCTCTCTCTGTCTCACTCAGTCTCACTCTCTCTCTCTCTCTCTCTCTCTCTCTCACTCTCTCTCTCTCATCTCTCTCTCTCTGCTGGTGCCTGCTGGTGTACATACAGTGGGGAGAACAAGTATTTGATACACTGCAGATTTTGCAGGTTTTCCCACTTACAAAGCATGTAGAAGTCTGTAATTTTTATCATAGGTACACTTCAACTGTGAGTGACGGAATCTATAACAAAAATCCAGAAAATCACATTGTATGATTTTTAAGTAATTAATTTGCATTTTATTGCATGACATAAGTATTTGATACATCAAAAAAAGCAGAACTTAATATTTGGTACAGAAACCTTTGTGTGCAATTACAGAGATCATACGTTTCCTGTAGTTCTTGACCAGGTTTGCACACACTGCAGCAGGGATTTTGGCCCACTCCTCCATACAGACCTTCTCCAGATCCTTCAGGTTTCGGGGCTGTCGCTGGGCAATACGGACTTTCAGCTCCCTCCAAAGATTTTCTATTGGGTTCAGGTCTGGAGACTGGCTAGGCCACTCCAGGACGTTGAGATGCTTCTTACGGAGCCACTCCTTAGTTGCCCTGGCTGTGTGTTTCGGGTCGTTGTCATGCTGGAAGACCCAGCCACGACCCATCTTCAATGCTCTTACTGAGGGAAGGAGGTTGTTGGCCAAGATCTCGCGATACATGGCCCCATCCATCCTCCCCTCAATACGGTGCAGTCGTCCTGTCCCCTTTGCAGAAAAGCATCCCCAAAGAATGATGTTTCCACCTCCATGCTTCACGGTTGGGATGGTGTTCTTGGGGTTGTACTCATCCTTCTTCTTCCTCCAAACACGGCGAGTGGAGTTTAGACCAAAAAGCTCTATTTTTGTCTCATCAGACCACATGACCTTCTCCCATTCCTCCTCTGGATCATCCAGATGGTCATTGGAAAACTTCAGATGGGCCTGGACATGCGCTGGCTTGAGCAGGGGGACCTTGCGTGCACTGCAGGATTTTAATCCATGACGGCGTAGTGTGTTACTAATGGTTTTCTTTGAGACTGTGGTCCCAGCTCTCTTCAGGTCATTGACTAGGTCCTGCCATGTAGTTCTGGGCTGATCCCTCACCTTCCTCATGATCATTGATGCCTCACGAGGTGAGATCTTGCATGGTGCCCCAGACCGAGGGAGATTGACCGTCATCTTGAACTTCTTCCATTTTCTAATAATTGCGCCAACAGTTGTTGCCTTCTCACCAAGCTGCTTGCCTATTGTCCTGTAGCCCATCTCAGCCTTGTGCAGGTCTACAATTTTATCCCTGATGTCCTTACACAGCTCTCTGGTCTTGGCCATTGTGGAGAGGTTGGAGTCTGTTTGATTGAGTGTGTGGACAGGTGTCTTTTATACAGGTAACGAGTTCAAACAGGTGCAGTTAATACAGGTAATGAGTGGAGAACAAGAGGGCTTCTTAAAGAAAAACTAACAGGTCTGTGAGAGCCGGAATTCTTACTGGTTGGTAGGTGATCAAATACTTATGTCATACAATAAAATGCAAATTAATTATTTAAAAATCATACAATGTGATTTTCTGGATTCCGTCTCTCACAGTTGAAGTGTACCTATGATAAAAATTACAGACCTCTACATGCTTTGTAAGTAGGAAAACCTGCAAAATCGGCAGTGCATCAAATACTTGTTCTCCCCACTGTATATGTGTTTGGAGGTCTGACTCAGAAGCCCACATAGATGGACAGAGGGAAAGACGGACCGACAGATGCAGATGTTTACAAACCCCACCCTCTAGACAAGGCCATCCTAGCGACTGGTGCCCACTGTGTTTAATCTGGCTAATCAAGTCCAAATCTTTCTATTGTATTCAGGGTCTATAAGCAACTATGGGTGGAATATGAAACCCAGCTATGCTGCTGCAGGTTCATTCCAAAAGCTAAGCTGCTGCAGGTTCATTCCAAAAGCTATGCTGCAGGTTCATTCCAAAAGCTATGCTGCTGCAGGTTCATTCCAAAAGTTATGCTGCTGCAGGTTCATTCCAAAAGCTATGCTGCTGCAGGTTAATTCAAAAAGCTATGCTGCTGCAGGTTCATTCCAAAAGCTATGCTGCAGGTTCATTCCAAAAGCTATGCTGCTGCAGGTTCATTCCAAAAGCTATGCTGCAGGTTCATTCCAAAAGCTATGCTGCTGCAGGTTCATTCAAAAAGCTATGCTGCTGCAGGTTCATTCCAAAAGCTATGCTACAGGTTCATTCCAAAAGCTATGCTGCTGCAGGTTCATTCCAAAAGCTATGCTGCTGCAGGTTCATTCCAAAAGCTATGCTGCTGCAGGTTCATTCAAAAAGCTATGCTGCTGCAGGTTCATTCCAAAAGCTATGCTGCAGGTTCATTCCAAAAGCTATGCTGCTGCAGGTTCATTCCAAAAGCTATGCTGCAGGTTCATTCCAAAAGCTATGCTGCTGCAGGTTCATTCCAAAAGCTATGCTGCTGCAGGTTCATTCCAAAAGCTATGCTGCTGCAGGTTCATTCCAAAAGCTATGCTGCTGCAGGTTCATTCAAAAAGCTATGCTGCTGCAGGTTCATTCCAAAAGCTATGCTGCAGGTTCATTCCAAAAGCTATGCTGCTGCAGGTTCATTCCAAAAGGGCCTTCCATTATGTTTTCAAAAAATGCAAATCCTTTTTATCTAGGTTTTGCTATAAAAAGTATACAGGCTCATTGTTTAGCCTACTGTGCATCTCTGAATTCCCCCTTCATATACATCTGCTATAACTTTGTGTAATGTTTAACTGTTCCAATTAAAAGGTTAAATGTACAGTGATATACTACTCATTTATACACTTGAATAGACACAGAATGCGTCCCAGGTGGACAGCGTATCAGTCTGGACCCACTCTGACCTCTGTGATTAGCTAACACAAAGTCACCCTGACGCACATTCAAACATTAACCTGAGGCTTTAATGATAGCCACGCTAGCTAGCATTAACTTGAGGCGTTAGCGATGGCACAAACTAGCTAGATAGCTCCCTTGATTAAAACAGTGCAGGTCCAGTGGGTTGGATTAGCGTAGCCGCGATGGGGTTGGGGTTCGATAGGTCAACAGTATTCCTTTGAATATCTAACTAAGGGCAACATTACATATTAGCCGCTTAACACAAACTGTTTGGAAATTGGTTTTGATTTGTGATTGACCTTCTGCTAGGCTAGTGTATATGTATATACATTATTTGTGTGTGTGTGTGTGTGTTTAGATAACATAATACAATGTCAAGTATGCATTAAGGTGTCTGTAATAGTATGAATGAGGCCTTAATAAATGCATTTCTATAGCTTCCAAAATACTTATTAAATGTTTTATTTAACCTTTATTTAACTTGGCAAGTCAGTTAAGAATACATTCATATTTACAATTTTATAACGTTGGGGGGAGTGCCAAGATGGAGGCATGGTGGCTTCAACACACCGCCCCCTATCAGTCATCTAGTGTGTATAGATAAATCATTGGCTAGGATACTTCCTCTCACATTGTACTAACTTGGCATATATGCTGTTAACAGAAGTAGTGTTCAGAAATACCTTTTGAACACTGTAGTAGCCTACCTTTCTTAGCAACAAATTGTTTCACAATAGGTATAGCTTATTCCATTCATATAAATATCTAATACAAATATTTGGTGTTTTAAAATAAAAAGTTGATATTTGACATTTGCATTTGAGTCATTAAGCAGACACTTATCCAGAGCGGCTTGCATTTGAAGGTAGCTAGGTGAGACAACCACATCTCAAAATCATAATAAGAACATTTACCTCAATAATGCAGTTTAAAGAATTCAAGATTGCATCTGAGTTTACAGTATGTGGCCCCTACTGTAGAGATGTTTACAGTATGTGGCCCCTACTGTAGAGATGTTTACAGTATGTGGCCCCTACTGTAGAGATGTTTACAGTATGCGGCCCCTACTGTAGAGATGTTTACAGTATGTGGCCCCTACTGTAGAGATGTTTACAGTATGCGGCCCCTACTGTAGAGATGTTTACAGTATGTGGCCCCTACTGTAGAGATGTTTACAGTATGTGGCCCCTACTGTAGAGATGTTTACAGTATGTGGCCCCTACTGTAGAGATGTTTACAGTATGTGGCCCCTACAGTAGAGATGTTTACAGTATGTGGCCCCTACTGTAGAGATGTTTACAGTATGTGGCCCCTACTGTAGAGATGTTTACAGTATGTGGCCCCTACTGTAGAGATGTTTACAGTATGCGGCCCCTACTGTAGAGATGTTTACAGTATGTGGCCCCTACTGTAGAGATGTTTACAGTATGCGGCCCCTACTGTAGAGATGTTTACAGTATGTGGCCCCTACTGTAGAGATGTTTACAGTATGCGGCCCCTACTGTAGAGATGTTTACAGTATGTGGCCCCTACTGTAGAGATGTTTACAGTATGTGGCCCCTACAGTAGAGATGTTTACAGTATGTGGCCCCTACTGTAGAGATGTTTACAGTATGTGGCCCCTACTGTAGAGATGTTTACAGTATGTGGCCCCTACTGTAGAGATGTTTACAGTATGTGGCCCCTACTGTAGAGATGTTTACAGTATGTGGCCCCTACTGTAGAGATGTTTACAGTATGTGGCCCCTACTGTAGAGATGTTTACAGTATGTGGCCCCTACTGTAGAGATGTTTACAGTATGTGGCCCCTACTGTAGAGATGTTTACAGTATGTGGCCCCTACTGTAGAGATGTTTACAGTATGTGGCCCCTACTGTAGAGATGTTTACAGTATGTGGCCCCTACTGTAGAGATGTTTACAGTATGTGGCCCCTACTGTAGAGATGTTTAAGACCACATGTTGTCCCAGTTGGCAGTTTCCCAGGCCTTCACGTTATTGAGTCAGCAGTGGCACATGGCCAAAACACACACACACACACACACACACGAGTATGATTATCAAAGACATCTTCCACCCGAGCCACTGCCTGTTCACCCCGCTATCATCCAAAAGTCGAGGTCAGTACAGGTGCATCAAAGCTGGGACCGAGAGACTGAAAAACAGCTTCTATCTCAAGGCCATCAGACAGTTAAACAACCATCACTAAAACACCAGAGACGGCTGCCTAAAGACACTGATTAGAAATCACCGGACACTTTAAGGAAATGAAACACTAGTCACTTTAATAATGTTTCCGTATCTTGCACTACTCATCTCATATGTATAAACTGCACTCTATACTATTCTACTGTATCTTAGTCACTTAATCGTGATAATATACTGCATCAACCAACCTCTTATATATACTGGATACTATAAAGATTACTATGCCACTGTATCTTAGTCCAATGCCGCCCTGACATTAATATATATATTCTCAATTCCTTACTTAGATTTATGTGTATTTGGGTATATATTGAGTAACTATTAGAAGAACAAGCATTTCGCTATACCCGCAATAACTGCTTAACACGTGTAAGTGACCAATACAATTTGATTTGATTTGGATTTGATTTGATAAAACCCATCCGGCTCCTACAGTAATACAGGGGAATGTGTTGCAATTAGCCAGCTGTATTACATTAGAGGTACTGTACATCTCTACCAGACAGCTGTATTACATTAGAGGTACTGTACATCTCTACCAGACAGCTGTATTACATTAGAGGTACTGTACATCTCTACCAGACAGCTGTATTACATTAAAGGTACTGTACATCTCTACCAGACAGCTGTATTACATTAAAGGTACTGTACATCTCTACCAGACAGCTGTATTACATTAGAGGTACTGTACATCTCTACCAGACAGCTGTATTACATTAGAGGTACTGTACATCTCTACCAGACAGCTGTATTACATTAGAGGTACTGTACATCTCTACCAGACAGCTGTATTACATTAGAGGTACTGTACATCTCTACCAGACAGCTGTATTACATTAGAGGTACTGTACATCTCTACCAGACAGCTGTATTACATTAGAGGTACTGTACATCTCTACCAGACAGCTGTATTACATTAGAGGGACATCTGTATCTGTATGAGGGGTATGAAAGAAACAAGGCTCTGCCTGAAGGGTTATAGCTAGGTGTAGTACACATAAAGCTGTATGTAAATGATGGTTCTCTGAGGTGGGAAACATTCATAATGTGTCTCTTTCTCCCTTTATCTGATACCATATAAAATCTCCACAAACATACACATGCCAGGAACATACACATGCCAGGAACATACACATGCCAGGAACATACACATGCCAGGAACATACACATGCCAGGAACATACACATGACAAGAACATACACATGCCAGGAACATACACATGACAAGAACATACACATGCCAGGAACATACACATGACAAGAACATACACATGCCAGGAACATACACATGCAAGGAACATACACATGACAAGAACATACACATGACAAGAACATACACATGCCAGGAACATACACATGACAAGAACATACACATGCCAGGAACATACACATGCCAGGAACATACACATGACAAGAACATATACATGACAAGAACATACACATGACAAGAACATACACATGCCAGGAACATACACATGACAAGAACATACACATGACAAGAACATACACATGACAAGAACATACACATGACAAGAACATACACATGCCAGGAACATACACATGACAAGAACATACACATGACAAGAACATACACATGCCAGGAACATACACATGACAAGAACATACACATGCCAGGAACATACACATGACAAGAACATACACATGCCAGGAACATACACATGACAAGAACATACACATGACAAGAACATACACATGACAAGAACATACACATGACAAGAACATACACATGCCAGGAACATACACATGACAAGAACATACACATGCCAGGAACATACACATGACAAGAACATACACATGACAAGAACATACACATGACAAGAACATACACATGACAAGAACATACACATGCCAGGAACATACACATGACAAGAACATACACATGACAAGAACATACACATGCCAGGAACATACACATGCCATGAGTAAGTTAAAAATGCAGATGCTGCACGATAACCAAATGAGTTGAGACAACAAAGAATTATAGTGGTGTAACACAGCCTGGTCTCAACCCTTCTCCTAACCTTAACCCTTCCCCTAACCTTAACCCTTCCCCTAACCTTAACCCTTCACCTAACCTTAACCCTTCCCCTAACCTTAAGCCTTTTAACTAACCCTTCTCTTAATCCTAACCTAAACCCTTAGCCGTAACCCTAATCCCTAAACACAACAAATCATATGTTTAGCAAATTCGTAACTTATTGAACGTTTAGCAAATTCTTAACATATCATAGGAAATGGATGATGGACATCCACAAATGAATACATACCCTTCAAAAGGTAACATATCATATGAAATGGAGTGTCTCAGATTTAGGTAGAGAATAATACAAAATGCTCTGAGACCAGGTTGGGTAACATGGCTATACACTAGAAAGGCATTGGTATGCTCTCATTTCAGGGTCAGTGCGCAGCAAACACCCCCCACCCCCCCCCCCCCAATCCCCCCCCCCCTACCCCTCCCCCACCCCCTACCCTCCCCCACCACTACCCTCCCCCACCCCCCACACACACTACTTTTCCTTAAACTGTTTACCACTTGTGTTTATAGGAAGTGTAGGACACACAACTCACTCATCAGGAGTAGAGAGTGATAATGTCTTGTGCTGCTGCTTCTGCAGTGTGGAGGAGAATAAAGCTAGTCCATAGGCCTCTGTCTGTGTCCCAAATGGCAACTTATGCCCTATGAGCTCTATGAGCCCTGGTCAAAGTAGTAGACTATATATAGGGAACAGGGTGACATTTAGGAAGCAGACACTGGCATCTGTCAGTCCAGGAATGCCAGGCCCAGTAATTTACTCCCAGTCTGGGACTTGAGGCCCCACCACACCACACCACCACCACAACCACTATATGGCTGCTTCTCTCTGCTCTCTGGACACACACACCCTCTGCTCTCTGGACACACACACCCTCTGCTCTCTGGACACACACATCCTCTGCTCTCTGGACACACACACCCTCTGCTCTCTGGACACACACACCCTCTGCTCTCTGGACACACACACACCCTCTGCTCTCTGGACACACACACCCTCTGCTCTCTGGACACACACACCCTCTGCTCTCTGGACACAAACACCCTCTGCTCTCTGGACACACACACACACACCCTCTGCTCTCTGGACACACACACCCTCTCCTCTCTGGACACACACACCCTCTGCTCTCTGGACACACACACACACACCCTCTGCTCTCTGGACACACACACCCTCTCCTCTCTGGACACACACACACACACCCTCTGCTCTCTGGACACACACACCCTCTCCTCTCTGGACACACACACCCTCTGCTCTCTGGACACACACACCCTCTGCTCTCTGGACACACACACCCTCTGCTCTCTGGACACACACACCCTCTGCTCTCTGGACACACACACCTTCTGCTCTCTGGACACACACACCCTCTGCTCTCTGGACACACACACCTTCTGCTCTCTGGACACACACACCCTCTGCTCTCTGGACACACACACCCTCTGCTCTCTGGACACACACACCCTCTGCTCTCTGGACACACACACCCTCTCCTCTCTGGACACACACACACCCTCTCCTCTCTGGACACACACACACCCTCTGCTCTCTGGACACACACACCCTCTCCTCTCTGGACACACACACACCCTCTGCTCTCTGGACACACACACCCTCTGCTCTCTGGACACACACACCCTCTGCTCTCTGGACACACACACCCTCTGCTCTCTGGACACACACACCCTCTGATCTCTGGACACGCAGAAGTCAAATATTATGTTGCTACTACTGTCTTGACTGCTTCACCCAGCTTCCAGTCTGAAATAGGTTATACACACACACACATGCACACACACACACACATACACACACACACACACACACACACACACACACACATACACACACACATGCACATACACACACACATACACACACACACACACACACACACACATGCACACACACACGCACAGAGAGACAGGCAGTGTAAATATGTACTGTTCTCTCAGTAATCCAGTAATCTCTAACTAATCGTCATATCAATTATATTATTTTATGTACCGTGACAGTGTATCCTTGAACAAAGATATGCCAATCAGAGCATATGAGCCAATCAGAGCATTTGGAATGTTTAACTATAACATATACTGTACATGCTATACGTAAACATTCCGATGGTCATGACAACAAGCTGACTAGAACACTGTCCTTACAAAACTGTCTGGCAGGTACACATTGAAATACCATAAAGAATAGGACATACAGAATTGCATTTAGTAGGTGGAAGACTACAAGAACCTCCCAGTACATAAAGCAGTAGAGTGGTATGTCTACTGAATTAAGCTATGAACCTCCCAGTACCAATACAAACAACTCATTTCAACTTCAGTATGGTCATATTAAACTGAAATGGACAACAAATATGCACTGCTGGAATCCATGAAGACTGTTATACTTAAACAAGTATTTCAGGTTCAAGCATGAAGACTGTTATACTTCAAAAACTATTTCAGGTTCAAGACAGGATGAGTAGGGGGATTAAAATTGAGTGGCGCTTGGTTGAAAGGGTTTCCATGGTAGAGTGATGGTTGGTTGAAAGGGTTTTCATGGTAGAGTGGTGGTTGGTTGAAAGGGTTTTCATGGTAGAGTGGTGGTTGGTTGAAAGGGTTTTCATGGTAGAGTGGTGGTTGGTTGAAAGGGTTTTCATGGTAGAGTGGTGGTTGGTTGAAAGGGTTTTCATGGTAGAGTGATGGTTGGTTGGAAGGGTTTCCATGGTAGAGTGGTGGTTGGTTGAAAGGGTTTTCATGGTAGAGTGGTGGTTGGTTGAAAGGGTTTTCATGGTAGAGTGGTGGTTGGTTGGAAGGGTTTTCATTGTAGAGTGATGGCACGTCAGAAGGTTTTCATGGTAGAGTGGTGGTTGGTTGGAAGGGTTTTCATTGTAGAGTGATGGCACATCAGAAGGTTTTCATGGTAGATAGATGGTTGGCTGGAAAGGTTTTCTTGGTAGAGTGGTGGTTGGCCAGAAGGTTTTCATGGTAGAGTGGTTGTTGGTTGGAAGGGTTTTCAAGGTAGAGTATTGGTTGGTTGGAAGGGTTTTCATTGTACAGTGGTGGTTGGTTTTCATGGTAAAGTTGTGGTTGGTTGGAAGGGGTTTTATGGGGTAGATATATGGTTGGCTGGAAAGGTTTTCATGGTAAAGTGGAGGTTGTTTGGAAGGGTTTTCATGGTAGAGTGATGGTTGGTTGGAAGAGTTTCCATGGTAGAGTGGTGGTTGGTTGGAAGGGTTTTCATGGTAGAGTGGTGGTTGGTTGGAAGGATTTTCATGGTAGAGTGGTGGTTGGTTGGAAGGGTTTTCATGGTAGAGTGGTGGTTGGTTGAAAGGGTTTTCATGAGAGAGAGGTGATTGGTTAGAAGGGTTTTCATGGTAGAGTGATGGCACGTCAGAAGGTTTTCATGGTAGAGTAGTGGTTGGTTGGGAGGGTTTTCATGGTAGAGTGGTGGTTTCGTTGGAAGGGTTTTCATTGTACAGTGATGGTTGGTTGGAAGGGTTTTTATGGGGTAGATAGATGGTTGGCTGGAAAGGTTTTCATGGTAGAGTGGAGGTTGTTTGGAAGGGTTTTCATGGTACAGTGGTGGTTGGTTGAAAGGGTTTTCATGGTAGAGTGGAGGTTGTTTGGAAGGGTTTTCATGGTACAGTGGTGGTTGGTTGGAAGGGTTTTCATGGTTGAGTGGTGGTTGGTTGGAAGGGTTTTCATGGTTGAGTGGTGGTTGGTTGGAAGGGTTTTCATGGTAGAGTGGTGGTTGGTTGGAAGGGTTTTCATGGTTGAGTGGTGGTTGGTTGGAAGGGTTTTCATGGTAGAGTGGTGGTTGGTTGAAAGGGTTTTCATGGTTGAGTGGTGGTTGGTTGGAAGGGTTTTCATGGTTGAGTGGTGGTTGGTTGAAAGGGTTTTCATGGTTGAGTGGTGGTTGGTTGGAAGGGTTTTCATGGTCGAGTGGTGGTTGGTTGGAAGGGTTTTCATGGTTGAGTGGTGGTTGGTTGAAAGGGTTTTCATGGTAGAGTGGTGGTTGGTTGGAAGGGTTTTCATGGTTGAGTGGTGGTTGGTTGGAAGGGTTTTCATGGTTGAGTGGTGGTTGGTTGGAAGGGTTTTCATGGTTGAGTGGTGGTTGGTTGGAAGGGTTTTCATGGTTGAGTGGTGGTTGGTTGGAAGGGTTTTCATGGTAGAGTGGTGGTTGGTTGGAAGGGTTTTCATGGTTGAGTGGTGGTTGGTTGGAAGGGTTTTCATGGTTGAGTGGTGGTTGGTTGGAAGGGTTTTCATGGTTGAGTGGTGGTTGGTTGGAAGGGGGGGTCTGGACTGAAATTGGAACAGTCCAGTCGGTCAGACTCTGAGATTCTAGTGTTTCTATTAAGGACCTGATACCATGCCTACCACATTAAGGATATTTAAAACCAGGAGGAGGAAGAGGAAGAGGAGCATGAGGAGGAGGAGGAGGAAGAGCATGAGGAGGAAGAGGAGGAGCATGAGGAGGAAGAGGAGGAGGAGGAGGAGGAGAAGAGAAGGAGGAGGAAGAGGAGGAGGAGGAGCATGAGGAGGAGGAGGAGGAGGAGGAGGAGGAGGAAGAGGAGAAGGAGGAGGAGGAGAAGAAGGAGGAGGAGGAGGAGGAAGAGGAGGATTTAGGAAACCCAAGCTTGCTTGAATCACATCTTCATCTTCAATCAGTACAAAAGGTTGAGAAGTGCATACCAGCTTGAGAACACTGGTGCATAGTTTTACAGTGTGGCTGGTAGGAAAGGTAGAGGAAATTAGTCTTAAAATATATTCTGTGACTGTGGATGAGTAATGTATTAGACGCTCTTATCCAGAGTGACTTATGGGAGCAATTAGGTTTAAGTGCCTTGCTCAATGACACATTGCCATTTAGATGAGCACAGCTACACAGTCTCTAGCTACTACTCTCTTTAAAAGTCTGATGGCAAGCTTCAGACCACAACACTGCTGATAAAAACCTTATTGCAGAACCAGCCCAATGAAAAGTAGTGGCCAGATAGATCAATCTATTTAAGTATCCCGACGGCTGACAGTGACACAGGGGTTGAACGACCCCTAGACACCTCCATGTTGCTGACCCTAGCCCTTTGTCTCTGGGACATCTCCCAACAACCTCCCAACAACCTCCCAACAACCTCCCAACAACCTCCCAACAACCTCCCAACAACCATGGTGACAATGGGGGTGGGTCCCCTGGTGGAGGGTCTATGTCCCTGCGTGTTCACCCCAGGGAGGGGTCACTGTTCTCAGCCAAGCTGTGACGGCCACTGGCCCCTGACATCCAGCCCCCCAGTAAGGATACAAATGAAAGGTGGAGGAGACAGAAAGTCAATGGGTAGATTGTTCAATTTAACCCTTGTGACCCGGGCTACCCTTCAATCTGTCAGCCAGACCCTCCCCTCTGCTCCCCTCTCACTAAACGGTACAGCTAGCAGAACGGGACAGCTAGCAGGACGGTACAGCTAGCAGGACGGTACAGCTAGCAGGACGGTACAGCTAGCAGGATGGGACAGCTAGCAGGACGGTACAGCTAGCAGGATGGGACAGCTAGCAGGACGGTACAGCTAGCAGGATGGGACAGCTAGCAGGACGGTACAGCTAGCAGGATGGGACAGCTAGCAGGACGGGACAGCTAGCAGGACGGGACAGCTAGCAGGACGGGACAGCTAGCAGGATGGGACAGCTAGCAGGACGGGACAGCTAGCAGGACGGGACAGCTAGCAGGACGGGACAGCTAGCAGGACAGGACAGCTAGCAGGATGGGACAGCTAGCAGGACGGGACAGCTAGCAGGACAGGACAGCTAAATCCAAAAAGGAGCCGTTAAATTCGACAACCACATAAAAGGAAACAATTCCCGAACCTTCCATAACAAAGCCATCACCTACAGAGAGATGCACCTGGAGAAGAGTCCCCTAAGCAAGCTGGTCCTGGGGCTTTGTTCACAAACACAAACAGACCACACAGAGCCCCAGGACAGCAACACAATTAGACCCAACCAAATCATGAGAAAACAAAAAGATAATTACTTGACACATTGGAAAGAATTAACAAAAAAACAGAGCAAACTAGAATGCTATTTGTCCCTAAACAGAGAGAACACAGTGGCAGAATACCTGACCACTGTGACTGACCCAAACTTAAGGAAAGCTTTGACTATGTACAGACTCAGTGAGCATAGCCTTGCTCAAGAGAAAGGCTGCTGTAGGCAGACCTGGCTCTCAGGAGAAGACACACTGCCCACAAAATGAGGTGGAAACTGAGCTGCACTAGAATTAAAATTCTCACAGAGAAAAACGTTTTCTTTTAACTAATTTGATACAGCAAACATTATCTGTTCACAGCAAGTTTGTTAAATAGTCCATACTGACCTTATTATGACATAAAACATTTAGCAACGTTTGAGCCAGTAACCGCAAGGTCAATGGTTTGAATCCCCGAGCCGACTAGGTGAAATAATAGCAAGCCTATTTACTCCAGTAAGTCGCTTTGGATCTGAAGAGCGTCTGCTAAATGACTCAAATGTAAATCTAATATCAATGACTAATCGACGGGGGACATTTTGTGTTGATGACTCATTGAGAGGAGTGACAATGGAAGTCATTTGTTTACGTTACATCTTAAGCAAATGAATAATGCAAAGCACTTTCTGATTCCTAGGTTGATAGTGCAACTATACTACCAACTTAAACAGCATAGAAGACCTAGAGCTCCATACAGTATCTCCCTGAAAGATCACTGGCTACACACAGCGCTTAGACTCACGGACGCACACACACACACACACACAATAACCAAGCAAGGGATGAGACTACGAAAAGTAGAGAGAGAGAGAGAGACAGAAAGATAGAGAGAGAGAGAGAGAGAGAGAGAGAGAGAGAGAGAGAGAGAGAGAGAGAGAGAGAGAAATAGAGAGAGAGAAAAAGAGAGAAAAAGAGACAGAAAGAGACAGAGAGAGAGAGAGAGAGAGAGAGAGAGAGAGAGAGAGAGACAGAGAGCGAGAGAGAGAGAGAGAGAGAGAGAGGAGAGAGAGAGAGGAGAGAGACAGAAAGAGAGACAGCAAGAGAGAGAGAGGAGAGAGACAGACAGAAAGAGAGAGACCCTCCCTCCCTCACACTCCTTCCATCCATCCATCCCTCCCCTGCCATCCCTCCTTCCCTCCCTCCCTCCATGCAGTTGTTTTTCCCCCAGGAGGAAGTGGAGGCCATGGAGGGAGAGAGGGAGGGAGGTGGTAAGGCTGAAGGAGGAGAGGGGCCTCATTAACTGTTTCAGCTGAGTTGGAGGGAGGGAGGGAGGGAGGGAGGGAGGGAGGGAGGGAGGGAGGGAGGGAGGGAGGGAGGGAGGGGTGGGAAGGCTGAAGGAGGAGAGGGGCCTCATTAACTGTTTCAGCTGAGCTGGAGGGAGGGAGGGAGGGAGGGAGGGAGGGAGGGAGGGAGGGAGGTGGTAAGGCTGAAGGAGGAGAGGGGCCTCATTAACTGTTTCAGCTGAGCTGGAGGGAGGGAGGGAGGGAGGGAGGTGGTAAGGCTGAAGGAGGAGAGGGGCCTCATTAACTGTTTCAGCTGAGCTGGAGTCTTTGGCATATCAACAAGCCAGCCCTCTGTTTGCTACCCTTTTATGGGGCCTGACAGCCATTCCCATGATACCTCTGTTTTTATAGGCCAGCCAACACATATTAGACCAAGGCTGCCTAGCTGCCTCTCTGCCTGCCTGCCTGTCTCACTGTCTCCCTACCTTTCTGTGTCAATGTCTGTCTCCTTGCCTTTTTCCCTGTCTGTAAGTCTGTCTCCCTGCCTTTCTGTCTTTCTGTCTGTCTCCCTGCCTTTTTCCCTGTCTGTCAGTCTGTCTCCCTGTCTGTCAGTCTGTCTCCCTGCCTTTCTGTCTGTCTCCTTGCCTGCTAGCTCCATGAGGACGGCTGGTTTGAATCCCTGCGCCGACTAGGTGAAAAATTGGACGATGTGCCTATGGTTGTTAGCTAGCTAGCGTTTATGGAGATAGTTTGGCTTTGTGAAAAAAAACTTCCGACCAGAATTTGACTTTCAGCTTTTAACCCAACCCCTCCGAAAGACACACATAAAGGTTTATTGGTGAGGTGCAGCCACACTGAGAGACACTGCGGTCCCATCGATGTGGATAGGGGGTTGCTCCCTCTGCTGTTTCCTGAAGTCCACGATCATCTCCTTCCAACCAACCACCACTCTACCATGGAAACCCTTTCAACCAACCACCACTCTACCAGCCACACTACACCACAGCCTGCTGAATATGCAAGATAACTTTCATCTACACCACAGCCTGCTGAATATGCAAGATAACTTTCATCTACACCACAGCCTGCTGAATAAAAATGCAGCAGTAGGTGTATAGATGTGAGAGGGGCAGCAGTAGGTGTATAGATGTGAGAGGGGCAGCAGTAGGTGTATAGATGTGAGAGGGGCAGCAGTAGGTGTATAGATGTGAGAGGGGCAGCAGTAGGTGTATAGATGTGAGAGGGGCAGCAGTAGGTGTATAGATGTGAGAGGGAGGGAATTCATATTCATTATATAAACAGGCCTGTTTAATTTTGTCTGGCTTGCCGTTCCAGGTAAACTGGGATAATAGTAAAGAGTTAATCAGGTATTTACATTTCCATGGTAGTAAGATCTTATCTATTTTTTCAAACTTTCTATTAAAATGTATTGGAGTGAGATCATTTATTTCGGGATATATAGCCTTAGCCTAGTAGCGATGTGGCTAGCAGTGTCACCTGAAGCTAACCTTAGCCTAGTAGCAATGTGGCTAGCAGTGTCACCTGAAGCTAACCTTAGCCTAGTAGCGATGTGGCTAGCAGTGTCACCTGAAGCTAACCTTAGCCTAGTAGCGATGTGGCTAGCAGTGTCACCTGAAGCTAACCTTAGCCTAGTAGCAATGTGGCTAGCAGTGTCACCTGAAGCTAACCTTAGCCTAGTAGCGATGTGGCTAGCAGTGTCACCTGAAGCTAACCTTAGCCTAGTAGCGATGTGGCTAGCAGTGTCACCTGAAGCTAACCTTAGCCTAGTAGCGATGTGGCTAGCAGTGTCACCTGAAGCTAACCTTAGCCTAGTAGCGATGTGGCTAGCAGTGTCACCTGAAGCTAACCTTAGCCTAGTAGCGATGTGGCTAGCAGTGTCACCTGAAGCTAACCTTAGCCTAGTAGCAATGTGGCTAGCAGTGTCACCTGAAGCTAACCTTAGCCTAGTAGCGATGTGGCTAGCAGTGTCTACATGTATTGGAGTGTAGCCTACATGTACCCTAGCTCCCTGCCTTATGCGCTCCATCACTAGTCTGTTGTTTTAACTCGGTGATCCACTTAGTGATCTCTGACCAACTAAGGAATCCAGGAGCTGCGTCCCAAATTACACCCTATTCCATATACAGTGCATTACTTTTGACCAGGGCTCATAAGGCTCTGTTCAAAAGTAATGCACTATATAGGGAATAGGGAGCCATTTGGAACACAGCCCAGGAGCAATTAGCAGAGGAGTAAGCAGTGCTCTACCACAGGGCCAGGAGCTGCTGGATGTGGGTCAGGGTGTCAGAAAGCTCCTGTTAGATTTCACAGCACTGATTCATCAGCTGATAAAGAGGATCCCCTTACAGACCAGGCCGGGGCCACATTCTTTAAGACACAGACATGGGATTATATAGGTTTACAATTTAAAGCTAGAATTCTTAATTGAAACAATAACAGTGTCCACCCTGCCTCTGTTTTGGTAAAAAGCTGACCAAATTTGACCAATCTCAAATTCATAGACAGATCTTTGGATGCAAGAAAGACCATCCTTGATATCAACATGATGGTTGTAACCATGTTTACAGTGTCGGCTTACATTGGCTTTCTTTAGTAAAACAAGCGTATAGTTTTGGTTCTGATGGGAAACGACAGTTGAACTAAAGCTCACAAGGCATTTATAAGTTATATTCTTCAACAATCAATGATTACAGTAAATATCATTAAATAATCAAATGTATAATTAAGGATTCTAGATTCAAGAAAGATTGTCAGTCTTTTAATTTACTCCAGGAATGTGAGTGATGTATTAATTCATGTTTCTACTCAATCAGGAATTGAAATCAATCATAAGCCACACCAGCAGGAATAGTTCTTCATAGTTCAGCCGGCCAGAGGGCCATGTGGAGCCTCATTTCCTCTTAGTTATCTGTTATAAATGTTTATTAGTTAGAGAGAGACCCTGCTTCAGCCAACCCCTGGGCCGAGTCTGACCCCCTCCCTAGGCCACTTGGGTCTGCTTGACGCCAAAAACAAGTCCACTGTTGACCATTGTTTTAAGTGCTGCCTCCCTCCTTCACTCCATTGGCCTCTCTTGGCTTTTCTTTTTTCTTTCAAAGGGGTTAATATTGATTTTTCATCCCCCATGTGAAGCCGTTTGAATAATCCTCTATTCTCTCCTCCCAGCGAGCGTGGCTCTTACTACGGCCGACCGGACATTTGTCAGGAAGGAGCGCTGATGGGCTGTGAATGAAATTGGTCAAGAAAAAAATTCCATTAACTTATCAGAATTCTATTTTACGTCATTAGGCCTTATTCGGGGAGAATGGGATCATGTCCACGGCTGATGGAGATGGTTACCATGTTTTAGTGGGGCAGTAAATAATGATGGGCTGTAGAGGAGTCCTAGCTACTAGGTCTTACTCAGTCATATCATTATTTTATGAAGAGCCATCAGAGCCTCCAACTGATGCAAGAGGGTGGGGGGATCAAATGTGTCTGTGTTGTATCTGGAGCAAATTGATCAGAATGCATGATAATTTATATTAAGAGGTTTCACCTTCATCTTCATGATCATTTATATTAAGAGGTTCACCTTCATCTTCATGATCATTTATATTAAGAGGTTTCACCTTCATTTTCATGATCATTTATATTAAGAGGTTTCACTTCATCTTCATGATCATTTATATTAAGAGGTTTTACCTTCATCTTCATGATCATTTATATTAAGAGGTTTCATTTTCATCTTCATGATCATTTATATTAAGAGGTTTCACCTTCATCTTCATGATCATCTATATTAAGAGGTTTTACCTTCATCTTCATGATCATTTATATTAAGAGGTTTCACCTTCATCTTCATGATCATTTATATTAAGAGGTTTCACCTTCATCTTCATGATCATTTATATTAAGAGGTTTCACCTTCATCTTCATGATCATTTATATTAAGGACATCAGGGATCAGGGATAAAATTGTAGACCTGCACAAGGCTGGGATTGGCTACAGGACAATAGGCAAGCAGCTTGGTGAGAAGGCAACAACTGTTGGCGCAATTATTAGAAAATGGAAGAAGTTCAAGATGACGGTCAATCTCCCTCGGTCTGGGGCACCATGCAAGATCTCACCTCGTGGGGCATCAATGATCATGAGGAAGGGGAGGGATCAGCCCAGAACTACACGGCAGGACCTGGTCAATGACCTGAAGAGAGCTGGGACCACAGTCTCAAAGAAAACCATTAGTAACACACTACGCCGTCATGGATTAAAATCCTGCAGCGCACGCAAGGTCCCCCTGCTCAAGCCAGCGCATGTCCAGGCCCATCTGAAGTTTGCCAATGACCATCTGGATGATCCAGAGGAGGAATGGGAGAAGGTCATGTGGTCTGATGAGACAAAAATAGAGCTTTTTGGTCTAAACTCCACTCGCCGTGTTTGGAGGAAGAAGAAGGATGAGTACTACCCCAAGAACACCATCCCAACCGTGAAGCATGGAGGTGGAAACATCATTCTTTGGGGATGCTTTTCTGCAAAGGGGACAGGACGACTGCACCTTATTGAGGGGAGGATGGATGGGGCCATGTATCGCGAGATCTTGGCCAACAACCTCCTTCCCTCAGTAAGAGCATTGAAGATGGGTCGTGGCTGGGTCTTCCAGCATGACAACGACCCGAAACACACAGCCAGGGCAACTAAGGAGTGGCTCCGTAAGAAGCATCTCAATGTCCTGGAGTGGCCTAGCCAGTCTCCAGACCTGAACCCAATAGAAAATCTTTGGAGGGAGCTGAAAGTCCGTATTGCCCAGCGACAGCCCCGAAACCTGAAGGATCTGGAGAAGGTCTGTATGGAGGAGTGGGCCAAAATCCCTGCTGCAGTGTGTGCAAACCTGGTCAAGAACTACAGGAAACGTATGATCTCTGTAATTGCAAACAAAGGTTTCTGTACTAAATTCTGCTTTTCTGATGTATCAAATACTTATGTCATGCAATAAAATGCAAATTAATTACTTAAAAATCATACAATGTGATTTTCTGGATTTTTGTTTTAGATTCCGTCACTCACAGTTGAAGAGTACCTATGATAAAAATTACAGACTTCTACATGCTTTGTAAGTAGGAAAACCTGCAAAATCGGCAGTGTATCAAATACTTGTTCTCCCCACTGTATGTTAAGAGGTTTCACTTTCATCTTCCATCTTTCAACAAGACACCAATGATTGTAACATACTCTGCTTCACAGAAACATCTCTCTGGATATGTTCTGTCTGACTCCGTTCAAGATTGTTTAGCTCACGTGGACTGGGACATGATCAGGTTAGCTTCAGATAATAATATCGACATATACGCAGACACGGTGAATGAGTTTATCAGGAAGTGCATAGGAGATGTTCTACACACTGTGACTATTAAAACGTACCCCAACCAGAAACCTTGGATAGATGGGAGCATTCGTGCAAAACTGAAAGCGCGAACCACCACATTTAACCAGAGCAAGAAGACTGGGATGGAAGAATACAAACAGTGCAGTTATTTCTTCTGCAATGCAATCAAGCAGGCTAAATGTCGGTATAGGGATAAAGTTGAGTCAGTTCAATGACTCAGACAGGAGACCTATGTGGCAGGGTCTACAGACAATCACTGATTATAAAAGGAAAACCAGCCACGTCGCGGACACGACGTCTTGCTTCCAGACAGGCTGAACACCTTCTTTACTCGCTTTGAGGATAATACAGTGACACCAACACGGCCCGCTACCAAGGACTGTGGACTCTCCTTCTCCGTGGCCGACGTAAGACATTTAAGCGTGTTAACCCTCGCAAGGCTGCTGGCCCAGACGGTATCTCTAGCTGCGTCCTCAGAGCATGCGCAGACCAGCTGGCTGGTGTGTACACAGGCATATTCAATCAATCCCATTCTGTTGTCCCCACATGCTTCAAGATGGCCACCATTGTTCCTGTACCCAAGGTAACTGAACTAAATGACTATCGCCCCGTAGCACTCACCTCTGTCATCATGAAGTGCTTTGAGAGACTAGTCAAGGATCATATCACCTCTACCTTACCTGCCACCTTAGACCCACTTCAATTTGCTTACCGCCCCAATAGATCCACAGATGATGTAATCGCCACCACACTGCACACTGCCCTATCCCATCTGGACAAGAGGAATACCTATGTAAGAATGCTGTTCATTGACTATAGCTCAGCATTCAACACCATAGTACCCTCCAAGCTTATCATCAAGCTTGAGGCGATGAGTCTGAACCCCACCCTGTGCAACTGGGTCCTGGACTTCCTGACGGGTCGCCCCCAGGAGGTGAAGGTAGGAAACAACACCTCCTCCTCACTGATCCTCAACACAGGGGCCCCACAAGGGTGCGTGCTAAGCCCACTCCTGTACTCCCTGTTCACCCATAACTGCGTGGCCAAGCACGCCTCCAACTCAATCAACTCAACAAAACTAAGGATATGATCGTGGACTTCAGGAAACAGCAGAGTGAGCACCCCCCTATCCACATCGATGGGACCACAGTGGAGAAGGTGGAAAGCTTCAAGTTACTCGGCGTACACATCACTGACAAACTGAAGTGGACCACCCACACAGACAGTGTGGTGAAGAAGGCGCAACAGAGCTGATAACCACGTGTATGTGACCAATAGGTTTGATTTGATTTGGTTTGATTGCTCTCTCATACCGTTGAGGCCAAATCAAAATGAGGGGGACCAAGCCCCCCATACATTACGCCCTAGCAGTTATAACATTAATTTGTTTGTGCAATGTTATTCCTCCGTGCTATCTGACCAGGGAAAACAAAGAAAGGAAGTCCAACTGTTTCCGTCTAACACCAGGGGATCTATATTGTCCAACTGTTTCCTTCTAACACCAGGGGATCTATATAGTCCAACTGTTTCCTTCTAACACCAGGGGATCTATATAGTCCAACTGTTTCCTTCTAACACCAGGGGATCTATATAGTCCAACTGTTTCCTTCTAACACCAGGGGATCTATATAGTCCAACTGTTTCCTTCTAACACCAGGGGATCTATATAGTCCAACTGTTTCCTTCTAACACCAGGGGATCTATATAGTCCAACTGTTTCCTTCTAACACCAGGGGATCTATATAGTCCAACTGTTTCCTTCTAACACCAGGGGATCTATATAGTCCAACTGTTTCCTTCTAACACCAGGGGATCTATATAGTCCAACTGTTTCCTTCTAACACCAGGGGATCTATATAGTCCAACTGTTTCCTTCTAACACCAGGGGATCTATATAGTCCAACTGTTTCCTTCTAACACCAGGGGATCTATATAGCGTGTTAGGAGCAGCTGAGGCCTGGGGGAGGATTCCTCTTTATTACAGTTAAAATGACCACAGATATGACTTTAATGGCATTAATCAACTAGTGTGTCCTTTCCCTATTGCCTTTTCTCTTTCAGTTCACACTGAGGTGTTGGGCAGCAAGCCTGGACAAAGAACCCCTCGCCTGCTAAAGACAAACTATCAGTTAAACAACAAGACACATTGATGCATAACCTCTCATTGTATTATTCTTCTACAGATGGACACAAGGATGGACTGTCTGCTATCCAATGGAATCAAAGTAAATGACACAGGAAATAACTCAGATGAAGGCAGCGAGCGCCAGTACCACTTCGGGGAAACAACAAAAGAGTCCTGGCCATTCCTTGAAGAATGTCTGAGGAAAGAGACTATCAAAGACATTTATGAAAAAAAGAAAACATGTTGTTTTCCTCTATTTTAAATGCTGTTGTTTAAAGGATATTACAGTGAGGAAAGAAAAGGGTCTGTTATTGTGTGGAAAAAATAGGCTTCCAGGATTCAATAAACACAATGAGACAATCCTACTTTTTTCATACAAATATCAAAGGACAATGTTTTCTACCACCGCATTCTACATGAACAAATAGGGTGACAGCTTTTCGTACCATTGTTGTATTAAGGTCAGAATGGACATTCCATTAGGTGTTGTATTAAGGTCAGAGTGTGGATTCCATTAGGTGTTGTATTAAGGTCAGAATGGACATTCCATTAGGTGTTGTATTAAGGTCAGAGTGTGGATTCCATTAGGTGTTGTATTAAGGTCAGAGTGTGGATTCCATTAGGTGTTGTATTAAGGTCAGAGTGTGGATTCCATTAGGTGTTGTATTAAGGTCAGAATGGACATTCCATTAGGTGTTGTATTAAGGTCAGAATGGACATTCCATTAGGTGTTGTATTAAGGTCAGAGTGTGGATTCCATTAGGTGTTGTATTAAGGTCAGAGTGTGGATTCCATTAGGTGTTGTATTAAGGTCAGAGTGTGGATTCCATTAGGTGTTGTATTAAGGTCAGAATGGACATTCCATTAGGTGTTGTATTAAGGTCAGAGTGTGGATTCCATTAGGTGTTGTATTAAGGTCAGAGTGTGGATTCCATTAGGTGTTGTATTAAGGTCAGAGTGTGGATTCCATTAGGTGTTGTATTAAGGTCAGAGTGGGCATTCCATTAGGTGTTGTATTAAGGTCAGAATGGACATTCCATTAGGTGTTGTATTAAGGTCAGAGTGGGCATTCCATTAGGTGTTGTATTAAGGTCATAGTGGGCATTCCATTAGGTGTTGTATTAAGGTCAGAATGGACATTCCATTAGGTGTTGTATTAAGGTCAGAATGGACATTCCATTAGGTTAAGGTCAGAGTGGGCATTCCATTACGTGTTGTATTAAGGTCAGAGTTGGCATTCCATTAGGTTAAGGTCAGAGTGGGCATTCCATTAGGTGTTGTATTAAGGTCAGAGTGGGCATTCCATTAGGTGTTGTATTAAGGTCAGAGTGGGCATTCCATTAGGTGTTGTATTAAGGTCAGAATGGACATTCCATTAGGTGTTGTATTAAGGTCAGAGTGGGCATTCCATTAGGTGTTGTATTAAGGTCAGAATGGACATTCCATTAGGTGTACATTTATTTTCAGAGCAGAGTGGAATCTGTTTTTCACAACGGTGAGCTATTCAAGCTATTTGACCCTCAATAAGAAATTCTAATGTATTTAATGCCCACTAATGCTGTTTTTTTTATCCGTTACTTAACCAGAGAAGTCATATTGAGATTTACATATCTGTGAGCCCTGTACTACTTGCCCTATACTACCTGCCCTATACTACTTGCCCTGTACTACTTGCCCTGTACTACCTGCCCTGTACTACCTGCCCTGTACTACCTGCCCTGTACGACTTGCCCTGTACTACTTGCCCTGTACGACTTGCCCTGTACAACTTGCCCTGTACTACCTGCCCTGTACTACCTGCCCTGTACTACCTGCCCTGTACTACCTGCCCTGTACAACTTGCCCTGTACGACTTGCCCTGTACAACTTGCCCTGTACTACTTGCCCTGTACGACTTGCCCTGTACTACTTGCCCTGTACTACCTGCCCTGTACTACCTGCCCTGTACTATCTGCCCTGTACTACCTGCCCTGTACTACCTGCCCTGTACAACTTGCCCTGTACGACTTGCCCTGTACAACTTGCCCTGTACTACTTGCCCTGTACGACTTGCCCTGTACTACTTGCCCTGTACTACCTGCCCTGTACTACTTGCCCTGTACTACTTGCCCTGTACGACTTGCCCTGTACAACTTGCCCTGTACTACCTGCCCTGTACTACCTGCCCTGTACTACCTGCCCTGTACAACTTGCCCTGTACGACTTGCCCTGTACAACTTGCCCTGTACTACTTGCCCTGTACTACTTGCCCTGTACTACCTGCCCTATACTACCTGCCCTGTACTACTTGCCCTGTACTACTTGCCCTGTACTATCTGCCCTGTACTACTTGCCCTGTACTATCTGCCCTGTACTACTTGCCCTGTACTACCTGCCCTGTACTACTTGCCCTGTACTACCTGCCCTGTACAACTTGCCCTGTACTACCTGCCCTGTACAACTTGCCCTGTACTACCTGCCCTGTACTACTTGCCCTGTACTACCTGCCCTGTACTACTTGCCCTGTACTACCTGCCCTGTACTACTTGCCCTGTACTACCTGCCCTGTACTACCTGCCCTGTACTACCTATGTGTATATAGACATGTATAGTGTAATTGATGTGTATATAGACGTGTATAGTGTAATTGATGTGTATATAGACATGTAAAGTGTAATTGATGTGTATATAGACATGTAAAGTGTAATTGATGTGTATATTGACATGTATAGTGTAATTGATGTGTATATAGACATGTATAGTGTAATTGATGTGTATATAGACGTGTATAGTGTAATTGATGTGTATATAGACATGTATAGTGTAATTGATGTGTATATAGACATGTAAAGTGTAATTGATGTGTATATAGACATGTAAAGTGTAATTGATGTGTATATTGACATGTATAGTGTAATTGATGTGTATATAGACATGTATAGTGTAATTGATGTGTATATAGACGTGTATAGTGTAATTGATGTGTATATAGACATGTATAGTGTAATTGATGTGTATATAGACATGTATAGTGCAATTGATGTGTATATAGACATGTATAGTGTAATTGATGTCTATATAGACATGTATAGTGTAATTGATGTGTATATAGATATGTATAGTGTAATTGATGTGTATATAGATATGTATAGTGTAATTGATGTGTATATAGACATGTAAAGTGTAATTGATGTGTATATTGACATGTATAGTGTAATTGATGTGTATATAGACATGTATAGTGTAATTGATGTGTATATAGACATGTATAGTGTAATTGATGTGTATATTGACATGTATAGTGTAATTGATGTGTATATAGACATGTATAGTGTAATTGATGTGTATATAGACATGTATAGTGTAATTGATGTGTATATAGACATGTATAGTGTAATTGATGTGTATATAGATATGTATAGTGTAATTGATGTGTATATAGATATGTATATGTGTTTTTTACTGATGTGCCTTACAGGTCGTCATTGTTAATAAGAATTTGTTCTTAATAAACCTGTATAAATAAAGGTGAAATAAAACATGATGTGTGTGGGAGGGAATTAGTTCTAATAGACATTTCACTAGAAGCTACTATGTTATTATCCTGACTAATATCCTCCCTACCTCTCTCTCTCTATCTCTCTCTCTCTCCTCCTCCCTACCTCTCTCTCGCTCTCTCTCTCTCTCTCCTCCTCCCTACCTCTCTCTCTCTCTCTCTCTCTCTCTCTCTCTCTCTCTCTCTCTCTCTCTCTCTCTCTCTCTCTCCTCCTCCCTACCTCTCTCTCTCTCTCTCTCTCTCTCTCTCTCCTCTCGACCTCTCTCTCTCTCTCCTCCTCCCTACCTCTCTCTCTCTCTCTCTCTCTCCCTCCTCCCTACCTCTCTCTCTCTCTCTCTCCTCCTCCCTACCTCTCTCTCTCTCTCTCTCACTCTCTCTCTCTCCCTCCTCCCTACCTCTCTCTCTCTCTCTCTACCTCTCTCTCTCCTCTCGACCTCTCTCTCTCTCCTCCTCCCTACCTCTCTCTCTCTCTCTCTCTCCTCCTCCCTACCTCTCTCTCTCTCTCTCCTCTCGACCTCTCTCTCTCTCTCTCCCTCCTCTCTACCTCTCTCTCTCTCTCTCTCTCTCCTCTCTACCTCTCTCTCTCTCTCTCTCTCTCTCTCTCTCTCCTCCCTACCTCTCTCTCTACCTCTCTCTCTCTCTCCTCCCTACCTCTCTCTCTCTCCTTCCTCTCTACCTCTCTCTCTCTCTCTCCCTCCTCTCTACCTCTCCTGACCGTATAAATCATATTTACTGTTGAAAAAGTAGAGGTGGAGGGACAGAGAGAGATTAGGGCTGGAGAAAATGTTCAAAGACTCCAGCCACCCAAGTCATAGACTGTTCTCTCTGCTACCGTACAACAAGCTGTTCTCTCTCTCCCTCTCTCTCTCTCTCTCTCTCTCTCTCTCTCTCTCTCTCTCTCTCTCTCTCTCTCTCTCTCTCTCTCTTTCTCTGTGAGGAGAGTGGGAATAGAAGAGAGGCCTGCTGTTCCAAGCCAATCATTAATTTATGATTCAGAGGTGTGGGGTGGACACCAACAAACTACAGTAACCATGCCAACACATACTGTACTTCAAAATACTATGAATATTATGAATTAATTATTCATAGTATTCATCCATTAACTGTCCTATAGCTAATAACTCAACAGTCATTAAAAAGTCACATCCCAAAAGCAGTAGCTCCAGTTTCCTTGTGTTTTCTGGACGTAGAACACGACACCACAGCCAAACTCCCCTTGGATGGATCCTATAGAATAGTTGATCCATTATTGGATTGGATCGATGGCTGAGTGTTACCTCACACCTCTCTATCTGCAAAAGAGGGTGCTGTCCTTCACAGAGACGGGAGGGATGGAAAGGAGAGGAGAGGAGAGGAGAGGAGAGGAGAGGAGAGGAGAGGAGAGGAGAGGAGAGGAGAGGAGAGGAGAAGAGAGTGAAACATGGCTGGTCAGCTATTGTTAGTTCCCTGTCATTCACTGCCTCAGCGGGTGGGCACTACGGGAGGCATCTGATAGCCAATTGGTTGGTTGGTTGGAGGTTAGGATGGAGGGAAGGGGAGGTGGGGTTATGGGGGTGGGAGGATTGCAAGGCCAGTAAGGGGGCAGGGCAAGTAGGGGCGGGGTTACTGACCTCCTGAATCAGAGACGAGGAGCCGCCACCGATACCGACACTTGAATTTCCCAGCTTCCTCTCTGGTGCACTGCCTTGTCCTGACTGAACACATTTTAAAGGACAAAACAGATGATCATCTCTTCAGTGGAGAGGAAGGAAAGGAAGGCAAGCAACCTGACCACACACTGACCACACACTGACCACACACTGACCACACACTGACCACACACTGACCACACACTGACCACATACTGACCACATACTGACCACACACTGACCACACACTGACCACATAATGATCACACACTGACCACACACTGACCACACACTGACCACACACTGACCACACACTGACCACACACTGACCACATAATGACCACACACTGACCACACACTGACCACATAATGACCACATACTGACCACACACTGACCACATAATGACCACACACTGACCACACACTGACCACATAATGACCACATACTGACCACACACTGACCACACACTGACCACATAATGACCACATACTGACCACACACTGACCACACACTGACCACATAATGACCATACACTGACCACACACTGACCACACACTGACCACACACTGACCACACACTGACCACACACTGACCATACACTGACCACACACTGACCACATAATGACCACATAATGACCACATACTGACCACACACTGACCACATAATGACCACATACTGATCACATAATGACCATACACTGACCACACACTGACCACACACTGACCACACACTGACCATACACTGACCACATAATGACCACACACTGACCACAAACTGACCACACACTGACCACACACTGACCATACACTGACCACATAATGACCACACACTGACCACAAACTGACCACACACTGACCACACACTGACCACACACTGACCACATAATGACCACACACTGACCACATAATGACCATACACTGACCACATACTGACCACATACTGACCACAAACTGACCACACACTGACCACAAACTGACCACACACTGACCACATACTGACCACACACTGACCACATACTGACCACATACTGACCACACACTGACCACATACTAACCACACACTGTAGTAGTCTAGATATAAACTGAATGTAGTCTAGTCTAGATATAAACTGAATGTAGTCTAGTCTAGATATAAACTGGATGTAGTCTAGTCTAGATATAAACTGAATGTAGTCTAGTCTAGATATAAACTGAATGTAGTCTAGTCTAGATATAAACTGAATGTAGTCTAGTCTAGATATAAACTGAATGTAGTCTAGTCTAGATATAAACTGAATGTAGTCTAGTCTAGATATAAACTGTAGATAGAAGTCACAATCTATCTGGAATATTAAATCTGATCTACCCCTTACAATAAAAAAAATAAAAAATAGACAGTTCCTTTCAATACGTTCCCATCAAAGGGATTAGCTACAGTCAATATGGTGCTGCATAGCCAACATGTCCCCCTCAGTCAATATGGTGCTGCATAGCCAACATGTCCCCCTCAGTCAATATGGTGCTGCATAGCCAACATGTCCCCCTCAGTTAATATGGTGCTGCATAGCCAACATGTCCCCCTCAGTTAATATGGTGCTGCATAGCCAACATGTCCCCCTCAGTCAATATGGTGCTGCATAGCCAACATGTCCCCCTCAGTCAATATGGTGCTGCATAGCCAACATGTCCCCCTCAGTTAATATGGTGCTGCATAGCCAACATGTCCCCCTCAGTCAATATGGTGCTGCATAGCCAACATGTCCCCCTCAGTTAATATGGTGCTGCATAGCCAACATGTCCCCCTCAGTCAATATGGTGCTGCATAGCCAACATGTCCCCCTCAGTTAATATGGTGCTGCATAGCCAACATGTCCCCCTCAGTTAATATGGTGCTGCATAGCCAACATGTCCCCCTCAGTCAATATGGTGCTGCATAGCCAACATGTCCCCCTCAGTCAATATGGTGCTGCATAGCCAACATGTCCCCCTCAGTCAATATGGTGCTGCATAGCCAACATGTCCCCCTCAGTTAATATGGTGCTGCATAGCCAACATGTCCCCCTCAGTCAATATGGTGCTGCATAGCCAACATGTCCCCCTCAGTCAATATGGTGCTGCATAGCCAACATGTCCCCCTCAGTTAATATGGTGCTGCATAGCCAACATGTCCCCCTCAGTCAATATGGTGCTGCATAGCCAACATGTCCCCCTCAGTCAATATGGTGCTGCATAGCCAACATGTCCCCCTCAGTTAATATGGTGCTGCATAGCCAACATGTCCCCCTCAGTCAATATGGTGCTGCATAGCCAACATGTCCCCCTCAGTCAATATGGTGCTGCATAGCCAACATGTCCCCCTCAGTTAATATGGTGCTGCATAGCCAACATGTCCCCCTCAGTCAATATGGTGCTGCATAGCCAACATGTCCCCCTCAGTCAATATGGTGCTGCATAGCCAACATGTGTATCTATTAAAAAACTATATGGTGTATCTATTATAAAACTATATGGTGTATATATGGTGTATCTATTATAAAACTATATGGTGTATATATGGTGTATCTATTATAAAACTATATGGTGTATCTGTTATAAAACTATATGGTGTATATATGGTGTATCTATTATAAAACTATATGGTGTATATATGGTGTATCTATTATAAAACTATATGGTGTATCTGTTATAAAACTATATGGTGTATATATGGTGTATCTATTATAAAACTATATGGTGTATATATGGTGTATCTATTATAAAACTATATGGTGTATATATGGTGTATCTATTATAAAACTATATGGTGTACATATGGTGTATCTATTATAAAACTATATGGTGTATCTGTTATAAAACTATATGGTGTATATATGGTGTATCTATTATAAAACTATATGGTGTATATATGGTGTATCTATTATAAAACTATATGGTGTATATATGGTGTATCGGTTATAAAACTATATGGTGTATCTGTTATAAAACTATATGGTGTATCTGTTATGAAATTATATGGTGTATATATTGTGTATCTATTATAAAACTATATGGTGTATATATGGTTTATCTGTTATAATACTATATGGCGTATATATGGTGTATCTATTATAAAACTATATGGTGTATATATGGTGTATCTGTTATAAAACTATATGGTATATATATGGTGTATCTGTTATAAAACTATATGGTGTATATATGGTGTATCTGTTATAATACTATATGGCGTATATATGGTGTATCTATTATAAAACTATATGGTGTATATATGGTGTATCTGTTATAAAACTATATGGTGTATATATGGTGTATCTGTTATAAAACTATATGGTATATATATGGTGTATCTGTTATAAAACTATATGGTGTATATATGGTGTATCTGTTATAATACTATATGGCGTATATATGGTGTATCTATTATAAAACTATATGGTGTATATATGGTGTATATGTTATAAAACTATATGGTGTATATATGGTGTATCGGTTATAAAACTATATGGTGTATATATGGTGTATTGGTTATAAAACTATATGGTGTATATATGGTGTATCTATTATAAAACTATATGGTGTATATATGGTGTATTGGTTATAAAACTATATGGTGTATATATGGCGTATTGGTTATAAAACTATATGGTGTATCTGTTATAAAACTATATGGTGTATATATGGTGTATCTGTTATAAAACTATATGGTGTATATATGGTGTATCGGTTATAAAACTATATGGTGTATATATGGTGTATCTATTATAAAACTATATGGTGTATATATGGTGTATCTGTTATAAAACTATATGGTGTATCTGTTATAAAACTATATGGTGTATCTGTTATAAAACTATATGGTGTATCTGTTATAAAACTATATGGTGTATATATGGTGTATCTGTTATAAAACTATATGGTGTATCTGTTATAAAACTATATGGTGTATATATGGTGTATCTGTTATAAAACTATATGGTGAACAACCCAGGGTATAAAGACATGTCATCTTGTAACTGTACATAATACAGGCTCATTCTGTTCAGAACAACCCAGGGTATAAAGACATGTCATCTTGTAACTGTACATAATACAGGCTCATTCTGTTCAGAACAACCCAGGGTATAAAGACATGTCATCTTGTAACTGTACATAAAACAATGATCTTAAACGTTGATACTGTAAATATTGAAATGTGAAGTGTATATTTGGACTCATGGGTGTTTGGTTTGCTTGTATGACATCAAGGCGGTATATATTATAATCCTCAATGTCTCATCTTTCAGAACACATCCTCTCCTCTTGATTTACAGCATTTCCCTCAATCAGATAAATATTGTTTTGCAAAAGTTGCCCAATTACCAGGAGGGATGGTATCATATATGGGGACAAGTTGAGAACAGCTGTCAGTCAAAACCCCTACAGTGCTGTGAAGCTCAGAGCTCTGTAGGGGTTTCACTTATATTAAGCAAACCAGACGGCACCATTTTCTTGTTTTAAAATTTTTCGGATAGCCAGGGGCATACTCCAACACTCAGACATTATTTACAAAAGATGCATGTGTGTTTAGTGAGTCCGCCAGACCAGAGGCAGTAGGGATGACCAGGTGTTCTTGTGTGCGTGAATTTGGCTATTTTCCTGTTCTGCTAAGCATTCAAAATGCAACAAGTACTTTTGGTTGTCAGGGAAAATGTATGAAAAAAGTACAATATTTTGTTTAAAAGTAAAAGTTGTCAAAAATATAAATAGATAAGTAAAGTACAGATACCCCAAAAATCTACTTTAGTAGTTTAAAGTATTTTTACTTAAGCGCTTTACACCACTGCTACCAAGCACTGTGTGATGGAGTTTCATTTACAGACAAGCTACCTAATTTAAGAACAGAGGAGTCAGAGAGAAGCAGCCAGCCAGTCTATAGACAGGCTGTATTTGTCGACCAGTGTGATCTCGTAAACAGAGATCCTTTTGCAAGCATCTGCAGAAATTCCAGGCTTGTGTGATTAAAATGTAACACCCACATTGATGGGTGGGTGTTGAAACAAGCCTGCCTGCACTCTGGTGTAATGAACGAGAGAGAGAGAGAGAGAGAGAGAGAGAGAGAGAGCTGTGCGCTGGCAGCATGCTATGTTGCTGCCTGCCACAAGTTGAGGGACAGTGCCTGACATATTTAATGCATTTATTTTATTTTTTCCTGTTGTTATTTGTTCTTTGATGTAATTATATTTAAAAATATATATATATATATATATATATATATGTGTGTATGTATGTATATATATATATATGAAATAGAAAAAA
>CM042402.1:1310391-1542006 GCA_023634145.1 Thymallus thymallus | reverse complement strand
TATTTATTATTATATTTAAAAATATATATATATATGTGTGTATGTATGTATGTATATATGTGTATATATATGTATGTGCGTGTGTATATGTATGTATATATATATATATAAAATAGAAAAAAATATATATATATATAAATATATAGAAAAAAATATATATATTGATGTATGATACTTTGGCAATATGTACATTGTTGCGTCATGCCAATAAAGTGAATTGAATTGAATTGAGAGAGAGAGAGAGAGAGAGTAATAAAGTAATAGTGAAATAATCCAGGAATACTATAAAGCTTTTCCAATGACGGAGCACATTTAAAAGTGAACTGCAGCTGTCAGATGTCTATGTGCTCCTAGGGGCCGATGGGGGCCCTGTTTGCCTTGTTGCAGAGGGGAGGAACAGGGAGGTAGGGAGGGGGAGGAGGGGGAGGAATCAAGCTCTTTACCATGTGGATAATTTACTTCATATGGGTTAACCTCACAGGATACTGCCTGCTCCAACCTGCTAATCTAATATAGTACCAATGTGGCCTCAACCAGGATCTAATGGTATAGTGATGACCAGGATATATGTATGTATCTATGTATGTATCTATGTATGTATCTATGTATCTATGTATCTATGTATGTATGTATGTATGTATGTATGTATGTATGTATGTATGTATGTATGTATGTATGTATGTATGTATGTATGTATGTATGTATGTATGTATGTATCTATCTATCTATCTATCTATCTATCTATCTATCTATCTATCTATCTATCTATCTATCTATCTATCTATCTATCTATCTATCTATCTATCTATCTATCTAATCTATCTATCTATCTATCTATCTATCTATCTATCTATCTATCTATCTATCTATCTATCTATCTATCTATCTATCTATCTATCTATCTATCTATCTATCTATCTATCTATCTATCTATCACCCTATCCTATCATCCCATCATATAATCATATAATCATATCATCACATCATGCTATCATATCATATTATTCAAGCCTATCCCAATTTCAACTGGCATTGTGGATTATTTGACTGGAGCCGACAGGCTGCCTAAAACAACATTAGAGAGAGGCTTGAGTGTGTGTTTTCACCCCAGCCTCTCTGCCTGTCTGTCTGTCTGTCTGTCTGCCTCTCTGTCTGTCTGTCTGTCTGTCTGTCTGTCTGTCTGTCTGTCTGTCTGTCTGTCTGTCTGTCTGTCTGTCTGTCTGTCTCACTGTCAGTGGGTCATAGTGAAAACGTTTATTTAAGCAGCAGCTCTGTTTATGTTCTTCCTGTCCTGGAGAGCTGATTCTCTCAGCTTGTCTTCCTCTGGCTGATTTAACCTCATTTCCCCCGTTTCACTGTCTTGTTTTATTTCTGCTCAACTCAACCACCACTACTACGGATGTGTCCCAAATGGCACCCTATTCCCTATATAGTGCACTACTTTTCCACAGTCAAAAGCAGTGCACTATATAGGGAATAGGGTGCCATTTGGGACACATCCATTGAATCAGGTCACTACTGGATGGCAGGTCAGTTTGTGTTATAATTAAAGGGGAATGGAAACACTTTAGGAAGTCAATCTAAGCAAATAGATGTATTCAATCCACTATTACTAAACATGTGCATTTAACAGTATTTTGATCGTCAACATGCTTTATTTGAGCTATGATCAGCGCTATTTTAAATTGCCATAGTAACGACTTACGCCAGTGCGTCACTGGCAGGAATCAGCAAATTGTCTGTGGTATTGAATCGGGTGCGTATTGAGGTTTTCACGCTGAGAGTGAATCGAAGTGAGTGAGGTTAGGTGCGGACAACGAAGATGGCTACAAGAAGAAGTAACGTAAACATGAACTGTATAGCGCCAGGCTGTATGAATTGGCTCCAAAAAAAATCACTACCATCGGCTGCCCAAGGACCCACAACTTTTGAAGAAGTGGCTCCATGTCCTGAAGAGGAAGGAAGTGCCAGCTCGAGCTAGCAGGATCTGCAGACAGCACATCACAGAGGCTTACTTCACGATGAAGGCATCCGGTGCAATGCGGCATCCGGGAGTTTCAGAATGGAAAGGAGTCATAGGCCTACGGTGAAGCCAGACTGAACGGAGGAGGCGGCGTGAGTCAATTGAGCCTGAGGCAACGTTAACCGGTCATGACAGTTGTTAACTAGGCTAGCGTTAGACACTGGAAAACTTTGTTGTATCTCTAGTTGAAGGTAACCAGCTAATTGCGTCTGAAGGGTTTTGTGTAACACCCCCCAGCAACTAAAGCTTGCAAGCAACTCGACTAGCTAAAATTGCAACAGTTTATACGTGTAGCCTGTTATTAGGTAGTTACTGTAGCTAGCTTCCACCTCAGATAGTACTGTTATTAAGTAGTTACTGTAGCTAGCTTCCACCTCAGATAGTACTGTTATTAGGTAGTTACTGTAGCTAGCTTCCACCTCAGATAGTACTGTTATTAGGTAGTTACTGTAGCTAGCTTCCACCTCGGATAGTACTGTTATTAGGTAGTTACTGTAGCTAGCTTCCACCTCAGATAGTACTGTTATTAGGTAGTTACTGTAGCTAGCTCCCACCTCAGATAGTACTGTTATTAGGTAGTTACTGTAGCTAGCTTCCACCTCAGATAGTACTGTTATTAGGTAGTTACTGTAGCTAGCTTCCACCTCAGATAGTACTGTTATTAGGTAGTTACTGTAGCTAGCTTCCACCTCAGATAGTACTGTTATTAGGTAGTTACTGTAGCTAGCTTCCACCTCAGATAGTACTGTTATTAGGTAGTTACTGTAGCTAGCTTCCACCTCAGATAGTACTGTTATTAGGTAGTTACTGTAGCTAGCTTCCACCTCAGATAGTACTGTTATTAGGTAGTTACTGTAGCTAGCTTCCACCTCAGATAGTACTGTTATTAGGTAGTTACTGTAGCTAGCTTCCACCTCAGATAGTACTGTTATTAGGTAGTTACTGTAGCTAGCTCCCACCTCAGATAGTACTGTTATTAGGTAGTTACTGTAGCTAGCTCCCACCTCAGATAGTACTGTTATTAGGTAGTTACTGTAGCTAGCTTCCACCTCAGATAGTACTGTTATTAGGTAGTTACTGTAGCTAGCTTCCACCTCAGATAGTACTGTTATTAGGTAGTTACTGTAGCTAGCTTCCACCTCAGATAGTACTGTTATTAGGTAGTTACTGTAGCTAGCTCCCACCTCAGATAGTACTGTTATTAGGTAGTTACTGTAGCTAGCTTCCACCTCAGATAGTACTGTTATTAGGTAGTTAGTTATACATTTTGTTGACAGGTGTGTTTTTGTAATGTTTTGTTAGCTCCACCTCATTTAGCTAGACTGAATTTGACTTAGGTAATGTTTGCTGAAAAGTAAATGTCCCTGTATTGGCTGTGTGCGTGTGTGTGTGTGTGTGTGTGTGTGTGTGTGTGTGTGTGTGTGTGTGTGTGTGTGCGTTTGCGTGCGTGCGTGCGTGCGTGCGTGGGTGGGTGGGTGCGTGCGTGCGTGCGTGTGTGTGTGTGTGTGTTTCTGTGTGTGTGTTGACAAAGCATACAAGACAGGTAGCTTGTTAATGCCAACTGATATATTTGGGTTCAGTTGTCTTAACAAAACGTTTGTTTGTTTTCAGAATGACATCTTCATCCCTGAAAAGGTTTTCATCCTGGAGGAGACTGCAGGAGGCAGAAGAGGTACATGCAAATCCATGTTATTTTTAAGGCTATTGTTAATTTCAAGACACAGTCTGTCATACCTTATAAAATGGACAATATACAGTATTTGCAGTGATTCTTGAATATAACTAGAGCCTAATGATGCCTTAATTGTTTTCTACCAACAGGAAAGAACGGTAAGTACAGCATGCCGAACTGACCCCCTGACCACCACCACTAAAGAGCTCGGGGCCCAACTAGATTGTGCTCACGACCATCAGTATACAACCGAGTCCTGCCCCTATACACCACAGATGGAGCTGACGAAGAGTGAGATCAGTGAAGACCAGAACTCGCTGTATGAACCTGAGAGCTTAGAATCACAATCATCACAGTGCGAGCCAAGATATACTATAGATCACTTTGGGGGAGTGGCCTGGTGTTCTGAATATGGAGAAGGAGCAGGCCATTCAACAGGGAATTCAAAGATACACCCATCCATAAAAGGAATCGGAGTGGAATTATTTTTCCACAGATTTTTTAAACCCGTTTCAACAGATGTGCTACCTTGTCCCTGTCCTACTGTTTCCTCTCTCTCTCTCTCAACCTATGAATGAACTACCTTGTCCTGGTCCTGCTGTTTCCTCTCTCTCTCTCAACCTATCAATGAACTACCTTGTCCCAGTCCTGCTGTTTCCTCTCTCTCTCTCAACCTATCAATGAACTACCTTGTCCCAGTCCTGCTGTTTCCTCTCTCTCTCTCAACCTATGAATGAACTACCTTGTCCCTGTCCTACTGTTTCCTCTCTCTCTCTCTCAACCTATGAATGAACTACCTTGTCCCTGTCCTACTGTTTCCTCTCTCTCTCTCTCAACCTATGAATGAACTACCTTGTCCCAGTCCTGCTGTTTCCTCTCTCTCTCTCTCTCTCTCTCTCTCTCTCTCTCTCTCTCTCTCTCTCTCAACCTATGAATGAACTACCTTGTCCCAGTCCTACTGTTTCCTCTCTCTCTCAACCTATGAATGAACTACCTTGTCCCTGTCCTACTGTTTCCTCTCTCTCTCAACCTATGAATGAACTACCTTGTCCCAGTCCTGCTGTTTCCTCTCTCTCTCTCTCTCTCTCTCTCTCTCTCTCTCTCTCTCTCTCTCTCTCTCTCTCTCTCTCTCTCTCTCTCTCTCAACCTATGAATGAACTACCTTGTCCCAGTCCTGCTGTTTCCTCTCTCTCTCTCAACCTATGAATGAACTACCTTGTCCCTGTCCTACTGTTTCCTCTCTCTCTCAACCTATGAATGAACTACCTTGTCCCAGTCCTGCTGTTTCCTCTCTCTCTCTCTCTCTCTCTCTCTCTCTCTCTCTCTCTCTCTCTCTCTCTCAACCTATGAATGAACTACCTTGTCCCAGTCCTACTGTTTCCTCTCTCTCTCAACCTATGAATGAACTACCTTGTCCCTGTCCTACTGTTTCCTCTCTCTCTCAACCTATGAATGAACTACCTTGTCCCTGTCCTACTGTTTCCTCTCTCTCTCAACCTATGAATGAACTACCTTGTCCCTGTCCTACTGTTTCCTCTCTCTCTCTCTCAACCTATCAATGAACTACCTTGTCCCTGTCCTACTGTTTCCTCTCTCTCTCTCTCAACCTATGAATGAACTACCTTGTCCCAGTCCTACTGTTTCCTCTCTCTCTCTCTCAACCTATGAATGAACTACCTTGTCCCTGTCCTGCTGTTTCCTCTCTCTCTCTCTCAACCTATGAATGAACTACCTTGTCCCTGTCCTGCTGTTTCAAATTCATAGACAGAGCTATAGATGCAAGATCCATGATATCAAAATTGTAATCCTGTTTCAATTATCTGTTTCCACTACCATGTACCCAGTTCACTTTGGATAAATGCGTCTGCTAAATGGCATATATTATTCAAGTCTACTTTGACTCTGCACTGAGATATTAAAGTCTACCTCTAGAACTGAGATGCAGTGCCTTAGACCACTGTGCCACTCGGGAGTGACAGGGACAGATTAGTGGGACACGGGATTAGTGTGTGTTGAAAGTAGTTTTATATTCAAAGCAAGTTTCTGGTTACGCTTGAAACCTGTCGTTATAGTGGACAATCTAACTAGTACTATTTTTACAAAAATCGATGTCTGGAAAAAAAATGACAGCAGTAATAAGGAGCGGTCTAAGGCACTGCATCTCAGTGCTACAGGCGTCACTACAGACCCTGGTTAGATTCCATAGTGCAGCGCGCAATTGGCCCTGAGTCGTCCTGGGTAGGCCGTCATTGTAAATAAGAATTTGTTCTTAACTGACTTGCCTAGTTAAATAAATCAAATAAATACTAAATGAACTGCTTTTATTCAAACTCTAACCCTATGGAAATGCCATTGCTTCTGGGTATGGGCGCTTATGAAACGACACACGCAGGGATGATAGGGTGAACTGGAGATAAACTGCCAGCCTGTATGCTCTGCAAACAAAATCATAAGAAAAGTTAGTCTGATACCGAAACTAAATCACAATGTATTTATAATGAGCACGCCCCATTATTCGTTAGAATGAGATTTCATGAATCAAAAGGGAAATGTGTTATAATCGCGCCTCAGTAAATTAAAGGAGCGGGAGAGAGGAGGAGGGATGACAGAAACGGCTTCATTAAGACTACTAAACCACCCTATTTACACACACAAGCACACACACAGAGAGAGAGAGAGAGAGAGAGAGAGAGAGAGAGAGAGAGAGAGAGAGAGAGAGAGAGAGAGAGAGAGAGAGAGAGAGAGAGAGAGAGAGATGTTTTTTTTGGGTTGTTTCTCTGTAATACTACTAGCAGTTTGATGAAGCTAGCTTTAGCTAGCCCAGACAGGTTCCCAACCTCCCAACCTCATAACTAGCTTTAGCTAGCCCAGACAGGTTCCCAACCTCCCAACCTCATAACTAGCTTTAGCTAGCCCAGAAAGCTTCCCAATCTCCCAAACTCATAACTAGCTACCAAGAAGCCATTTCAGGCCATCAATTAAGTTAGAGTAGCTAGCTTGTCTAACTATCTTAGCTGGCATGCCTTCTAGCAAGGTTGGTAGACTATAGAAAAGCAAGCATTTACCACATGTACTGAATAAGACTCACATTCCTTTCAATCTTTTACCCAGATATTAGCAGAGATGCAGAGAAATATATGTAGTTTTTGGGTGCATGACACCCCTGTACCAACAACAGAACTGCTCTGCTTGGTGATTGTTGCTGTAATTAAACAAGCCCCAGTAGTGAAAAGCTAGCTGCCATTCAGCCCGGTTCAACAGCCCAGTTCAACAGCCCAGTTCAACAGCCCAGTTCAACAGCCCAGTTCAACAGTTCAACAGCCTGGTTCAACATCCCAGTTCAACAGCCCGATTGAACAGCCCAGTTCAACAGCCCAGTTCAACAGCCCAGTCCAACAGCCTGGTTCAACATCCCAGTTCAACAGCCCGATTGAACAGCCCAGTTCAACAGCCCAGTTCAACACCCCAGTCCAACAGCCTGGTTCAACATCCCAGTTCAACAGCCCAGTCCAACAGCCTGGTTCAACATCCCAGTTCAACAGCCCGATTGAACAGCCCAATTCAACAGCCCAGTTCAACAGCCCAGTCCAACAGCCTGGTTCAACATCCCAGTTCAACAGCCCAGTCCAACAGCCTGGTTCAACATCCCAGTTCAACACCCCAGTCCAACAGCCTGGTTCAACATCCCAGTTCAACACCCCAGTCCAACAGCCTGGTTCAACATCCCAGTTCAACACCCCAGTCCAACAGCCTGGTTCAACATATACAGTACTGTTTTCCTCTGTGTGTGCATGTGTGTGTCTGTGGAAACAGTGTAACAGCACTCAATTTGTTTCTATTTTGTAATGGGTTGGCTTCCAGCCAACATACACGCTCACTCTCACTCTCACACACACGTTCACACAAACACACACACTGCTCACACAAACACACACACGCTCCCCCAACCACACACACGCTCCCCCAACCACACACACGCTCCCCCAAACACACACACGCTCCCCCAACCACACACACGCTCCCCCAACCACACACACGCTCCGCCAAACACACACACGCTCCCCCAAACACACACACTGCTGCCAGAGAGGGAGATCCCAGTATTTTTGGCTGGAATGCCACCAGCTCTACTTTCCTGCATTTCCTGTCCTCCTGCCAAAGCTCTCTGCAATCTTCTTTTTCTTTTTTTCTCTCACTCTCTCGCTCTTCCCTCAGCTCTTCCCTCAGCCCTTCCCTCAGCTCTTCCCTCAGCTCTTCCCTCAGCTCTTCCCTCATCTCTTCCCTCAGCTCTTCCCCCAGTTCTTCCCTCAGCTCTTTCCTCAGCTCCCCAGTTCTTCCCTCAGCTCTTCCCTCAGCTCTTCCCTCAGCTCTTCCCTCAGCTCTTCCCTCAGCTCCCCAGTTCTTCCCTCAGGTCTTCCCTTAGCGCTTCCCTCAGCTCTTCCCTCAGCTCTTCCCTCAGCCCTTCCCTCAGCTCTTCCCTCAGCTCTTCCCTCAGCTCTTCCCTCATCTCTTCCCTCAGCTCTTCCCCCAGTTCTTCCCTCAGCTCTTTCCTCAGCTCCCCAGTTCTTCCCTCAGCTCTTCCCTCAGCTCTTCCCTCAGCTCTTCCCTCAGCTCCCCAGTTCTTCCCTCAGCTCTTCCCTCAGCTCCCCAGTTCTTCCCTCATCTCTTCCCTCAGCTCTTCCCCCAGTTCTTCCCTCAGCTCTTCCCTCAGCTCCCCAGTTCTTCCCTCATGTCTTCCCTCAGCTCTTCCCTCAGCTCTTCCCTCAGCTCCCCAGTTCTTCCCTCAGCTCTTCCCTCAGCTCTTCCCTCAGCTCTTCCCTCAGCTCTTCCCTCAGCTCCCCAGTTCTTCCCTCAGCTCTTCCCCAGCTCTTCCCCAGATTTTAAACTCTCCATGTTCTATCTCACTTTGTTTGACAGTAATACTGTACTGTACTTTATGATATCCCTAATTTATACATTTGTATTTATTTTATTTAACCTTTATTTAACCAGGCAAGTCAGTTAAGAACAAATTCTTATTTACAATGACGCCTAGCTACAGGGTCAGACCCTGGAGCAAATTAGTGCCTTGCTCAAGGACACAGCGACCTTTCGGTTACTGGCTCAACGATCTAACCGCTAGGCTACCTGCCACCCCTAAATAATAATATATTAGTAAAGCAGCATCTAACTGTCATCTACATATGTCAACAGATTAATGTTTACAGTAAATATTAACCTGGGTAAAGGCCAGATGAAATATGCTCCTTCTCTAGTACCTCAGTCTTTATACTGAGCCTCCCCAACACAACATCTTGTTCCCATTTACAAAGATGCAGTTAGTTGCTGCCTCCCTTCAGTTGCCCTCAAATGTGTTTTTGTTTTGCAACCCTGACAAACGCATAGTAGTCTGGCTCCAGCGTGTCTGCTCAGCGACCATAAGCATCCTTTTATTGTGCTATGACCATTTCTTTCCAATGACCCGGCTACAAGAGCACTTCCTGAAAAATATAGCTCTCAACTTGATTACAGACAGGAGAAATTTCATTTGACAAGATTTACATTTGACAAAATTCACATAAAGTAGGACAAATTTAAGTATTTCCTTGATAATAGAGACTATTATCATAGAGACTGTGGAAATGGTTGAGTCATACAAGTTCTTGGGGGTCCATATGGACAACAGACTGGAATGGGCTGGTAACACCGGGGCCCTGTACAAAAAGGGCCAGAGCCGACTCTACTTTCTGAGGAGGCTCAGGTCCTTCAACGTGTGCAGTAAACTACTGCATACCTTCTACCAGTCTGTGGTGGCCAGTGCCATCTTTTTTGCAGTGGTGTGCTGGGGAGCAAACATCAAAGCCGGTGATGCTTCTCGGGTAAATAAGCTGATCAGGAAGGCTAGCTCTGTCCTGGGGATGAGCCTTGACACTCTAGAGGAGGTGGCGGAGAGACGGATCCTGGCCAAACTGCTGGCCATCATGGACAACGTCACCCACCCTCTGCACGCTATGGTTATGACGCAGAGGAGCTCTTTCAGTCACAGACTGATCCCACCACGGTGTGCCAGAGAGCGCCACAGGAGGTCCTTCCTGCCGGCGGCTATGAGACTATATAATGCCTCACCGGGGTGCCGTGCCGTCGGCAACATAGATCTGGAACTGTTGGGGTGCTAGGACCTAGTTTAACAATTATGCATCCATCCGTGAGTAACTCTGTTCCGTCAGCACTCATCCACTCAGGACCTACTTATTCATACAGGTCTGTATATACATACCCATGTACAGTTGTTATACTATATCACATGCAATATTGTAAGTAATTATTGGACCTAGGCATTCACTCAGGAATGCATATTAGTATCCTGCCAGTTGCACCTTTTCTCATTGCTTTTAGTATATCAAATGTGCAATACGTGCAGTTGTCTGTAATTAAACCCTGCGCACTAAGGACTGTATTTTAAGGGAATTACTATTATTACCCCAATGATATCATACACACATTTAGCTATTAAAGTATCTCTTCCTGTCATTTACCTGTACAGTTTGTGTAAACATGCAAGTATTCACTTATCTGTAAATATAACGGTATACCTAACTGTACAGCTAATTTAACCATGCAAAATTTTCACTTACCTGTTCATTTACCCATTCTGTCTATTAAGTAAACTATTATTACCCTCGCTCATATCATACGCATTAGCTACTGAAGTATTTCTCTGCCATCAACCTGTATAGTATAGTTAACCATCCAACATCCACCAATGTATAGTGTACATATTCAGCCAACCACTCATACTACGCAATGTCCTTTTATAGCTTTTTTTTGCACTCCAGATATCCTGTATTTCTATACTTTTTCATACTGCCGCTCTATGTATCATGTACCGTGTATCTGTCTTTTGTGTACTTTCGTTGTGGCATTTTGCACCTGCCCTGTGTTTTGTTGTAGCTGCTTGATAATGAAATTTCCCCCCCGGGGGATCAATAAAGTACCTATCTATCTATCTATCTATCTACTAGTCTATCCTTGATAATAGAGACTAGTCTATCCTTGATAATAGAGACTAGTCTTTCCTTGATAATAGAGACTAGTCTTTCCTTGATAATAGAGACTAGTCTTTCCTTGATAATAGAGACTAGTCTTTCCTTGATAATAGAGACTAGTCTTTCCTTGATAATAGAGACTAGTCTTTCCTTGATAATAGAGACTAATCTTTCCTTGATAATAGAGACTAGTCTTTCCTTGATAATAGAGACTAGTCTTTCCTTGATAATAGAGACTAGTCTTTCCTTGATAACATAGACTAGTCTTTCCTTGACAATAGAGACTAGTCTTTCCTTGATAATATAGACTAGTCTTTCCTTGATAATAGAGACTAGTCTTTCCTTGACAATAGAGACTAATCTTTCCTTGATAATAGAGACTAGTCTTTCCTTGATAATAGAGACTAGTCTTTCCTTGATAATAGAGACTAGTCTTTCCTTGATAATAGAGACTAGTCTTTCCTTGATAATAGAGACTAGTCTTTCCTTGATAATATAGACTAGTCTTTCCTTGATAATAGAGACTAGTCTTTCCTTGATAATAGAGACTAGTCTTTCCTTGATAATAGAGACTAGTCTTTCCTTGATAATAGAGACTAGTCTTTCCTTGATAACATAGACTAGTCTTTCCTTGACAATAGAGACTAGGTTTCACCAAAGCCTCATATAGTATTCAATATGACAGCTAGTGTTACTGATCAATACTACATACACTAGTGTTACTGATCAATACTACATACACTAGTGTTACTGATCAATACTACATACACTAGTGTTACTGATCAATACTACAGACACTAGTGTTACTGATCAATACTACATACACTAGTGTTGCTGATCAATACTACATACACTAGTGTTATTGATCAATACTGCATACACTAGTGTTACTGATCAATACTACAGGCACTAGTGTTACTGATTAATACTACAGACACTAGTGTTACTGATCAATACTACATACACTAGTGTTACTGATCAATACTACATACAATAGTGTTACTGATCAATACTACATACACTAGTGTTACTGATCAATACTACAGACACTAGTGTTACTGATCAATACTACATACACTAGTGTTACTGATCAATACTACATACACTAGTGTTACTGATCAATACTACATATACTAGTGTTACTGATCAATACTGCATACACTAGTGTTATTGATCAATACTACATACAATAGTATTATTGATCAATACTACATACACTAGTGTTACTGATCAATACACCAGTGTTACTGATCAATACTACATACACTAGTGTTACTAATCAACACTACATACACTAGTGTTACTGATCAATACTACAGACACTAGTATTACTGACCAATACTACATACACTAGTGTTACTGATCAATACTACATACACTAGTGTTACTGATCAATACTACATACACTAGTGTTATTGATCAATACTATATACACTAGTGTTATTGATCAATACTACATACAATAGTGTTACTGATCAATACTACATACACTAGTGTTACTGATCAATACTACAGACACTCGTGTTACTGATCAATACTACATACACTAGTGTTACTGATCAATACTACATACACTAGTGTTACTGATCAATACTACATACAATAGTATTAATGATCAATACTACATACACTAGTGTTACTGATCAATACTACAGACACTAGTGTTACTGATCAATACTACATACAATAGTGTTACTGATCAATACTACATACACTAGTGTTACTGATCAATAATACATACACTAGTGTTACTGATCAATACTACATACACTAGTGTTACTGATCAATACTACATACACTAGTGTTACTGATCAATACTACATACACTAATGTTACTGATCAAAACTACATACACTAGTGTTACTGATCAATACTATATAAAATAGTGTTATTGATCAATACTACATACACTAGTGTTACTGATCAATACTACAGACACTAGTGTTACTGATCAATACTACATACAATAGTATTATTGATCAATACTACATACACTAGTGTTACTGATCAATAATACATACACTAGTGTTACTGATCAATACTACATACACTAGTGTTACTGATCAATAATACATACACTAGTGTTACTGATCAATACTACATACACTAGTGTTACTGATCAATACTACATACACTAGTGTTACTGATCAATACTACAGACACTAGTGTTACTGATCAATACTACATACACTAGTGTTACTGATCAATACTACATACACTAATGTTACTGATCAAAACTACATACACTAGTGTTACTGATCAATACTATATAAAATAGTGTTACTGATCAATAATACATACACTAGTGTTACTGATCAATACTACATACACTAGTGTTACTGATCAATACTACATACACTAGTGTTACTGATCAATACTACAGACACTAGTGTTACTGATCAATACTACATACACTAGTGTTACTGATCAATACTACATACACTAATGTTACTGATCAAAACTACATACACTAGTGTTACTGATCAATACTATATAAAATAGTGTTATTGATCAATACTACATACACTAGTGTTACTGATCAATACTACAGACACTAGTGTTACTGATCAATACTACATACAATAGTATTATTGATCAATACTACATACACTAGTGTTACTGATCAATACTACATACACTAGTGTTACTGATCAATACTACATACACTAGTGTTACTGATCAATAATACATACACTAGTGTTACTGATCAATACTACATACACTAGTGTTACTGATCAATACTACATACACTAGTGTTACTGATCAATACTACAGACACTAGTGTTACTGATCAATACTACATACACTAGTGTTACTGATCAATACTACATACACTAATGTTACTGATCAAAACTACATACACTAGTGTTACTGATCAATACTACATACACTAGTGTTACTGATCAATACTACATACACTAGTGTTACTGATCAATACTACAGACACTAGTGTTACTGATCAATACTACATACACTAGTGTTACTGATCAATACTACATACAATAGTGTTACTGATCAATACTACATACACTAGTGTTACTGATCAATACTACAGACACTAGTGTTACTGATCAATACTACAGACACTAGTGTTACTGATCAATACTACATACAAGCACAGTTGTACTCCTGAAGTTGTTTGGGCTTTCCATAACAAGGGGGTTGAATACTTATTGACTCAAGACATTTCAACTTTAAATGTTTTATTCATTTGTAAACATTTTGAAAAACATAATTCCATTTTGATATTATGGGTTATTGTGTGTTGGACAGTGACAAAAACATCTAAATTGAAACCATTTTAAATTCAGGCCGTAGCAAAACAAAATGTGGAATAAGTAAAAGGTGTGAATACTTTCAGAAGACACAAAAACCCCATAAAACCCCTGAACTGAAGATGTAGATACTGGACAGAGAAACCCCATAAAACCCTTAAACTGAGGATGTAGATACTGGACAGAGAAACCCCATAAAACCCCTGAACTGAGGATGTAGATACTGGACAGAGAACCCCCATAAAACCCCTGAACTGAGGATGTAGATACTGGACAGGGAACCCCCATAAAACCCCTGAACTGAAGATGTAGATACTGGACAGAGAACCCCCATAAAACCCCTGAACTGAAGATGTAGATACTGGACAGAGAACCCCCATAAAACCCCTGAACTGAAGATGTAGATACTGGACAGAGAACCCCCATAAAACCCCTGAACTGAAGATGTAGATACTGGACAGAGAACCCCCATGAAAACCCTGAACTGAAGATGTAGATGCTGGACAGAGAACCTCCATAAAACCCCTGAACTGAAGATGTAGAAACTGGACAGAGAACCCCCATAAAACCACTGAACTGAAGATGTAGATACTGGACAGAGAACACCCATAAAACCCCTGAACTGAGGATGTAGATACTGGACAGAGAACCCCCATAAAACCCCTGAACTGAGATGTAGATACTGGACAGAGAACCCCCATAAAACCCCTGAACTGAAGATGTAGATACTGGACAGAGAACCCCCATAAAACCCCTGAACTGAAGATGTAGATACTGGACAGAGAACCCCCATAAAACCCCTGAACTGAAGATGTAGATACTGGACAGAGAACCCCCATGAAACCCCTGAACTGAAGATGTAGATGCTGGACAGAGAACCTCCATAAAACCCCTGAACTGAAGATGTAGAAACTGGACAGAGAACCCCCATAAAACCCCTGAACTGAAGATGTAGATACTGGACAGAGAACCCCCATAAAATACCTGAACTGAAGATGTAGATACTGGACAGAGAACCCCCATAAAACCTCTGAACTGAGGATGTAGATACTGGACAGAGAACACCCATAAAACCCCTGAACTGAGGATGTAGATACTGGACAGAGAATCCCCATAAAACCCCTGAACTGAAGATGTACATACTGGACAGAGAACCCCCATAAAACCCCTGAACTGAAGATGTAGATACTGGACAGAGAACCCCCATAAAACCCCTGAACTGAGGATGTAGATACTGGACAGAGAACCCCCATAAAACCCCTGAACTGAGGATGTAGATACTGGACAGAGAACCCCCATAAAACCCCTGAACTGAGGATGTAGATACTGGACAGAGAACCCCATAAAACCCCTGAACTGAGGAATGATATTATCATCTACATCTTTATCAGAATGATATTATCATCTACATCTTTATCAGAATGATATTATGATTTACATCTTTATCAGAATGATATTATCATCTACATCTTTATCAGAATGACATTATCATCTACATCTTTATCAGAATGACATTATCATCTACAGCTTTATCAGAATGATATTATCATCTACATCTTTATCAGAATGATATTATCATCTACGTCTTTATCAGAATGACATTATCATCTACATCTTTATCAGAATGACATTATCATCTACGTCTTTATCAGAATGACATTATCATCTACGTCTTTATCAGAATGACATTATCAGCTACATCTTTATCAGAATGACATTATCAGCTACGTCTTTATCAGAATGACATTATCATCTACATCTTTATCAGAATGACATTATCATCTACATCTTTATCAGAATGACATTATCATCTACGTCTTTATCAGAATGACATTATCATCTACGTCTTTATCAGAATGACATTATCATCTACGTCTTTATCAGAATGACATTATCAACTACGTCTTTATCAGAATGACATTATCATCTACATCTTTATCAGAATGACATTATCATCTACGTCTTTATCAGAATGACATTATAATCTACGTCTTTATCAGAATGACATTATCATCTACGTCTTTATCAGAATGACATTATCAACTACGTGTTTATCAGAATGACATTATCATCTACGTGTTTATCAGAATGACATTATCATCTACATCTTTATCAGAATGACATTATCAACTACGTCTTTATCAGAATGACATTATCAGCTACATCTTTATCAGAATGACAGGACTACTTTCTTCTTCTTTAATCACCTAAAACCATTTATTCTCTTGTGTTTTATATCAATCAAGCCTTAAAGCCAATACTGACACAATTGTTGTGACATTATATATAAAAACCACCCTTATTTTTGATCAATAGGGACATTTATCAAATATTAATGAACTATCAGTTAGTAATAAATATCAGTAATAAGCAGGAGAACATCTTTAAAGACAAAATCACTAAAAATATTAACGTATTCATATGAAATAAAATAGCAATATCATTATATTGTATACATGTAAATTAGGCCTGGAAATGAACGTGGGTAACACTAATGATATTCTTTGAACAAGTGGTCTGGTCTAGGTTTCTTCTTATTAAATAGACATGAAGGAAATACAAGTATGTTCTCTCTCATCATCTGGTTTTAGACCTGCACCGTTTCATTACTTCGAAAAATAAAACCATTGTTCTGCCTTATTTTTCCCTTTTCAAGGCCTTCAACACTGTTGACCATCACATTCTCATTCAAAGATTGACTGTAATAGGCCTGGATCAGGCTTCCTGAAAGTGGTTTAAGAATTATCTGTCAGACAGGACACAATGTGTGATTTCTGATGGTGTTATGACTAGTTTTCTGGATATTATGAAAGGTGTACCGCAGGTGTCGGTATTGGGACCTGTTCTCTTTACTATCTATACAAATAACACTGGTCTATCTGTTAAAACTTGTAATATTCATCTATATTCAGACGATACTGTTATGAATGCCATTGACCCAACTGTAGACCAGGCGTTGTTAGAGCTGCAATCTGACCTTGTTACCTTACAGAAAGCCCTGGTTGGTTTAAAACTGGTACTTAATGTGGGCAAGACTAAATACATGTTGTTATCTAATTCTGGCAAAAATGTTTCAGATGGACTTCATATTTATTATTTGAATGGTTCTCCCATCGATCGAGTTCCCACCTATAGAAATCTGGGCATTTGGATTGACAAAGATTTCATCTTTAAAAAACATACTGATGAGCTAGTTAAAAAGCTACGATTTAAAGTGGGCTTATTTTTTTTATATATATATTTCCTCGCCCTAAATAGCAGGTATAGTCAACGTTCCTGCCAGTTCTTGACTATGGTGTCACCATTTACCAGAATGCAGCAGCCACTAATCTTAAACCTCTAGATGCCGTCTACCATAGCGGCCTTCACAGGTGACAGTTTTAATACTCAGCACTGCATCCTGTATCAAGAGGTTGTCTGGTCCTCATTAAAGTCCTGTAGATCAATTCATTACTTCCTTTTTGTTTACAAAGCTCAACTAAACAACCTTCTGACTTAACTAACTTTGTTGTTGAAGTATAAAAACATGATAGCAAACCCGTTCACAGGGTTGGTTAACTCTGGAGGTTCCTCAGGTCTCCACTGAACTAGGTAAATCCACTTTCAGTTTTAATACATCTCACTGCTGAAACAATTTACAAAACTCTTTACAAATAGATTGTGCGGTTTTAGGGTGTTGATTGAGGAACTAGAGCTGAGGAATGGAACTGTTTTTCTAAAATGTTGTGTTGTATTTTTATTTGATTTGTCATTGTATTGATTGCTGTTTTGTTTCATATTGTATTGATTGCTGTTTTGTTTCATATTGTATTGATTGCTGTTTTGTTTCATATTGTATTGATTGCTGTTTTGTTTCATATTGTATTGATTGCTGTTTTGTTTCATATTGTATTGATTGCTGTTTTGTTTCATATTGTATTGATTGCTGTTGTGTTTCATATTGTATTGATTGCTGTTTTGTTTCATATTGTATTGATTGCTGTTTTGTTTCATATTGTATTGATTGCTGTTTTGTTTCATATTGTATTGAATCATGTTGTGTTGAATTTGATTGTTGTAATACTGTGATCAGGACAACATTGTGAATGAGAGCCGGGTTTCAATTGGTTTTCCCTGAATAAATAAAGTTTTTAAAAAAGCCAGAGAGGAGAGAACAGCAAGAGGCTCCACAGCACAAACTTAAGTTTGGATAGTTTCTGAAGTCCAAATGTCAAAACAGTTGAACATCCTCTTGAGAAGCTAGAGCCAACATACTGTATGGGCTACTATTAAACACATTTAAATTGTGTTTTGGACTTGGAAAAGTAACGGGCAGGCTCAATTATAGGTTACTTTGGTAAGGAGTTGTTATCAACAAGGTGTAGTACAGTCAGTGGAATCTAGTGTTTAGTAGGTGAAGTTTCATATCAAGTTATTACTTATTAGTCAGCTTTACCTGTTTGAATTGCTCCTCGTAAGTCCATTCGTGGTGCTGAGACTGTGGTGCCATCCCACCCGGGGACTCCAACTGCCGGGGCGCAGCGAAGGAGGGGGGGATTCTAGACATGAACTGCACCGGGGTGCCCTTTGGAGAGTGTCGGGGCTGGTAGTGGCTGAGAGCCCCCTCAATGTCCTCCTCCTCCTCATCATCCACGACTCCCTCGTTGTCCATGTCATCTCCATCCAAATTCCGGTTGTCATCATCCATGCATCGGTCCATCCCCTCTGGATCATCATCATCCATATCGGAGTCGTCGGCTTTCTCTGAGTGCCTGCGGGCGTCGAAACTGTGAGGGACAGCCAGTCCCCGTTCAGCGGATATCGCCAAGCTGGGAGAAGAGTTTGCTACTCCAGCGGCGAAAGCGCCCCGGACCGCTGCCTGGTAGTGGTGGAAGGCAAGGGCTTGTTGGTGTATCTGGGACTCGACCATGGAGCGGAGATCCTTCTCCTTCTCCGCCTGACGGAGCTTCTCTTCTAGCGCCAGGCGGGCAGCCTGCTGTCTTTGGAGGTTTTCCATGACCGCCTCTAGCTTCATGCCTCCGCTGCTGGGCTGCTGGGACTGGGAGTGTGAGCCGGGGAAGTGGCTGTGTGTCGAGGCAGAAGAGACGAGCAGGGGGAGGTTGCTGGCCGAGGAGAACGCTGCTTGCTGTGGAGGGCGAGAGGGTCAAATTAAAAGAACCACTCAAAAATATTGTAACGGAGAGTAAACTGACTAAAAATAATAAACGATTCAGACATAACTTGGTAATATACTGTAAGAACACATGCCAATGCTTAGTATGATGTGTCCGACATTTGGCCCCTGGAGTCGATGTCTCCTAAAATGTGGTTTCTAATGTTCAAGAGTGTATAAACAGACTAGAAATGTATTGGGGAAAAGAACGTGGGTAACACTAACAGTCTCCGCTGAATAGCCTAGTGCTGATGTGGCAGGCTACTTACTATATATCTGACAACATTATTACACCGAATCATTTGCCTATATATAAATAAACCATTGCAAACTATTTTTCTATAACACATCAGAAACGTGCGCATCACGATATTTATTGAAGACGTTGTGCAAAAAGTAAATGTATTGTAAATGTGATTGTAAACATTCAAAAAAGTTATTAAAGTGTAAATAATTAGAGTAAATATACTGAGCCTAAAATAAAACGGAATAAAACAACAAAACTCAAAAGCCTATCTAAACATCTACATAGGCTAAGAACAAACATGAAATCAGTCAACATGGTTAAAGAAGGAACAAAATGTGATGCTTACCGAAGCAGATTTAGTTGCTATACTGGTGTTATCAACCATGCTTCGCCCGTCAGATCAGACCGAAATATCAAACAGTTCACAAAGTATCTCCTTTCAGTGTTAGATGTGGGAGTATTCCTGAATCCTGATTCAACATCGAGAGCAGCGTCTCTGTTGAAGTGAATAGATTCACGTCTAGGATTAAAGTCTAGGCTATAAATGTATTTGCGGTGGTCGAGTCTTGGAGCACTGAAGGTTTTAGCAACAAGTGGCAAGTGTAGTCAGAATGACCTCTTCATGCGAAGGATCTGCCCTGTAGTCAGAATGACCTCTTCAGACGAAGGATCTGCCCTGTAGTCAGAATGACCTCTTCATGCGAAGGATCTGCCCTGTAGTCAGAATGACCTCTTCAGACGAAGGATCTGCCCTGTAGTCAGAATGACCTCTTCAGACGAAGGATCTGCCCTGTAGTCAGAATGACCCCCTCATGCGAAGGATCGGCCGTTCTGCTCCCATTTGCTAACAACACGTCAATACAGTGATATACGAAGGGCAGGTCTACTGACGTCCTAGGAAATACACTTTAACAACAGAACCACAGACAACTGACGGATCCCACATCGCCAAGTGTTGGAAAACAATCCAAAAGGGTCAATTCTTTGCCAAAATTGTTAATAGGTTATACATTCTCTATTCTATAAACATATACATATTGTTATTCATTAGGGCTATTTAGCCTGGACCCTGCCCCCACTGAACTAGTCATTTCACACATATGTTCCACGGGGCCTACTGCCTAGACTACATAATGGGTTTTTATTTTCTTTATTTCGACAGAAATAAGTTTAGGGGTTATGTGTTTTGTGCAATAGGAGTTTTAATTCGGTAAAAAATAAATAATAATAATAATACAAATAATTTCATGCATCAGAATGGGGAAATAGTTTTGCATTCCATGGCCTGTGGCAGAATATATATATATATATATATTTTTAACGTTGCATCAGATTATGACCTATAGATCCTATACATTCAATTCAACTTCCATCTAAATGTATGTTAATACATTAAAAGATTACACCTCCCATAAGTGATCCCATAACATATTGTAAATTATTTGACACAAAGTAGGCTTTACTATTCAGAGCCAAGGGATATGTCTAGCTAAGCCTACCTAGGGGCATCATAAACACAAACCAGGAAAATAAAGCTATTTGTTGAGTTTTTTTCAATTACTTACTTCATCTGCTTGATGAGCTGCTTGTTGTCACTTGTTTCAATCAGAAGTTGATCATCATCTATAAAACAGGAAGTTGATCATCACCTATAAAACATGAAGTTGATCATCACCTATAAAACATGAAGTTGATCATCACCTATAAAACATGAAGTTGATCATCACCTATAAAACATGAAGTTGATCATCACCTATAAAACATGAAGTTGATCATCACCTATAAAACATGAAGTTGATCATCACCTATAAAACAGGAAGTTGATCATCACCTATAAAACATGAAGTTGATCATCACCTATAAAACATGAAGTTGATCATCACCTATAAAACATGAAGTTGATCATCACTTATAAAACAGAAGTTGATCATCACTTATAAAACAGAAGTTGATCATCACTTATAAAACATGAAGTTGATCATCACCTATAAAACAGGAAGTTGATCATCACCTATAAAACAGGAAGTTGATCATCACTTATAGCAGCAGATCTGAAAAACAGAGATGTGGAGGCTTTAGAAAGGTTTATTTGAAAGTGAAGTTAATACATTGAAGCAAATTTTGAAAACGTTTGGTCTTCTGTACTCTGAATCATAGACAGTCTCTGAATGTCCTACTGGTACAAGACACAGACCTGCTGATGTCCATCCGCTCCAAAGGAAACTTTTACATTATTGGTGACTTAAGTTTTTCTTGTATATAATGCATTTGTTTATTTGTGTGAATATCTGTGATTTTATTATCAAATCTGAAATGCCACAAGCTAATTTTCCTCTAGGAAAAAATATTATTGTATTATATTATACTGTATTATTTTCCATTCTGCAAGTGTTGTAGTGGAGTGGAGAACCCTGGCCAATAGAGTCTATTTAGTCCTGGAGGGACTAGTGGAGTGGAGAACCCTGGCCAATAGAGTCTATTTAGTCCTGGAGGGACTAGTGGAGTGGAGAACCCTGGCCAATAGAGTCTATTTAGTCCTGGAGGGACTAGTGGAGTGGAGAACCCTGGCCAATAGAGTCTATTTAGTCCTGGAGGGACTAGTGGAGTGGAGAACCCTGGCCAATAGAGTCTATTTAGTCCTGAAGGGACTAGTGGAGTGGAGAACCCTGGCCAATAGAGTCTATTTAGTCCTGGAGGGACTAGTGGAGTGGAGAACCCTGGCCAATAGAGTCTATTTAGTCCTGAAGGGACATTAATGTTCATTAGTCTGTATCATAGTGATGACCTCATGTGAAACATGAGACCTCTTGTTATGTCCCCTGGTTACTAACCCCTGGTTACCGACCCCATGTCCATATGTAGGACAGAGAGACTAACAGGGAAATGTATATGACTGAATAAATAATTTACCTGTAACATAAAGGGAAGATAGTTTGTTCATTGTAAGTACATCAAGGGTATGAACTGAAGTGTGATCAAAATCTAAATTATTGACATTGAAATAACTGTAAAAGTCTAACTATTTTAAATGATAGTAGGTTGAATATTGAATACCATTAAGACATGGAATACATATGATATGTTTTCTGTACTAAAGCATTATACTGTATATGTTTTCTGTACTAAAACATTATACTGTATATGGTTTCTGTACTAAAGCATTATACTGTATATGTTTTCTGTACTAAAACATTATACTGTATATGTTTTCTGTACTAAAGCATTATACTGTATATGTGAACTGTACTAAAACATTATACTGTATATGTGAACTGTACTAAAGTATTATACTGTATATGTTTTCTGTACTAAAACATTATACTGTATATGTGAACTGTACTAAAACATTATACTGTATATGTTTTCTGTACTAAGGCATTATACTGTATATGTGAACTGTACTAAAACATTATACTGTATATGTGAACTGTACTAAAGCATTTTACTGTATATGTTTTCTGTACTAAAGCATTATACTGTATATGTTTTCTGTACTAAAACATTATAATGTATATGTGAACTGTACTAAAACATTATACTGTATATGTGAACTGTACTAAAACATTATACTGTATATGTTTTCTGTACTAAAACATTATACTGTATATGTTTTCTGTACTAAAACATTATACTGTATATGTGAACTGTACTAAAACATTATACTGTATATGAACTTTCTCTATTGTTTAATGTTCTGAAAATATGTGTTTCCAACGGAGCATTAGATTCATTCTGTCAGGCATTAAAATAACAGCTTCAAGTCCATTGATATTGTATTCTATTCTGCAATTCAAATGGGTCTTTGTGTTTCACAGTATAAAACATAATACACACAATTGAATTAATTGATGTTCAAACAGCAAGTTGCTAATATTGAAGTGCATTTAATATTGTGGAGTTTAAGCCTTGAAACACTCCACTTCTGTTCATAACTGTAAGTAAACCTCTGCAAAGGATGGATCTGATACCATTATCATAACCACAGGACAAACTTGTGAAGTCATGTCTTTATGAAGCAACAATAAGACATGGTTATCTGTAGATATATATTATGTCTGTGAAGGATATATAATTACCCTAAACCCTACATGTGATTACTCAACATTACTGTAATGACTCCTCAATTAAGGTCTGTGATGATCTTCCATATATGATCTGGGTGGAGCAAACTGATAATAACTAGATAGGGAGGGAGATGACGTTGGTTTGGAATCCGCTGTGTCTAGCTGGCTGAAGTCACTTCTGGGTTACTCTGTAAGCATTTTGAAGCTGAAAAAATACATCCATCTTGGACAATATGCAACATGTGTTTTAGATGTCAGAAATTACTTCTAGGGCCCCACCTTGTGCTCTGTTTGTAGCTGTGCTACCACATAGCTTGTCTGTGGTCCAGCCCTGTGTGTGGATCTGACCGTAGGATACATGTATGACTGAGGATGATAAAACGGTCGAAACTGAAAGGATCTCATCACCTCTTTCTGAATACGTATATTTGGAGATTGTGAATCTTTGGCCAAACACACAAACACACACTCACTAGGTTTTTGCTCCAAGCAGGATTCCATTCTTGTCATTTGTGTAGAGATGAGAGCAATTCCATTAAACTATTAGTCTGGGGCTGCTTCCTGGTCTGGGGCTGCTTCCTGGTCTGGGGCTGCTTCCTGGTCTGGGGCTGCTTCCTGGTCTGGGGCTGCTTCCTGGTCTGGGGCTGCTTCCTGGTCTGGGGCTGCTTCCTGGTCTGGGGCTGCTTCCTGGTCTGGGGCTGCTTCCTGGTCTGGGGCTGCTTTCTGGTCTGGGGCTGGTCTGGGGCTGATCTGGGGCTGGTCTGGGGCTGGTCTGGGGCTGGTCTGGGCCTGGTCTGGGGCTGGTCTGGGGCTGGTCTGGGCCTGGTCTGGGGCTAGCTAACCCTTGGAGTTGTCTGGAGGAAGCAGCCTCATGTGTGTCATCATGATCCAGCCAGGGTATCTAATCTTCTTGACGTCTCAGGTTCTGATTATCAACTGACCCATTAACAGTGGAACATCAAGGCACTCACAGTCAGTAGAATTACGCACAGTTCAGACGCCAAACTTATGGCGAGTCGAACATAATAGAAATTAAGAGCGGGCTGGCACGGTTAAGAGCTTTGCTTGACATACCAACCAATAGGTTTCATACAACCGCTCTCAACACTGCAGCATACTTCCTCGTTGGTTTTGGGTCGAATTCAGGCATAACAGCGACCTTCCACAGAAGTCCTGCACCTGCGAAAACAAGATCATGATTGTGCTTCCGTTGTGGGCGTGGTAGAGAAGCAACCTTTATTTGCATGTAATTAACATATAATATCCATGATCATTTCTCTCAACAACATCACGCTGAAAGAGCAGCAGAGACTGACGGACGACGGCACTCTATCCCGCTCCAGCCCCATATCACAGACTCACAAACCTAAATCATATGTGTGTTCATTGTACAATCAATTACTGAGAGAGAGCCTCAAATATCCCATTAATTTGTATATAGGCTATCCACTGTAGCCTACATGATGAAGTTGGTTCCTGTTTCAGTCATGTCTTTGAGTCAAACAAGAACACCCTGATGATAGGTTGACAATGGAGTCTCCCACAATGCAGGCGGTGGCTGCAGGATGAAGTTGGTGAAGAGCAGAAACTTTCAGTCAACTGCAGTAAAAACTTCATGACCTTTGATCACATGATTTCTGTAAAGTTCATGAAGTCAACATTTATGCCAAGTCAGACCATTTGTATCCCCATAAACAATGGTCACAGACTTGATAAAAGTGATCTGCTTGAACGTACCCAATGAGTCCTTATTTATGATGCAAGCTGATTTGTAGATCAGTCAGTCGGCAGTCACCTATTTCGAACAAGCCCAGCAAATGGATCACGAAGGGACTTGTTGGCAGGTTTGGTAGAAGGGATGGAGTTTTACCTCTCTATAATGGTTGTACCTCCCTCTTGTGGTGAAAAGAAAGAACTTCTGGTCCAGGAGCTGGAAAAAAGAAATGCTTGCTGTAAATCTTTGACATCACCTAAATTAATTAGAAATTATGTGGGAGCTGTTGATAATACCGTTCTGAGTAGAGGTTACCCTTAGAGAAAAAATCTAAAGTAATCCTATAAAATGATCATACAAATGTATTATAAGAATACTATATATACAGCGGGTGAAATAAGTATTGAACACGTCACCATTTTTCTCAGTAAATATATTTCCAAAGGTGCTATTGACATGACATTTTCACCAGATGTTGGTAACAACCCAAGTAATCCATACATACAAAGAAACCAAAACAAATACGTTCAGAAATTAAGTTATGTGTAATAATGTGAAATGACACAGGGAAAAAGTATTGAACACATGAAGAAAGGGAGGTGCAAAAAGCCATGGAAAGCCAAGACAACAGCTGAAAACTATCAGTAATTAAAAGCAATCCAGCCCCCTGTCAGTGCAAATTAATATCAGCTGGTTCAGTCCCAACTGATGGCCTACAAAAAGGTCTCATTGCCAAGGTGTCACACAAGACACATCTCATGATGGGTAAAAGCAAAGAGCTGTCTCAAGACATTCGCAACCTAATTGTTGCAAAACATAATGATGGCATTGGTTATAGGCGCATTTCTAAGCTTCTGAATGTTCCAGTGAGCACTGTTGAGGCCATAATACGGAAGTGGAAAGAATCATTTCACCATAAATTTGCCTCGACCAGGTAATGGAATATGTACATAGGCATACAGAGGCCCATTATCAGCAACCATCACTCCTGTGTTCCAATGGCACGTTGTGTTAGCTAATCCAAGTTTATCATTTTAAAAGGCTAATTGATCATTAGAAAACCCTTTAGCCATATCTTCCTCTGTCCAGTGTCTGTGTTCTTTTGCCCATCTTAATCTTTTCTTTTTATTGGCCAGTCTGAGATATGGCTTTTTCTTTGCAACTCTGCCTAGAAGGCCAGTATCCCAGAGTCTCCTCTTCATTGTTGACGTTGAGACTGGTGTTTTGCGGGTATTATTTAATTAAGCTGCCAGTTGAGGACTTGTGAGGCATCTGTTTCTCAAACTAGACACTCTAATGTACTTGTCCTCTTGCTCAGTTGTGCACCGGGGCCTCCTACTCCTCTTTCTATTCTGGTTAGAGACAGTTTACGCTGTTCTGTGAAGGGACAGGCAAATGTCTTACTACATTAGCCAAAATACGAAGTATACAAGCAGTGGATACTATTTCCGTGTTTTTAGGGCCCATAATACAATTCTTCAGAAAAAGGGTGTGGCTTCACAACATTTTCAGATTTGAAGAAAATGGCAGAAAATATGCAGCCGCAGTCCGACGAGAGCTGATACAAACTCATTGCTTTAACTGATTATGACAAATGTTAAGAAATGTTAAGCAATGTAATAAAGTATTGACTTTTCAAATAAGTTGCATTATATTGGCTGACAATTTGTTAGCTACGCTAGCCTTACGAACCGCATAGCACATTACTACAGCAGTTGCCTGTATTTACCGGTGTGTTAGCTACTTAACAATGGTTGGCTACTAATACATTGAACTTGCCAATATATTAACTATATGCTATCTAACTAACTAACCAACGTTTATTGACTTGATTATTCACGTCATTAATAGCTTAGCTAAGTGGTATAGTTGTGCATTCTCAATGGACATTGTTAATGAAGTCTTAATATGTCTGGCTAGTAATTTGTTATGCTAACAAGCTAGCAAGAAGTTGCATAGCAACAGCATCAACTTCCGGTAGACAGGCGAAGCTCTAGAACGCTCAACTGAAAGGATACCGTTAATTTACAGTATACTAAAATGAACTACTAGTATACAGTATAGTATGTAGTATATACTCATTAAGTATGTAGTATACAGTATGTTAGTATGGGTATTTGAACACAGCTCCACTCTTTTCACACCATTTCACCCGGCGGGTGGTTCTATACGTCACGTGTAACAACTATCCGACGCGCGTCCTTGTTCAACCGAGAACCGTCAGCCAGGGACATCATTCAGAACTACCATGGTGGGTTTATACTTTCAGATTACTACATCCTGTTGCTTTATTTGAACTAACGATATCTAGCTATCAAGTGGCTGGACCAGTTCACCCCTAAAAGGGAATGATGTGTAACGTCAAGTTTTGCTTGCTAGCCAATCAACAACGTCAATGCCTCTACCAAGCCAATCTACAAAGATTACTTGTATGAAATATGACACTGATCATGACTAGATGTAATATCATTTCACTACAATTGGTTAGTCAACATGCAGTAATACCTGTATAGTGTAAATCACAAAGATGAATTATTCGTGTTTAGATTAACAAAATCTTTAACCAATACTTCAGGTCAGTATGGTCAACGATCATGCCTAAATACATTGATATGCATGATATGTGTGTGAGTTGTACAGTTGGATACCTAGCTATAAGCTGTATGATATGGTTAGTTGTACAGTAGGAGACCTAGCTATAAGCTGTATGATATGGTTAGTTGTACAGTTGGATACCTAGCTATAAGCTGTATGATATGGTTAGTTGTACAGTAGGAGACCTAGCTATAAGCTGTATGATATGGTTAGTTGTACAGTAGGAGACCTAGCTATAAGCTGTATGATATGGTTAGTTGTACAGTTGGATACCTAGCTATAAGCTGTATGATATGGTTAGTTGTACAGTAGGAGACCTAGCTATAAGCTGTATGATATGGTTAGTTGTACAGTAGGAGACCTAGCTATAAGCTGTATGATATGGTTAGTTGTACAGTAGGAGACCTAGCTATAAGCTGTATGATATGGTTAGTTGTACAGTAGGAGACCTAGCTATAAGCTGTATGATATGGTTAGTTGTACAGTAGGAGACCTAGCTATAAGCTGTATGATATGGTTAGTTGTACAGTAGGAGACCTAGCTATAAGCTGTATGATATGGTTAGTTGTACAGTTGGATACCTAGCTATAAGCTGTATGATATGGTTAGTTGTACAGTAGGAGACCTAGCTATAAGCTGTATGATATGGTTAGTTGTACAGTTGGATACCTAGCTATAAGCTGTATGATATGGTTAGTTGTACAGTAGGAGACCTAGCTATAAGCTGTATGATATGGTTAGTTGTACAGTAGGAGACCTAGCTATAAGCTGTATGATATGGTTAGTTGTACAGTTGGATACCTAGCTATAAGCTGTATGATATGGTTAGTTGTACAGTTGGATACCTAGCTATAAGCTGTATGATATGGTTAGTTGTACAGTAGGAGACCTAGCTATAAGCTGTATGATATGGTTAGTTGTACAGTAGGAGACCTAGCTATAAGCTGTATGATATGGTTAGTTGTACAGTAGGAGACCTAGCTATAAGCTGTATGATATGGTTAGTTGTACAGTTGGATACCTAGCTATAAGCTGTATGATATGGTTAGTTGTACAGTAGGAGCTCATAGAGATGGTCCAGTGAGGAGGACATCAACAAGCCCATAGAGATGGTCCAGTGAGGAGGACATCAACAAGCCCATAGAGATGGTCCAGTGAGGAGGACATCAACAAGCCCATAGAGATGGTCCAGTGAGGAGGACATCAACAAGCCCATAGAGATGGTCCAGTGAGGAGGACATCAACAAGCCCATAGAGATGGTCCAGTGAGGAGGACATCAACAAGCCCATAGAGATGGTCCAGTGAGAGGAGGACATCAACAAGCCCATAGAGATGGTCCAGTGAGGAGGACATCAACAAGCCCATAGAGATGGTCCAGTGAGAGGAGGACATCAACAAGCCCATAGAGATGGTCCAGTGAGAGGAGGACATCAACAAGCCCATAGAGATGGTCCAGTGAGAGGAGGACATCAACAAGCCCATAGAGATGGTCCAGTGAGAGGAGGACATCAACAAGCCCATAGAGATGGTCCAGTGAGAGGAGGACATCAACAAGCCCATAGAGATGGTCCAGTGAGAGGAGGACATCAACAAGCCCATAGAGATGGTCCAGTGAGAGGAGGACATCAACAAGCCCATAGAGATGGTCCAGTGAGAGGAGGACATCAACAAGCCCATAGAGATGGTCCAGTGAGAGGAGGACATCAACAAGCCCATAGAGATGGTCCAGTGAGAGGAGGACATCAACAAGCCCATAGAGATGGTCCAGTGAGAGGAGGACATCAACAAGCCCATAGAGATGGTCCAGTGAGAGGAGGACATCAACAAGCCCATAGAGATGGTCCAGTGAGAGGAGGACATCAACAAGCCCATAGAGATGGTCCAGTGAGAGGAGGACATCAACAAGCCCATAGAGATGGTCCAGTGAGAGGAGGACATCAACAAGCCCATAGAGATGGTCCAGTGAGAGGAGGACATCAACAAGCCCATAGAGATGGTCCAGTGAGAGGAGGACATCAACAAGCCCATAGAGATGGTCCAGTGAGAGGAGGACATCAACAAGCCCATAGAGATGGTCCAGTGAGAGGAGGACATCAACAAGCCCATAGAGATGGTCCAGTGAGAGGAGGACATCAACAAGCCCATAGAGATGGTCCAGTGAGAGGAGGACATCAACAAGCCCATAGAGATGGTCCAGTGAGAGGAGGACATCAACAAGCCCATAGAGATGGTCCAGTGAGGAGGACATCAACAAGCCCATAGAGATGGCCCAGTGAGAGGAGGACATCAACAAGCCCATAGAGATGGTCCAGTGAGAGGAGGACATCAACAAGCCCATAGAGATGGTCCAGTGAGAGGAGGACATCAACAAGCCCATAGAGATGGTCCAGTGAGAGGAGGACATCAACAAGCCCATAGAGATGGTCCAGTGAGAGGAGGACATCAACAAGCCCATAGAGATGGTCCAGTGAGGAGGACATCAACAAGCCCATAGAGATGGTCCAGTGAGAGGAGGACATCAACAAGCCCATAGAGATGGTCCAGTGAGAGGACATCAACAAGCCCATAGAGATGGTCCAGTGAGAGGAGGACATCAACAAGTCCATAGAGATGGTCCAGTGAGAGGAGGACATCAACAAGCCCATAGAGATGGTCCAGTGAGAGGACATCAACAAGCCCATAGAGATGGTCCAGTGAGAGGACATCAACAAGTCCATAGAGATGGTCCAGTGAGAGGAGGACATCAACAAGCCCATAGAGATGGTCCAGTGAGAGGAGGACATCAACAAGTCCATAGAGATGGTCCAGTGAGAGGAGGACATCAACAAGCCCATATTTTTTATTTATTTATTTCACCTTTATTTAACCAGGTAGGCCAGTTGAGAACAAGTTCTCATTTACAATTGCGACCTGGCCAAGACAAAGCAAAGCAGTGCGATAAAAAACAACACAGAGTTACACATGAGAATAAACAAACGTACAGTCAATAACACAATAGAGAAACTATATACAGAGTGCAAATGTAGTGCAAAATGCAGTAAGGTTAGGAATGTAGGACAATAAATAGGCCATCGTGGCTAAATAAGTTAAAGATTAGAATTAACACTGGAGTGATAGATGTGCAAAATATGATGTGCAAATAGAGATACTGGAGTGCAAATGAACGAAAATAATAAAATAAATATGGGGATGAGGTAGTAGGGTGGGCTATTTACAGAAGGGCTGTATACAGGTGCAGTGATCGATAAGCAGCTCTGACAGCTGATGCTTAAAGTTAGAGGGAGATAGGAACCTCTAGCTTCAAGGATTTTTGCAATTCGTTCCAGTCATTGGCAGCAGCGAACTGGAAGGAATGGCGGCCAAAGGAGGTGTTGGCTTTGGGGGTGGCCAGTGAAATATACCTGCTGGAGTGCATGCTACGGGTGGGTGTTGCTATGGTGACCAGCGAGTTGAGATAAGGCGGGGATTTACCTAGTAAAGACTTATAGATGACCTGGAGCCAGTGGGCTTGGCGACGAATATGTAGTGAGGGCCAGCCAACGAGAGCATACAGGTCGCAGTGGTGGGTGGTATATGGGGGCTTTGGTAACAAAACGGATGGCACTGTGATAGACTACATCCAATTTGCTGAGTAGAGTGTTGGAGGCTATTTTGTAAATGACATCGCCAAAGTCAAGGATCGGTAGGATAGTCAGTTTTACAAGGGCATGTTTGGCAGCATGAGTGAAGGAGGCTTTGTTGCGAAATAGGAAGCCGATTCTAGATTTAATTTTGGATTGGAGATGGTTAATGTGAGTCTGGAAGTTGAGTTTACAGTCTAACCAGACACCTAGGTATTTGTAGATGTCCATGTATTCTAAGTCAGACCCGTCCAGAGTAGTGATGATAGTCCGGTGGGCGGGTGCGGGCAGCGTTCGATTGAAAAGCATGCATTTAGTTTTACTAGCATTTAAGAGCAGTTGGAGGCCACAGAAGGAGTGTTGTATGGCATTGAAGCTTGTTTGAAGGTTAGTTAACACAATGTCCAAAGAGAGGCCAGATGTATACAGAATGGTGTCGTCTGCGTAGAGATGGATCAGAGAGTCACCAGCAGCGAGAGCGACATCGTTGATGTATATAGAGAAAAGGGTTGGCCCAAGAATTGAACCCTGTGGCAGAGCGTGGGGCCTAGGATCCTTGGGGTACACCCTTGGTGACAGGCAGTGGCTGAGACGGCAGATGTTCTGACTTTATACACTGCACTCTTTGAGAGAGGTAGTTAGCAAACCAGGCCAAAGACCCGTCAGAGACACCAATACTCCTTAGCCGGCCCACAAGAATGGAATGGTCTACCGTATCAAAAGCTTTGGCCAAGTCAATAAAAATAGCAGCACAACATTGCTTAGAATCAAGGGCAGTGGTGACATCATTGAGGACCTTTAAGGTTGCAGTGACACATCCATAACCTGAGCGGAAACCAGATTGCATACCAGAGAGAATACTATAGACATCAAGAAAGCCAGTCAGTTAATTATTTACAAGTTTTCCAACACAGCAAATATATAGACTGTAGGACGTCCAGCCCTGATATGCCCTTTCCTTTTGCCCTGTGATCCAGAGCTATCAATAAAGCCAACCCTCAGACCCTCAGCTCCTCTTTTAAGGCCCGAGAACGCAACACACCCTCTGACATAGGCTGGGCAGGCTGGCTACAATGACAGAACGAAACCGGATGTAATTGTTTTCAATGAGACAGCGACGACATTTGACATGTTAGAACTATCCCATCGACCGCAACGGCAAAATCAAACCGGATGTTAGCTCTATTCTTAACTAAAACAATAAAACTGTAAGTGATTTAGCTATTTATTTCTCAGGATACATTGAGCAAAGTCTAGCTGAGAAGTTTTCAGATTCAAAGTGATTTAATGAGTATCAAATTTTGGACATAAGCTAGGGGCATATGCCATGTTCACATCATGTCGAAGTGATCGGAGGACCAACTTGTCTACTTCAGAGGAACGACTTAAAGCGTTCCCGTGCTCTGAGCTCGGAAGGAGCGCAAAAAACATTCTCACCGTTGACAAACGAAATCTTGGTCATGTCTGTTGCCATTTTCAGTGGTGCGTGACGGGGAGGTCACTGATCCTGATTAGGAAACATCTAAGGATTTCAGAAATGTATCATGTGTTGGGCTAATATGTCAGATAGATGTTTGAAGAGGTTACAGAAGACAGAAATGCAAAACGTGTGCCACTTATTCTGAATTCACCCTAGAGGGATTCACCCTACATTTCCCCAGCCATATACCGCACCGGGCTTTGGCTGTCCACATTTTGGCATTCTGACTACAGAAGAAATAAAAAAACTAATACCCGAGTTTCCTATTTTTTTTACTTAATCCACCCGCGGGCCGGAATGGTCCCCCTCGCAGGCTGTATGTTTGACACCCCTGGGTGTAGGCTATGCCAATTTTATAGAATGTGGTCTCAGAATAGGCCAAAAGACGGTCAGGCCTGCTCACCATGTATTATAGTTCCATCTTTGCCAAGAAAAAAAAAAAAGTATTTTTACATCCACAGTAATAATCGTTATTAAACTGATTATGGAAGTAGGCAGTGAGTTTGGAACAATTGAATGTATGTGTCAGAACGCTTCAGTTCTACTGGGGTCTAGCAGGTTAGGCTAACCGACCTTGCTCGAATACTTCCTTAAAAGACCCTCACTTGAAAAAGAAGAAAAAAGCCGCAATAGTACTGTTTGTCCATTTTGAGACAGCGTAGCCAGTATAAGCTTCCTCAAAATAGTCAGAATTAAGCTAAGATAAATCAAGAATTCTGTCATTTATTTTGACGTTTTTACCAAGTAGATCTTTGTCGCGCAATTTTGAATTTGACCAGTCTAGGACGTATTTCTCAAGTTGTCGGTCATTAAATGACAACAGGCGCATCATTGACGAATCCCTACTGTTGACCAATCGTCGACAAGGGGGCGTAGACTTCTGCTACCGACTTCGGTTTGCCTCGAGAGAAAAAAATTACTGTGCCCGACGAACATCCGAAAAAAACGTTGCCTAAATCCAAAACGAACAAAAAACGTCACAAAATGTCGTCATAGTTGTTTTGAACGCGGAAATACTGACTGGCTCTTGATCCACCATGACATCCATAAAGGGGTCTTCCTGTGGGCGTTCCTCGCAATAATAAACGCCCCGAGGACACGTTCTGCAGCCAGACACACATGTCACGTGACGGGGAGGTCAACGGTCCTGACAAGAGAATGGCGGAATTTGAGAACCTACGGGTAGGCTAAAAAAAAGCTTTACAACGACGAATCCTTCCATTTCATACATTTGCGTTTTCGGATAAGGTATTTCAGTTTATATAGGCTAAAATACGTAGCTAACTGTTTTTACCTACCGAACAACCGGTGCTGCTCTCGACATTAGCATGCCGCTAGCTAACAACAATTAGCCAGATGTAGCCATTGGGTTAGCAATGCGAAATCGCCGCGAAATAGTTGTGTAATGTAGCTTAACGTTAATGTACTTTTATCTAACAAAATGTATGTTACCTGTTGTGTATGTAAATACTGTTAGGTAGATACTCTATTTACATAGAAATAGGCTGCTTACATAACTAGCGACTATTGTTGTTTTCAGTGTTGCTAGCAAAATTAGCTGGACGGCTGTTAACAGTTAACTAAAAATAAGAGTAATTTTCCTGATTCACCTTCTAGATAAGGTTAACTAGACTGGTCTACTATAAATAATGACTATTGATCATTTTAGTTAGCCATATTTTTCGTATTAATTAGGCAAGTCATTTAAGAACAAATTCTTATTTTCAATGACGGCCTAGGAACAGTGGGTTAACTGCCTTGTTCAGGGGCAGAAGGACAGATATTTACCTTGTGAACTCGGGGATTCGATCCAGCAACCTTTCGGTTACGGCCCAACACTCTGACCACTCGGCTACCTGCCGCCATATGCCATCTACATAAGATGAGACCCAGGCAAAATTAGTTTTATAGTGGATATTCGGCTTTTCTCTCGTCAATTAAGCGAAAACGTATGACGAGGTGTGGTATATGGTCAATATACCACGGCTAAGGGCTGTTCGTTTGCACGACGTAAAGTGGAGTGCCTGGATACAGTCCTTAGCCGTGGGGTATTGGCCATATACCACAAACCCCCAAGGTGCCTTATTGCTATTATAAACTGGTTACCAATGTAATTAGAGCAATACAAGTATGTTTTTGTCATCCCAGTGGTATACGGTCTGATATACCACGGCTGTCAGCCAATCAGCATTCAGGGCTCAAACCACCCAGTTTATAACTATTAAACCACAAACAGAAGGGGTAACTTAAAAGGGGTAACTTAACTTTCTTTAAAAGTGCTTTCCTCACCATCCTAAATAAGCATGCCCCTTTCAAAAAACGTAGAACTAAGAATAGATATAGCCCTTGGTTCACCCCAGACTTGACTGCACTAGACCAACACAAAAACATCCTGTGGCGCACTGCATTAGCATCGAATTGCCCCCGCGATATGCAGCTATTCAGGGAAGTCAGGAACAAGTACACACAGTCAGTTAGAAAAGCAAAGGCCAGCTTTTTCAAACAGAAATTTGCTTCCTGTAGTACTAACTCCAAAAAGTTCTGGGACACTGTAAAGTCCATGGAGAATAAGAGCACCTCCTCCCAGTTGCCCACTGCATTGAGGCTCGGAAACACTGTTACCACCGATAAATCCACGATTATTGAAAATTTCAATAAGCATTTTGCTACGGCTGGCCATGCTTTCCATCTGACTACCCCTACCCCGGTCAACAGCTCTGCACCCCCGGCAGCTACTTGCCCAAGCCCCCCCCGCTTCTCCTTCACCCAAATCCTGACAGCTGATGTTCTGAAAGAGCTGCTAAGTCTGGACCCCTACAAATCTGCTGGGCTAGATTATCTGGACCCTCTCTTTCTGAAATTATCAGCCAAAATTGTTGCAACACCTATCACTAGCTTGTTCAACCTCTCTTTCGTATCGTCTGAGATCCCTAGAGATTGGAAAGCTGCCGCGGTCATCCCCCTCTTCAAAGGAGGAGACACTCTAGACCCAAACTGTTATAGACCAATATCCATCCTGCCCTGCCTTTCTAAAGTTTTCGAAAGCCAAGTTAACAAACAGATAACTGACCACTTCGAATCCCACCGTACCTTCTCTGCCATGCAATCTGGTTTCCGAGCTGGTCATGGGTGCACCTCAGCTACGCTCAAGGTACTGAACGATATCATAACCGCCATCGATAAAAGACAGTACTGTGCAGCCGTTTTCATCGACCTGGCCAAGGCTTTCGACTCTGTCAATCACCGCATTCTTATTGGCAGACTCAACAGCCTTGGTTTCTCAAGTGACTGCCTTGCTTGGTTCTCTAACTACTTTGCAGACAGAGTTCAGTGTGTCAAATCGGAGGGCCTATTGTCCGATCCTCTGGCAGTCTCTATGGGGGTGCCACAGGGTTCAATTCTTGGGCCAACCCTTTTCTCTATATACATCAACGATGTCGCTCTCGCTGCTGGTGACTCTCTGATCCATCTCTATGCAGATGACACCATTCTGTATACATCTGGCCCCTCTTTGGATACTGTGTTTACTAACCTTCAATCAAGCTTCAATGCCATACAACACTCCTTCCGTGGCCTACAACTGCTCTTAAACGCTAGTAAAACTAAGTGCATGCTTTTCTATCGAACGCTGCCAGCACCCGCCCACCAGACTATCATCACTACTCTCGACGGATCCGAATTAGAATATGTGGACACCTACAAATACCTAGGCATATGGTTAGACTATAAACTCAACTTCCAGACTCACATCAACCATCTCCAATCCAAAATTAAATCCAGAATTGGCTTCCTATTTCGCAACAGAGCCTCCTTCACTCATGCTGCCAAACATGCCCTTGTAAAACTGACTATCCTACCGATCCTTGATTTCGGCGATGTCATTTACAAACTAGCCTCCAACACTCTACTTAGCAAATTGGATGTAGTCTATCATAGTGCCATCCGTTTTGTCACCAAAGCCCCATACACTACCCACCACTGCGACCTGTATGCTCTCGTTGGCTGGCCTTCACTATATATTCGTCGCCAAATCCACTGGCTCCAGGTCATCTATAAGTCTTTATTAGGTAAATCCCCGCCCTATCTCAGCTCACTGGTCACCATAGCAACACCCACCCGTAGCATGCGCTCCAGCAGGTATATCTCACTGGTCACCCCCAAAGCCAACACCTCCTTTGGCCGCCATTCCTTCCAGTTCGCTGCTGCCAATGACTGGAACGAATTGCAAAAACCATTGAAGCTAGAGGTTCCTATCTCCCTCAATAACTTTAAGCATCAGCTGTCAAAGCTGCTTATCGATCACTGCACCTGTATATAGCCCTTCTGTAAATAGCCCACCCTACTACCTCATCCCCATATTTATTTTTGTTTATTTTCACTAATCTTGCACTCCAGTATCTCTATTTGCACATCATAATTTGCACATCCTTCATTCCTGTGTTAATGATGATAATTTCTGTAATTTATTTCTACTCTATAGTCTATTTATTGTCCTACCTCCCAACCTTACTGCATTTTTGCACTACATTTTGCACTCTGTTTATAGATTTTCTATTGTGTTTTTGACTGTTTGTTTAATGTGTAACTCTGTTGTTGTTTTTGTCGCACTGCTTTGCTTTGTCTTGGCCAGGTCGCAGTTGCAAATGAGAACTTGTTCTCAACTGACCTACCTGGTTAAATAAAGGTGAAATAAAATTTAAAAAAAAAACTTAGACAAGTTACAGGGGCTATAATGCTGAAGCATCCGTTTAGAACGTTTTCTCACCATAAAATATGGTAATGACAGGAAGATGGAACTAGGTCAAACTGGCCTACATTCTGCAAATCTTCTCATCGATGAAACATCTAATATCAATAAAATGTTCTGTTCCCAAAACTAGAATTTGTAACAAACACAATGCACTAAGTTTTATAGACTTGACGCTTTGCTCATGTTTTTTCTTTCTTTAAATTGCGTTGTTTAGGAGTGCAAGGCCGAATTGAGTTTGTGCGTACATGCACTTCACAGGGGAGGCATTCCCTAACGGAAATATGCAAATACATGCATAACAGCCATTAGTCGTGGTATGTGACACCACTTGAAGCTGCGATGGCTCTCCTACCATTTAATTCGCTCTTCCGACTGTCCATCAACTCCTGGCTGGGCCCTACATCACAGCCACTGATTTGTATGTAAATACTGTTAGTTGAATGTGCTACTGGTTTCAGCCCTGTAGCACATTCAGATCCATTAATGTAAAATAATGAATAGATTTTAAATGTGTCCTCAAAAGTAACTACACCTCAGCAATTTATAACTAGTTTTACTAGAAAGGTCAGATGATTTGAACCTTTCTTTGGAGCATGCAGCATTACTAGTTATTGTTTATGGCCCTCATGATAAATAATTACTTTTGGGGATTATGAAGGTTACATTTCCAATTCCATTTAGTTACATTAAACCGGTTTAAACCAAGCGTGCCGTGACTATGAAGATGATATATTCTGAATCGGGAGGATGGAGAACAAAACACTGCTTTGTTGTTGACATGTTTATTTGTTTTCTTCATCCAGTTTTCAATCTTCAATAGCTCTTAAACAAAGCGTGCCATGACTGAAAATTATATATTCTGGAGAAAAATACACATAAAAAAGCTGTGTATTTTTCTCCGTCCTCCCCTGATTCAGAATATATAATTTCCATAGTCAAGGCTGTGTTTAAAGCTGGTGAAGTGTGAAAACCGGAAGAGACGATAGGATAATATTATTTCACATATGGAACCATGCTCACAGTTCATCATTTGCTGGAATTATTGATATTTTGACACGTTTTCTGTTGCTAATCAAATTAATGCCCCATATACAATAGCTTAACAAATTGTTACCATGAGCATGTCTACCTAACCATATAACTAGCTAATATTGTACTTTATAAAGTCAATCTTGGTCTCACTGCTCTTCACCCATCATTTGTCTGCCTTGCCAATGCCATGCTCTCCCCATGTTTGATCTGATCTAATGGTATGGCGTTATTCTCATTCAAAATTTTAGATGCTCAGCGGTCACATATAATAAGGATCTGTAAGAAAAAAGGAAACTCACCCGTTAGAGCATCAAGCATGGACCACATAATGAAGGGTCAGTTGAGGTTTTCGTTCTGTTCTGTGGGGTTGTTGTGTTATGTGAAGGGGAGGCAAATCATTATCAAATGTGTAATAAGAATTGTATTGGAATACCTCCATTCTGGGTAGTTTCACCTTACCATTCACATGTTTTGTGTTTTTGCTTTTAAAGCCACTATTGCTAACCTGGCTGTGCCACGTAAGGATAATATGAGTCATTGTTTTCTCAGGGTATCAGAATGTACAGCCTATATATTCTCTCGGACAGCTGTATCCTAGTTACATACTTTTAGAACTTCAAAATGAGGCTATTCAACTGTAACTTTGATTTTGAACTGAAAACCTGAATTTTTCTCAAGTGGCCAAATCATAGCCTAGTCATTCCTAATCATGTTTTCTGAATGTCTTAACAATGACATGGTGCCTGTCTGTCCTCATGTCTCCCCTTACCTCTCCAGAGCATGGTATCAACTTTCAGAGTGTTACTGGGATTCGCTGGGTCGCAAGCATGAGCTCCTTCTGAGGGTCTTGCACCTTCTGAAGAACGCCTCCTGCAGTCCAGCCATTCAGATCAAAATCACAGAAGTTTATCAACGTCGCTATCCAAAGACGATAGACACCAGTCTCACTGACTTGGCTGCCATTAAGTCTGTTTTCTCCGCGGAAGGCGGTGGTGGTGTTACTGAGGTAACCTCTGACCTCAGTGACCTGTCCCCTGACGGCGCCGGTGTGTCCCGGGACTCTGACCTGGTATCTGATTCGCTGATCCCCTCTGGTGATTCTCTGGTCCTGTCTGGTGATTTGCAGCTGCTCCACGAGGAGACAAATAAGGAGCTGAGGATGGACCTCCAGCAGCCCGCCCCTCTCATCCCTCCGGTCCACCCAGACGTCCAGATGAAGTCTCTGCCATTCTACGACGTGTTGGACATCCTCATCAAGCCCTCAAGCCTAGGTCAGTGTCTGGGAAATCTAGATAGACCACCACCATATTACATATTATTATTTACATTGCTAATGAATTATTACTGATCGACTCTGATTAGGTGTGTAAATGATTGTTCTTGCTGGTCACAAACGTATTCTTGTTGTCCTGAAACCATCCTGTGGGCCACCCTAACTTTAGACACTTAAGTTCTCCTAGTTGTGAATGGTTTGGATGGGCGTAAAGGCAGGCTTAAGCAGTTTAATAAAAGCTCTGCCTATTTCTCTGGTAATCTAGGTGGATGTTCCATCATATCACTGGTCAGACTTGACATTACTGATAGAGTCTGTGATTAAGTGTCTGAATGTTTGTTCATTCTGGTCATAATCTGATGTCCATGTATTGTTGTCCATTCGATTTTAGTGCCTTAAACCAGCCCGTAGGCTCAAGTTAAACCAGCCCGTAGGCTCAAGTTAAACCAGCCCGTAGGCTCAAGTTAAACCAGCCCGTAGGCTCAAGTTAAACCAGCCCGTAGGCTCAAGTTAAACCAGCCCGTAGGCTCAAGTTAAACCAGCCCGTAGGCTCAAGTTAAACCAGCCCGTAGGCTCAAGTTAAACCAGCCCGTAGGCTCAAGTTAAACCAATGATGGGTGTTGTCAATATCATAGCAGCTCTGCCTTTCTCTCTGGTAATGTGGACCTTCCATCATATTACTGCCCAGGCTCACTGCCCAGGCTTGACATTACTCACCAAAGACTGCAATGAAGTGTCTGAATGTTTGTTGTTGTATCATGTCACAATCTGATGTCCTTATTCTATTAGGAGCCAGTACTGTTCAGAGATACCACCAAGAGAAATACTTCATTTTTGCCTTGACGCCTCAACAAGTCAGGGAGGTGTGCATCTCCAGGTATGGGCTGCTCTACTCTCACAGCACCTTACCTACTCCTGGCACGGCCCATAGTTCTGCTTCTAATTGCACGTGTTTTTGTTATTTCTTAAAGGGATTTCCTACCAGGTGGCAGAAGAGACTATATGGTTCAGATACAACTGAGGTGAGAATAGATCGAATGCAGTCATAATTCCAGGATCTATTCAGACACCTGGAGCCTTCAAACTTCAAACACCTTCTTTATTGCTTCTCAAATTAGTTTTTCTGATTTTTCTTGTAGGTTCTGTCTGTCAGAAACCAGTTGTCCCCAAGAAGACAACTACCCCAACAGTCTCTGCATTAAAGTTAATGGGAAGCTCTTCCCCCTGCCGGTACGTACTGGTTTCTCAGCTGATCTAGGATCAGGTCCTTATCTTATTCATTATGATCTAAAAGGCAAAACTGATCCCAGATCAGCAAAGACTAAAGTGAGACTATTTCTAATATAAGGTGACGATGAAGTTGATAACTAACATGCTAAAATATGCGTGTTGTTTTTCAGGGTTATGCCCCACCCCCTAAAAATGGAGTGGAACAGAAGAGACCAGGAAGACCTCTAAACATCACCTCATTGGTCAGATTGTCTTCTGCCGTACCCAATCAGATCTCTGTAACATGGGCAGCTGAAATCGGAAAGGTACTTTTAGCACTAACGTTTAGTAATGGCAACTGTAGAGGCCTTTCTGCATCATAGACTTCATCCGCCTTTCAAGCTGATGTGTTGTTCCAGACGTACTCCATGTGTTGTTCCAGACGTACTCCATGTGTTGTTCCAGACGTACTCCATGTGTTGTTCCAGTGGACAGAACCATGTGTTGTTCCAGTGGACAGATACTTCTATTTCTCTGTGTTGTTCCAGACGTACTCCATGTGTTGTTCTAGTGGACAGATACTTCTATTTCTCTGTGTTGTTCCAGACGTACTCCATGTGTTGTTCCAGACGTACTCCATGTGTTGTTCTAGTGGACAGATACTTCTATTTCTCTGTGTTGTTCCAGACGTACTCCATGTGTTGTTCTAGTGGACAGATACTTCTATTTCTCTGTGTTGTTCCAGACGTACTCCATGTGTTGTTCCAGACGTACTCCATGTGTTGTTCCAGACGTACTCCATGTGTTGTTCTAGTGGACAGATACTTCTATTTCTCTGTGTTGTTCCAGACGTACTCCATGTGTTGTTCCAGACGTACTCCATGTGTTGTTCCAGACGTACTCCATGTGTTGTTCTAGTGGACAGATACTTCTATTTCTCTGTGTTGTTCCAGACGTACTCCATGTGTTGTTCCAGACGTACTCCATGTGTTGTTCTAGTGGACAGATACTTCTATTTCTCTGTGTTGTTCCAGACGTACTCCATGTGTTGTTCTAGTGGACAGATACTTCTATTTCTCTGTGTTGTTCCAGACGTACTCCATGTGTTGTTCTAGTGGACAGATACTTCTATTTCTCTGTGTTGTTCCAGACGTACTCCATGTGTTGTTCCAGACGTACTCCATGTGTTGTTCTAGTGGACAGATACTTCTATTTCTCTGTGTTGTTCCAGACGTACTCCATGTGTTGTTCCAGACGTACTCCATGTGTTGTTCTAGTGGACAGATACTTCTATTTCTCTGTGTTGTTCCAGACGTACTCCATGTCAGTGTACCTGGTGAGACAGCTCACATCACCTCTACTGCTGCAGAGGCTCCGGATGAAGGGCATCAGAAACCCAGACCACTCCAGAGCCCTGAGTAAACACAGACACACACACAAACATAAATTGGAGGATAGGCTCATTGTAATTGATTCCCACTGAATTACACTCGCACACACGTTTGTTTGTTCTGTAATGTCCTTCAAATATTCCCTGTTCTCTTGCAGTAAAAGAGAAGCTGACAGCAGACCCTGACAGTGAGATTGCCACAACTAGTCTGAGAGTGTCGCTTATGTGCCCTGTGAGTAAAACATTTCATACAATCAGTCTGGTACACTTTTACAGACAGATATGTGTTACAAATATGTAAAGTGAAACTGCCAATTAATCTCTCTCTCCTCTGTAGCTGGGTAAGATGCGTCTGACAGTGCCGTGTCGAGCTGTCACCTGTTCCCACCTGCAGTGTTTTGACGCAGCCCTCTACCTGCAGATGAATGAGAAGAAACCCAGCTGGGTCTGTCCTGTCTGTGACAAGAAGGCCCCCTACGAGAGCCTCATCATCGACGGGTTGGTGCCTCTCTTACACTGAATAGAAATAGAAACTCAACATGTCAAGTGTTGGTCCCGTGTTACATGAGCTGAAATAAACATCCCTGTTAGTGAGCATTTCTCCTTTAACTTGAGCCTACGGGCATATCAAGAAGCTGATTAAACAGCATGATCATTACACAGGTGCACCTTGTGCTGGGGACAATAAAAGGCCACTCTAAAATGGGCAGTTTTGTCACAACACAATGCCACAGATGTCTCAGGTTTTGAAGGAGCGTGTAATTGGCATGCTGACTGCAGGAATGTCCACCAGAGCTGTTGACTGCAGGAATGTCCACCAGAGCTGTTGACTGCAGGAATGTCCACCAGAGCTGTTGACTGCAGGAATGTCCACCAGAGCTGTTGACTGCAGGAAGTCCACCAGAGCTGTTGACTGCAGGAAGTCCACCAGAGCTGTTGACTGCAGGAATGTCCACCAGAGCTGTTGACTGCAGGAATGTCCACCAGAGCTGTTGACTGCAGGAATGTCCACCAGAGCTGTTGACTGCAGGAATGTCCACCAGAGCTGTTGACTGCAGGAATGTCCACCAGAGCTGTTGACTGCAGGAATGTCCACCAGAGCTGTTGACTGCAGGAATGTCCACCAGAGCTGTTGACTGCAGGAATGTCCACCAGAGCTGTTGACTGCAGGAATGTCCACCAGAGCTGTTGACTGCAGGAATGTCCACCAGAGCTGTTGACTGCAGGAATGTCCACCAGAGCTGTTGACTGCAGGAATGTCCACCAGAGCTGTTGACTGCAGGAATGTCCACCAGAGCTGTTGACTGCAGGAATGTCCACCAGAGCTGTTGACTGCAGGAATGTCCACCAGAGCTGTTGACTGCAGGAATGTCCACCAGAGCTGTTGACTGATAATTGAATGTTAATTTCTCCACCATAAGCCGCCTCCAACATCGTTTATGACCAGCCATACAACCAGCCATACAACCAGCCATACAACCAGCCATACAACCGCAGACCACATGTAACCACGCCAGCCCAGGACCTCCACATCTGGCTTCTTCACCTGCGGGAACGTCTGAGACCAACCACCCGGACAGCTGTTGAAACTGTGGCTTTGTACAACCGAAGAATATTTGCACAAACTGTCAGAACCCGTCTCGGGGAAGCTCATCTGCGTGCTCATTGTCCTCACCTGGGTCTTTACCTGACTGCAGTTCAGTTTCGTAACAGACCTCAGTGGGCAAATGCTCACCTTCGATGGCCATTGGCACGCTGGAGAAGTGTCCTTTTCACGAATGAATCCCTCTTTCAACTGAACCGGGCAGATGGCAGACGGCGTGTTTAGCGTTGTTTGGGTGAGGGGTTTGCTGACGTCAACGTTGTGAACAGAGTGCCCCACATGGTGGTGGAGTTATGGCACGGGAAGCAATAAACTACGAACACAATTGCATTTTATCGATGGCAATTTGAATGAACAGAGATACCGTGATGAGGTCCTGAGGCCCGTTGTCGTGCCATTCATCCGCTGCCTTCACCTCATGTTTCAGCATGATAATGCACGGCCCCATGTCGCAAGGATCTGTACACAATTCCTAGAAGCTGAAAATGTCCCATGGCCTGCATACTCACCAGACATGTCACCCATTGAGCATGTTTGGATCTACGTGTACAACCGCATGTTCCAGTTCCCGCCAATATCCAGCAACTTGGCACAGCCACTGAAGAAGAGTGGGACAACATTCCACGTCACAATCAACAGCCTGATCAACTCTATGTGAAGGAGAAATGTAATCCATAGATTACGGTCTAATGAATTTATTTCAATTGACTGATTTTCCTTATATGAACTAACTCAGTAAAAAAAAAAAATGCATGTTATATTTTAAAATCAAGATCATGCAATATAATATGCTTTTGATGTGCTCTGGACCATTTTCAATTATGTTTACTACTTTAAAATGCATTCTTCTACAATACTGCTGGATCGATCTGCACCATATTTTCCAAGACTCTTGCTTAAACAATATGGCTGCTATGAGCCAATAAGCTTGCATGAATGATTAGGCCTGTCCAACAGCGCTGCCATGAGGCCAAACGGAAACATACTATACAGGTCAGCTGGACTCATCCCTGAGCATGTGTGCCAAATCACTGAGTCAAACAGATCAAGTGATCTAAACAAGTGCCTGTTAAAGTGCAGCCGCGTGGTCAATATTAACGTGCTTGCACATGTTGAGTCTTGACAAAGTTTGTAACATCTGTATCAAGTTTTGATAGAATGTGAATATCCATGTCGGAGTAGTGTGCATTTATGTGCCAGAACATGCCCACATTAAAATGTATTGGTCAGTAGCGGCCATGTTGTTTGAGATAATATCCTGCAAAAACATAATTTGTGAGAGCTTGGTCCATAGATGCCACATATCCAGTTTTGTGCAGATCGGTCATTTGGTGCCAGAGGAGTAGTGTTTTTTTAAGTGTTAACAACATTTTAAATGGCAAATAATCCTTCATGGTGGACTTCATGGGTCCTTGAAACAAATATATTCCTTGTATGGAAAGGGACCTATGTACCGATTTTCCAAGACACGAGGTGAGGGGTGTGAACTTTCAAAGTTTGCATTTATGGCTTGTTAGTGCCACCATGTTGCCAGTAGTGCATGGTATTGGATGAGAGGGTGTGGCCCTTGGGTTTTACCATAACGCAAGGTTACAACCTCCTAGGCCTGACCATCTCACAAATGGTTAGCAGGAGGAAAATAATAATCAACAGCAAAAAATACAATAGTTTCACTGCTGAACCCTTAATAATAATGATATTAGTAATAATAATAATAGTACTAATAATAATGCTAATTAGTAATAATACACCTGGATATGTCCAGTCTGACAGGAAGGCTTCATCATCGATGGGTCAGTGAGAGGGAAACTACGTTTAGACTTCTCATTAGATTGTAGTTTTTATTAGTAAAATAAATAAGGTAACATTTTATTTTACAGCCCGGTTATTGCAGCGGCAATGATCTTGTAACTATGTTAGTGTATTAGCTGAGGTAAAATAGAGCCTGTAACTATGTAAAAAAAAAAAAAAAAAAAAGTAACCTTTATTTAACTAGGCAAGTCGGTTAAGAACAAATTCTTATTTACAATGATGGCCTACATACATGGTCAAATTAGGGTTAAGTGCCTTGCTCAAGGACACAACAGGGTTTTTTTTTTTTCACCTTGTCGGCTCAGGTATTTGAACCAGCGACCTTTGGGTTATTGGCCCAAAGCATTAACCGCTAGGCTACCTGCCGACCCCTGACTGGTATAAATAGATCTTGTAACTATGTTAGTGTGTTGTAGCTGAGGTTAAATAGAGCCCAATGGTATAAATAGCAGAACTGAATACTTTAGTGTTCTATGGAACACTGAATACTTTAGTGTTCTATGGAACACTGAATACTTTAGTGTTCTATGGAACGTTCGAACTTGAATGGAACGTCAAAGGAACATTATTGAAAAATGGAAGTCTCTCTCTGTGTCAGGTTGTTCATGGAGATTCTGAACGACTGCTCTGATGTGGATGAGATCAAGTTCCAGGAGGACGGGACCTGGTGCCCCATGAGACCAAAGAAAGAAGCCCTCAATGTGTCCTCAACCTGTATCCCAAAAATAGAACGTAAGTCCTATAGACATCAGCCTTCACTGCTATAAATACTGTATCTATAGTATACCTACGGACTGATCTGTTACTTGAGACCTTCCAAATATTCTCACCTCTCCCTGTCTCACTCTTTCCACCCTCCCCAGCGCGTCTGTGTGCCGTGGTTCCCTCCCACAGCGAGACCAGCTCGACCAATAAAAAGGCAGATGTGATCGACCTGACCCTGGAGAGCTCGTCAGAGGAGGAGGAGGAAGAGGAGCCTGATCCGCCACTCAAGAAGAGATGCCTCTACATGTCCAAGACAGAGGAGGTGCACGCCAAGGGGTGAGTTAACTAGTCTACTAGGGCTGTGGTGGTCAGGACTTTATGTCAGCCGGTAACTGTCATGCAAAAAACTGCCGGTCTCACGGTAATTGACCGTTAATTAACAAACACTTTTAGCATCTCCGTGCTTCCACGTATACAAGCCACTGATGCAGACCTTAGTATAGCATCTACATTTTAAATCCATTTAATATACACATCACAATAATATTCAGAATGGGACCACTAACTCCTATCACCATTTGTCCTCAGCATTCAGATTATTCAAATGTATTCGTTAAGATTTTAGAGTGATTTAGAGGGACAATAGAGAGGGCCGTTAGTAAATTGGGTAGCCTTGTGTTTATTAAATGGATCACAACGTTTTCATTGCTACCTAGGGTAGAAAACCAATAGCTTTGCTCATGGTGAAAATAAATAGTGTGGTCATCCTCATGTCAAGACAGTCCTCCGTGAAAGCAATTCAGTTTGTCTGGGTCTGGGTCTGGGTCTGTGTCTGGGTCTGGTCTGTGTCTGGTCCATAGATGCCACACATCAAGTTTCATGCAGAACGGTCATTCGGTGCCAGAGGGACCTATGCACTGAATTTGGGTTGAGGGGTGTGACCTTTCAAAGTTTCCCATTTCAATTGCATGTTATAGCGCCACCTTGTGGCCAATTGGCATGGAATTGCATGAGAGGGTGTGGACTACGAACCTTGACCATGTCAAGTAGCACCATCAGGACTAATTGCCGGGGTTCAAGCTCTGGGCCCATTGTGCCACCATCAGGACTTATTGTAAACATCACCCTAGGATGAGCTACTTCAGCTTGGCAAATATCACAACTCAAAATCAACCAGATCATACAATATACTGTATTTTGGACAAATTTGTATGATTTTGACTACTGTAAACAACTTTGATCGGTAACAATTTAGCGTCTATGGATGTGCATCTTAGAAACAGGAAGCACCTGAGCTCAATTTCAAGTCTCATAGCGAAGGGTCTGAATACTTATGTATTTTATTTTGAATACATTTCCAAGAATTTCTAAAAACCAGTTTTCGCCTTATGGGGTATTGTGTGTAGATTGATGTCATTATGGGGTATTGTGTGTAGATTGATGTCATTATGGGGTATTGTGTGTAGATTGATGTCATTATGGGGTATTGTGTGTAGATTGATGTCATTATGGGGTATTGTGTGTAGATTGATGTCATTATGGGGTATTGTGTGTAGATTGATGTCATTATGGGGTATTGTGTGTAGATTGATGTCATTATGGGGTATTGTGTGTGTAGATTGATGTCATTATGGGGTATTGTGTGTAGATTGCTGAGGATGTTTTTTTTATTCAATCCATTTTAGAATAAGGCTGTCACGTAACACAATGTGTAAAAAGTGAAGGGGTCTGAATGCTTTCCGACAGCACTGTAGAGAACTGATACTGTATACTGGTTGTTTGTGATCGGTCGCCCATGGGTGGCTCTTACTCATTGGTAGGAACTCAGATGTTTGGTTCTATATTTATTGAAGATCAAATTTAATCCCTTAAATTAAAATGGCACCTTTGGGTGTAATCAATTAGCTTAGTAATCAATTAGCTTAATTTCTCAGAGATAAAGACATAATGTTTCAGGAAAGCTAAGCTAATCATATCTGTTTAGAAAGGATTTCAGCCCAATCTGAGATGGTGGATGTCAGTCATCTTCCTTGTGCCTTTTGAGGTGGAACGACCCCTAGTCTTAACTAGTCTGCTTCTGCATGTCAAAGACAAGGGGTCATCTTCACTTAAACTGGGACTCGGCGATATGACATGACCACAAGCAGCAGTGTGAAAAACATATTGAGATTAGAGCTATGCAAGAGGCTGCATATCAAATCACATTGTACTGGTCACATGCACACTTGGTTAGCAGATGATATCGCAGGAATTGCGAAATGCTTGTGCTTCAGAGCCCTCACCTCCTCCCTGTAGGCTGTCTCGTCATTGTTGGTAATCAAGCCTACTACTGTTGTCGTATGCAAACTTGATGATTGAGTTGGAGGCGTGCTTGGCTACGCAGTCATGGGTGAACAGGGAGTACAGGAGTGGGTTGAGCACACACCCTTGTGGGGCCCCAGTGTTGAGGATCAGCACAATGGAGGTGTTGTTTCTTACCTTCACCACCTGGGGGCGGCCCGTCAGGAAGACCAGGACCCAGCTGCACAGGGTGGGGTTCAGACTCATCGCCTCAAGCTTAATGATAAGCTTGGAGGGTACTATGGTGTTGAATGCTGAGCTATAGTCAATGAACAGCATTCTTACATAGGTATGCCTCCTATCCAGATGGGATAGGGCAGTGTGTAATGTGGTGGCAATTACATCATCTGTGGATCCATTGGGGCGGTAAGTAAATTGAAGTGGGTCTAAGGTGGCAGGTAAGGTGGAGGTAATATGATCCTTGACTAGTCTCTCAAAGCACTTCATGATGACAGAGGTGATGCTACGGGCGATGGTCATTTAGTTCAGTTACCTTTGCTTTCTTAGGTACAGGGACAATGGTGGCCATCTTGAAGCATGTGGGGACAGCAGACTGGGATAGCTGTGTGACAACAACTGTGATAGCTGTGTGACAACTGTGATAGCTGTGTGACAACTGTGATAGCTGTGTGACAACAACTGTGATAGCTGTGTGACAACTGTGATAGCTGTGTGACAACTCCTAAAAAGATGAAGCTCTGTGCTATTCGTTGTTGCTGATGCTGACTGAATAGACCCTGTGTTTCTAACCCTCAGAGTGTTGACGTACCAGCCGTCGACGGTGCGCCTGCCAAATGTACAGGCCCTGGATACGCCCTACCTGATGTCTTCACTATCTGACTACGCAGTCCCTTTCCACCACTCCTCCCTGTCCACCATCCCTACAGACATGCAGAGTAAGTCACCCGGCTAATATTGGAGCTAGGCTTACAAAGTTCTGTACATTTTCCAGATCTCCAAACAAGAGTTCTGGAAAACCTGTGAATTTCCAGAACTTTGCAACCCTAGTTGGAGCTTTGACTTGCTAGTCCTGCCAATCAAACAATGACATGTTTAAATGTCTGGTAATCACCATTTCTGTGATGTAGCTTTGAGTTCAGAGGCGCGTGAAACAATCTTTTCTCCTCTCATCTAGGTCTGGATCTGTTCTCGCTGATCCAAGGTGACCCGCAGCATTACAGAGCTCCCATGTTCCTGGATAACCTGAGCAGCAGCCTGCAGGGTGCGACCACTAGCGCCGCCCTGGTGTCCTCTTCTAGCCATTACGAGCCCAGCTCCCACCACACCACCACCTCATCCTCCCATGAGACTGGGGTTATCACTGGGGGAGGAGGAGGTTCCAACAGCATCTCAGACATCATCTCATTGGACTGATTATCTGGTCCCTGAGAGCTCATTGGACTAAGCCTCCTATCAGACACAAGCCTTTGAGGACTGAGGTAGTGCACTATATAGGGAATATGGTGCCGTTATGGATGCAGACTATGTCACCATGGGACAGGGAGATCCCAGAGCTAGGCTAAGTGGTTTCCCTTCCCTCCTTACCGTTATCTGCATTGGAACAGATGACAGAGTTGTCTGTCTGCTAGTGAAGTTAGGACACTTTTTTTTTTTTTTTTTTTTTTACCGTGCCCTGCTTTGTTAGATCTGATGGAAGGAAAGGAGACTGGGACAGGAAGCCATTTTAGATATTTGAGACTGTTGGACCCATTGACTCGTAGCCTTTTCTCAGTTGGATTTGTGCAACTCCTGCGTACTCGCCTCCTTTTGAAAAAGGTCAAAGGTAATTGAGGAGAGGCAGTGAGTAGAGTGAACGTGGACCAAAATGTGCTTGTATGAAATTAAGGATCCCAAAATGTGTAGTGATCAAAAGGAATGAAGTTTGTTGCGCAATACATTTTTTAGCTACAACGACAAGTAGCATATAGTGTTCATTCTTTTCTCCTCCGACACAACAAGGGGGTGTGGCAGATATCAATTGGTTAGTAGGATACACATCAAATCCTCAAGGAGAGGTGAAAACTCTTCCGTTCGCCTACTAACCAATTAACATCTCCTTGACCACTCAACCAGAGAGGATGGATTTTCCCCAAATAGAAAAGGCCCATGTTGACTGAGCTGGCCGCACCCCACACACTCCTCTGACCTCTGACCTAATGTGGAAGAAAAGGGGAGGGACTTTTCCAGTCTTTTTGTCTTCACATTATGTGGAAGTTTTCTATTGGATGAGTTGACATGGAAGTATTCCGCAGGAAGTGGGACAATGTGGGGGATTGTGTTGATTGGTTAAAACGTCTCTTCGTCAGTACCTGGGAGAAGGATTTATCCCAAGGCAGCTCACTGTTCTACTAACTAATTAACTGTGGATTTGTGTTCCCTTTCAGTCACAGCAATAATACTGAGTTTTCGAGATCTACCGACTCTGTACATTGAACACGGTTGAAAGTGTATCTAAAACATGGCTGCATTAGAACTTAGTGGGGTGGGGGGGTTCCATGAATTGGAGGTACAATTATTATTTTTTTTGTACAAATTATAAAAAATGAAGCAAACTAGAGCGTTGAGTGTTTATAAAATGCCATCTTTCCCAACATCTAATTATTATTATGTGTGTATGTACCATCTAATTATTATGTGTGTATGTACCATCCCCTTTGTTGTAAGTGTACAATTATATATGCGTTTAATGTCCCCGAATCCCCAAAAGGTTTCCGTCCCAACTTTTGAACATTTAGTTTGTGATAAGGTTAAGCAGGATATTTTAACACCATAACATAGCTACATGTTCGCAGAACCAAATGTAGGGCGAAGTTGTCAATTGAACATTCTTTGTTGAACGTAGAAAAAAAGCAATCAGCGCCTAAAATAGTGAATTGTATTTAATGATAAATTAGCCAAGGCAATTAGTGCTGCAGTTTTAAAGTGTAGAATGATATGTTGGCCCACAGCCTGTTTAGGGAAAGGGGGCCTACCTACTAAAATGTTAGGATTTGAATTAGATGAGTTAGATAAAAGTTAGGTTAATGTTTTAAAATGGAACCAGAAGTCTTATGCGAACTTGAATTTAAGGGAATAAATATTTTAATATTTTATGGGAATTGTAGCCCTACTTACCTGGTTAAGTTACGGTAACTTAAAATACTATGTGAGAAGAAATTGAAAAATGTAGGTAAAGGATGCTCCTCTTCTTTCGCTATGGGTAAAGGATGCTCCTCTTGTTTCGCTATGGGTAAAGGATGCTCCTCTTGTTTCTCATGCTCCTCTTGTTTCTCTATGGGTAAAGGATGCTCCTCTTGTTTCTCATGCTCCTCTTGTTTCTCTATGGGTAAAGGATGCTCCTCTTGTTTCTCATGCTCCTCTTGTTTCTCTATGGGTAAAGGATGCTCCTCTTGTTTCTCATGCTCCTCTTGTTTCTCTATGGGTAAAGGATGCTCCTCTTGTTTCTCTATGCCATCATGATGCAAACAGACAAACAAGGTGCTAATTTTTTTATTTGCTGTCAGGATCTAAGACAAACAGTAAAGCTGTATCTTGTTTTATAGCTGTATTAGTTAACTTTCCCCTATACCCTTTTCTGTTATAATATAGTGCATTGTTTGTGTTTTTTACATTTCCACATTAGGGTGCTACAATTATTAAATTACACTGGGATGCAGCAGTCCAATCACAGTTTATCCAGGAAGTTGTCCAGGGCAGGGATGCCCTCTTTGAGGCCTTTGCGTTTGCGGGTGTCTGCCACTACTTGCCATGGCCGACTGGTCTCGTCAAAGGGGTCCCCAGGCAGGATCTGCCAGTGGTCGAACACACACTGGGGGAAGGCCTGGCCGCCTGTGTTGGACCTCAGGTCCGCTGTGAAACCTAACAACATTGGGAAATAAAAATACATATTCATAAACAACCAGAGGTCTGTGTTTTGTCATGCTTATCCTGGCTGGATACAATGTTTTACATTGCTTGATAAAGGGCTAATAAATACATGTGACTGGATGACAACAATGTTTGTTTCCAACATTAAGGCTGTTTTAAATCTGCTTCGTGTTTTGTTTCCTTGCCACGATACTAACGAGTGTTGTGGGATTGTCCTGTCTACTAAATCAGTATATTTAGATAAAGAATAGAGAAGTTACTTTTTTATGTTTAACCTTTAACTAGGCAAGTCAGTTATTCTTATTGACAATGACGGCCTACATTGTTCTACAGGGTTCTACAGGGTCAGCCGTAGTAGTACGGTGCCTTTGGAGCAAATTAGGGTTAAGTGCCTCAAGGGCACATCAACAGGTTTTTCACCTTGTCGGTTCGGGTATTTGAACCAGTGACCTTTCGGTTACTGCCCCAACGCTCTAACCACTAGGCTACCTTCCACCCATCAATGGGTTCCTTAAAATGTTCTGTTTCCACTCACTGTTACGGTGAAATGATTCATTGGAAGATGTGATGAACTCACCAAATGATTCATTGACTGGAAGGAAAGCCTTAACTATGAAGATGGGTGTTCCTGTGACCTGGGACTCCTCGAAGACCATTCCTCTCTTTCTGTTTAGCACACCATAGATCCCTCCAACAACGTGCTCTGGACACTGTGGAAGAATATTTAGGTACATTGAAATACAATGAACAAAAAGCAACATGCAGCAATTTCAAAGATTTTACTGAGTTACAGTTCATATAAGGAAACTAGTCCATTTAAATACATTAATGTGGCTGTAATATATGGACTTCACATGACTGGGAATACAGATATGCATCTGTTGGTCACAGATACCTTAAGAATGCAGGCCATGGAAAAACAGCTTCCATGAATTGAGTACAGATCCTTGCGACATGAGGCCGTGCATTATCATGCTGAAACATGGTGATGGCGGCGGATGAATGGCACGACAATGGGACTCAGGATCTCGTCACGGTCTCTGTGCATTCAAATTGCCAGCGATAAAATGCAATTGTTTGTTGTCCGTAGTTTATACCTGTCCATACCATAACCCCACCTCCACCATGGGGCACTCTGTTCACAACGTTGACATCAGCAAACCACTCACCCACACGACGCAATACCTAGTCTACCATCTGCAGAAGCCATGATGTGGACGTCCTGGGCTGGCGTGGTTACAAATGGTCTGCGGTTATCAGGCCTGATGGACATACTGCCAAATTCTCTAAAACAACGTTGGAGGCGGCTTATGGTAGAGAAATTATCATTCAATTCTCTGGGAATTTGACATTCCTGCAGTCAGCATGCCAATTGCATGCTCCTTCAAAACTTGAGACATCTGTGGCATTGTGTTGTGACAAAACCGCCCATTTTGATCATGCTGTTTAATCAGATTCTTGATATGCCACACCTGTCAGGTGGATGGAGTATCTTGGCAAAGGAGAAATTCTGTGCACAATTTGAGAGAAATAAGCTTTTTGTGCGTATGGAACATTTCTGATAACTTTTTTTTCAGCTCATGAAACGTGAGACCAACAAATCACTTTATAATTTTTTTGTGTAGATTTCTTAATTACAATAAATTATTCACTTTAATTACAGTATGGGAGTCCCACCTTTCTCTCACTTTAATTACAGTATGGGAGTCCCACCTTTCTCTCACTTGCTCACACTATGTAGCTTTGATACTCCCAGCAGGCATGCCTGATATGTGGGAACACTAGAAAGCTTGGATGTTGCCTATATGGCCCTGTAGATGGCTAACACATCTATGGGAAACAGAATGGCTCTGTTCTATTCCAGCCCATAGCCTCTACATCTTTAGTAATCACACATCTGAAAACAATGCCAGAAGACCGTATTAGCACGTGGAGCTAACATGAAAGCGTTAACTCTGGGAGCTAACAAGTCTTCAGCAGGGTATCCTACGAAGTTCAACTCGGGATAACCAGTCGAATGTGACTCACCTTTTAGTCACGTCAATTTCTATTGCAACGAATCCTTTAGTGCCAACCTGGTTAAAGGAATTCCTGCTTCAGCCTCCTCCATTCCCCTGTCACCACCTGTTCACCTTCACTATGGTCTGTCACCTGACCCGTGACGACCTGTTTACCTTCACTATGGTCTGTCACCTGACCCGTGACGACCTGTTTACCTTCACTATGGTCAGTCATCCTACTTGTCTGGCTGTTCACTTTCACTATGGTCTGTCATCCTACTTGTCCACCTGTTCACCTTCACTATGGTCAGTCATCCTACTTGTCTGGCTATTACCTTCACTATGGTCAGTCATCCTACTTGTTTGGCTGTCACCTTCACTATGGTCAGTCATCCTACTTGTCTGGCTGTTCACCTTCACTATGGTCAGTCATCCTACTTGTCTGGCTGTCACCTTCACTATGGTCAGTCATCCTATTTTTCCACCTGTTCACCTTCACTATGGTTAGTCATCCTACTTGTCTGGCTGTCACCTTCACTATGGTCAGTCATTCTACTTGTCCACCTGTTCACCTTCACTATGGTCAGTCATCCTACTTGTCTGGCTGTCACCTTCACTATGGTCAGTCATCCTACTTGTCTGGCTGTCACCTTCACTATGGTCAGTCATCCTACTTGTCTGGCTGTCACCTTCACTATGGTCAGTCATCCTACTTGTCTGGCTGTCACCTTCACTATGGTCAGTCATCCTACTTGTCTGGCTGTCACCTTCACTATGGTGAGTCATCCAACTTGTCTGGCTGTCACCTTCACTATGGTCAGTCATTCTACTTGTCCACCTGTTCACCTTCACTATGGTCAGTCATCCTACTTGTCCACCTGTTCACCTTCACTATGGTTAGTCATTCTACTTGTCTGGCTGTAACCTTCACTATGGTCAGTCATCCTACTTGTCTGGCTGTACCTTCACTATGGTCAGTCATCCTACTTGTCTGGCTGTCACCTTCACTATGGTCAGTCATCCTACTTGTCTTGCTGTCACCTTCACTATGGTCAGTCATCCTACTTGTCCACCTGTTCACCTTCACTATGGTCAGTCATTCTACTTGTCTGGCTGTCACCTTCACTATGGTCAGTCATCCTACTTGTCCACCTGTTCACCTTCACTATGGTCAGTCATCCTACTTGTCTGGCTGTCACCTTCACTATGGTCAGTCATACTACTTGTCCACCTTCACTATGGTCAGTCATTCTACTTGAATCTTTTAATCATCATCCCCTTCATTTGAGGAAGAAGACTGGTTAAGTATTTTATTAATAAATAAAATGTTAAAATACTAATCACATTATTTAGTAATGAAAAACCCTTTTTATAACAAATACAATTATTATCATTAAATGATTGTATTGATAGGAGTGGGGAAATGCATTGATAAGAACACCAAAGACAGTATTAAAGATAAGTCATACAATAAAGACAGCACTTCTAAAATACTATCTCACACCATAGCGTTCTGGATTTGCAAGATAACTTTTCTTTCATTTTGATTTTGGCACAAATGAAAATGTGGCACTGACTCGCCCGTGGATTGATTCAGCATTGTCCCAATGAAGAGTTTGGCGTGCAACTAGCCACGTGTGACATGCACGCACGGTTACAAGGCTGCTAGAGTTTGGCAGACGAGCAATATCCACTGTCGTAGTACGGATGAAACCTGAGCTGGAATGTGAAGCTAACTCAAGCTGTTCAGCTATAGAAAACCCTGAGTAGATCTAGCTTGTTTCATAGGATACACGTCAGGTCTCAGGCTAGGTTGATCATCCCATAAATGCCATTGGTGTATAAAGGTGATTCTGATTTTGAATCTCACTCCTGAGTTCCATGTGGACTGACCCAGATGTGGACCAGGTAGACTGGCTCCATAAGGCGTGGCTGAGCTGTGAGCTGGGAGGCGTGGATGACTCACCTGGATCTCGACCAGGTAGACTGGCTCCATAAGGCGTGGCTGAGCTGTGAGCTGGGAAGCGTAGATGACTCGGCGTGCAGTGGGGATGATCTGCCCGCCCCCTCTGTGGATGGCATCTGCGTGCAGCGTCACGTCATGGACGTCGAAACGTATCCCCCTCATGTTCTCCTCACACAGAACACCCTGGGAAAGAGGAAGTTTGTCAGTGGTGGTGGGGTTTTTTGGATCTCGGAGTTAATGGTGGTTCTTGCTGGTTCTAAGAGCCTGTAAGTGGTGGTGTGGATCTGGTTCTAAAAGTTAGTGCTAAAGGGACTTGACCCCCAACCCTGCTGGTGCCTGCTCACCTCCTTGGAGGCCCACTGGAACCCTGCCACCACGCTGTCCTTGATCTCGTTGAGGTACTGCACCCCCTTGGTGACATCCGTCAGGATGTTGGGTCCCGTCCCGTCGGGGCCAAAACACCAGATTTTGCGGGCCTCTGTCACCTCCCACTCATACTTCTCAGTCAGGTAGCGAGCTCTGGTCTTCAGTTCCTGTCTGGAGCTCACCTCCCCCTTATCGATGTCCTCAGCCAGGCCATCCTGGAAGGGTCGGGCCTTCATGTACAGACGGTTGTGTTTGTTGGGGGACTTGGACAGGCAGACCTGGTCTGAATCCTCGGCTACGGTCTCGCGGTAAGACACCACAGGGTCAGATTTCTAGAAGTATGAAGAGGATTCAGCATTTTAGAATCTTCACTCATTATTATGATGTCATTCAACAGAAGCTAATTTCAATGCAATGTACAGTTGAAGTCGTTAGTTTACATACACCTTATATATATATATATACCTTAGCCAAATACTTTTAAACTCAGTTTTTCACAATTCCTGACATTTAATCCTAGTAAGAATTCCCTGTTTTAGGTCAGTTAGGATCACCACTTTATTTTAAGAATGTGAAATGTCAGAATAATAGTAGAGAGAATTATTTATTTCAGCTTTTATTTCTTTCATCACATTCCCAGTGGGTCAGAAGTTTACATACACTCAATTAGTATTTAGTAGCATTGCCTTTAAATTGTTTAACTCGGGTCAAACGTTTCGGGTAGCCTTCCACAAGCTTCCCACAATAATTGGGTGAATTTTGGCCCCTTCCTCCTGACAGAACTGGTGTAACTGAGTCAGGTTTGTAGGCCTCCTTGCTCGCACACGCTTTTTCAGTTCTGCCCACAAATTCTCTATAGGATTGAGGTCAGGACTTTGTGATGGCCACTCCAATACATTTACTTTGTTGTCCTTAAGCCATTTTGCCACAACTTTGGAAATATGCTTGGGGTCATTGTCCATTTGGAAGACCCATTTGCGACCAAGCTTTAACTTCCTGACTGATGTCTTGAGATGTTGCTTCAATATATCCACATAATTTTCCTTCCTCATGATGCCATCTATTTTGTGAATTGCACCAGTCACTCCTGCAGCAAAGCACCCCCACAACATGATGCTGCCACCCCCGTGCTTCACGGTTGGGATGGTGATCTTCGGCTTGCAAGCCTCCCCCTTTTTCCTCCAAACATAACGATGGTCATTATGGCCAAACAGTTCTATTTTTGTTTCATCAGACCAGAGGACATTTCTCCAAAAAGTATGATCTTTGTCCCCATGTGCAGTTGCAAACCGTAGTCTGGCTTTTTTATGGTGGTTTTGGAGCAGTGGCTTCTTCCTTACTGAGCGGCCTTTAAGGTTATGTCGATATAGGACTTGTTTTACTGTGGATATGTCAGGCTCTGGCCATAGAGAAGCCTATCTGGCTTCTCTATGTAACCATGGTCAGAGTCTGACAGGTCTATTCTTTCTGTTTCTGGTGGTGGTTTGTGTTGGATCCCTAATTAGAGGCAGCTGTAGCACATCGTCTCTAATTAGGGATCCTACATAGGTTTGTAGATTTTCACACTGGGTTGTGGGTCGTCACGGTGACAGTAAGTGTGCACATTTAATACGTCCGTTCTTTCATGTTTGTTTTTTGTAACGTGACGTTTGTACATCGTGTGTTTGTTTTGTTTAGTTAGTTCGTACATTTTGAGTTGGTTTTATACATAGTATAAAATAAATGTGGAACTACTATCCCTGCGCTGCGTCTTGGTCCCTGTATGCACCCACACGTGACAGGATATAGATACTTTTGTACCTGTTTCCTCCAGCCTCTTCACAAGGTCCTTTGCTGTTGTTCTGGGATTGATTTGCACTTTTCGCACCAAAGTACGTTAATCTCTAGGAGACAGAACACGTCTCCTTCCTGAGCGGTATGACGGCTGCGTGGTCCCATGGTGTTTATACTTGTGTACTATTGTTTGTACAGATGAAAGTGGTACCTTCAGGCGTTTGGAAATTGCTCCCAAGGAATGAACCAGACTTGTGTAGGTCTACAATAATTTTTCTGAGGTCTTGGCTGATTTCTTTTGATTTTCCCATGAAATACATCCACAGGTACACCTCCAATTGACTCAAATGATGTCAATTAGCCTATCAGAAGCTTCTAAAGCCATGACATAATTTTCTGGAATTTTCCAAGCTGTTTAAAGGCAAAGTCAACTTAGTGTATGTAAACTTCTGACCCACTGGAATTGTGATATAGTGAATTATAAGTGAAATAATCTGTCTCAACAATTGTTGGAAGAATTACTTGTGTCATGCACAAAGTAGATGTCCTAACCGACTTGCTAAAACCATAGTTTGTTAACATGAAATCTAACATAAATTAGTTTTAATGACTTCAAACTAAGTGTATGTAAACTTCCGACTTCAACTGTATATCCTGTAAAATGCAGTAAATCAGTATCATCCCAACCTTTAACGGGATGCCAGCGTGGTCCTCCTCCAGATCCTTCAGGCAGATCTCCAGATGCAGCTCTCCAGCTCCAGCTACGATGTGTTCTCCAGACTCCTCAATGATGCACTGCCACACACAGAGACAGGACAAAGACACATAAACCACACTGTTTCCCTACATCTTAACATAAACCACACTGTTTCCCTACATCTTAACATAAACCACACTGTTTCCCTACATCTCTAACATAAACCACACTGTTTCCCTACATCTTAACATAAACCACACTGTTTCCCTACATCTCTAACATAAACCACACTGTTTCCCTACATCTTAACATAAACCACACTGTTTCCCTACATCTTAACATAAACCACACTGTTTCCCTACATCTCTAACATAAACCACACTGTTTCCCTACATCTTAACATAAACCACACTGTTTCCCTACATCTTAACATAAACCACACTGTTTCCCTACATCTTAACATAAACCACACTGTTTCCCTACATCTTAACATAAACCACACTGTTTCCCTACATCTTAACATAAACCACACTGTTTCCCTACATCTTAACATAAACCACACTGTTTCCCTACATCTTAACATAAACCACACTGTTTCCCTACATCTCTAACATAAACCACACTGTTTCCCTACATCTTAACATAAACCACACTGTTTCCCTACATCTTAACATCAACCACATTGTTTCCCAACATCTCTAACATAAACCGCACTGTTTCCCTACAACTCTAACATAAACCACACTGTTTCCCTACATCTCTAACATAAACCACAGTTTCCCTACGTGTACAAACAAACAACAGTGAAGTCTAAAGGATTACCGTTAACCCAAAATATTTGGCTGGTGAATGTGGCACTGTACAGTACCTGGACCATGGGGTCAGACTAGTACAGTACCTGGACCATGGGGTCAGACTAGTACAGTACCTGGACCATGGGGTCAGACTAGTACAGTACCTGGACCATGGGGTCAGACTAGTACAGTACCTGGACCATGGGGTCAGACTAGTACAGTACCTGGACCATGGGGTCAGACTAGTACAGTACCTGGACCATGGGGTCAGACTAGTACAGTACCTGGACCATGGGGTCAGACTAGTACAGTACCTGGACCATGGGGTCAGACTAGTACAGTACCTGGACCATGGGGTCAGACTAGTACAGTACCTGGACCATGGGGTCAGACTAGTACAGTACCTGGGCCATGGGGTCAGACTAGTACAGTACCTGGACCATGGGGTCAGACTAGTACAGTACCTGGACCATGGGGTCAGACTAGTACAGTACCTGGACCATGGGGTCAGACTAGTACAGTACCTGGGCCATGGGGTCAGACTAGTACAGTACCTGGACCATGGGGTCAGACTAGTACAGTATTGTACCTGGACCATGGGGTCAGACTAGTACAGTATTGTACCTGGACCATGGGGTCAGACTAGTACAGTACCTGGACCATGGGGTCAGACTAGTACAGTACCTGGACCATGGGGTCAGACTAGTACAGTACCTGGACCATGGGGTCAGACTAGTACAGTATTGTACCTGGACCATGGGGTCAGACTAGTACAGTATTGTACCTGGACCATGGAGTCAGACTAGTATAGTATTGTACCTGGACCATGGGGTCAGACTAGTATAGTATTGTACCTGGACCATGGGGTCAGACTAGTATAGTATTGTACCTGGACCATGGAGTCAGACTAGTATAGTATTGTACCTGGACCATGGGGTCAGACTAGTATAGTATTGTACCTGGACCATGGAGTCAGACTAGTATAGTATTGTACCTGGACCATGGGGTCAGACTTGTATAGTATTGTACCTGGACCATGGAGTCAGACTAGTATAGTATTGTACCTGGACCATGGGGTCAGACTAGTATAGTATTGTACCTGGACCATGGGGTCAGACTAGTATAGTATTGTACCTGGACCATGGGGTCAGACTTGGCAAGGCGTTTGAGGCCCTCCACCAGCTTGGGAAGGTCAGCAGGGTTCTTGCACTCCACGGCCACCCTGACCACGGGGCTGACACTGAACTTCATCACCCTCAGGTTGTGGGCGTGCTCGAAGGTGGAGATGGTCCCGGTCTTCACCAGGAACTGGTCCACTCCCACTAGACCCACGATGTTGCCACAGGGCACGTCCTCAATGGGCTCTGTGTATCGTCCCATCATCAGGATGGTCCTGGGAGTCGGGGGGGAACAGAGTTTAGTGAAGTCTAGCAGTGATATTTGATTTACTCACCTAAAACATTGCTGTGGAACATTCACACACACCACTACTCATGTTCCATAGGACATATACTGGGTCATACACCAAATAATAACCTTTTGGGTAGTGGATCTTATTTAACATAATTTTACCTTTAACATGGTTGACCCCACTGCCCTTGTGACCGTGGGAATGAAAGCTTGTTGTGCACAACAGGGAGGGGCAATTGAATGCAAGCTTCACAGAAAAAACACATTTCTATCTATGGGTAAAAGGGTTGACATGCTATGCTCGATCTGCTCAGTTCTCCACCTCGAAACACCACAAAATGTCCAAAAAGTGTAGAACCAGCTCACCTGTTTTACACTATGATTTGACTATTAGCTGTTAATTGTTTTTCTTATATAGTTTCACCATATTAAAACAAGAGTTCAGTTCACGTAACAGGGTTGACCTTAAAATGAGGGACAGACATTTAATGACTTTGTCAAAGCAACACAATAAGTAGGGGTTTAAAAGGATGGTGAAATCTCTGAGAAACGTGGGGGTTTAAAATCTTCCTACAAGTCACAGATGGACCTGCTAAAAAGCAAGTGCGTATTCATATAAAAAAACAAACAGATTTATTGAATTTTCCGAGTGGTTTTATATTAAAGGGCACTTCATTAAAAAACAAACAGGCTTTTAAAATTCTAATATTGCTGCACAATTTCTACTTAAAATATCAAAGGGACTCAAAAGATGCTCATTTGGTTGAGCAACCCTACTGTATCTGAGCTGTTAAATAGGACATGTATGTATCTGAGCTGTTAAATAGGACATGTATGTATCTGAGCTCCCTGTACCTCTGGATGGGTTTAAGGTACAGGTCCTCCTTCTTGCCAGGAGTGTAGTTGGGTCCCATGATGCGAACCTTCTGCCCCGTGGCCACAATACCGGAGAACACACGGCCGAAGGCGTAGAAGCGACCCTTGTCGCTGGTGGGCACCATCTTGGAGATATACATCATCAAGGGAGCTTTGGGGTCGCAGTTCTTAATGCCTGGGAGGGGTAAGAGGGTCACAGTTCTTAATGCCTGGGAGGGGTAAGAGGCTCACAGTTCTTAATGCCTGGGAGGGGTAAGAGGGTCGCAGTTCTTAATGCCTGGGAGGGGTAAGAGGGTCACAGTTCTTAATGCCTGGGAGGGGTAAGAGGGTCACAGTTCTTAATGCCTGGGAGGGGTAAGAGGGTCGCAGTTCTTAATGCCTGGGAGGGGTAAGAGGGTCACAGTTCTTAATGCCTGGGAGGGGTAAGAGGGTCACAGTTCTTAATGCCTGGGAGGGGTAAGAGGGTCGCAGTTCTTAATGCCTGGGAGGGGTAAGAGGGTCTCAGTTCTTAATGCCTGGGAGGCGAAAGAGGGAGGGCGATCAGGGAATATATGATTTTCGGGAGAACATTTGGGCTCTGGGTAGTTAATCTGAATTGGGCTCTGGGTAGTTAATCTGAATTGGGCTCTGGGTAGTTAATCTGAATTGGGCTCTGGGTAGTTAATCTGAATTGGGTTCTGGGTAGTTCATCTGAATTGGGCTCTGGGTAGTTCATCTGAATTGGGCTCTGGGTAGTTAATCTGAATTGGGCTCTGGGTAGTTAATCTGAATTGGGCTCTGGGTAGTTAATCTGAATTGGGCTTTGGATAGTTAATCTGAATTGGGCTTTGGATAGTTAATCTGAATTGGGCTTTGGATAGTTAATCTGAATTGGGCTCTGGGTAGTTAATCTGAATTGGGCTCTGGGTAGTTAATCTGAATTGGGCTTTGGGTAGTTAATCTGAATTGGGCTCATGGTAGTTAATCTGAATTGGGCTCTGGGTAGTTAATCTGAATTGGGCTTTGGATAGTTAATCTGAATTGGGCTCTGGGTAGTTAATCTGAATTGGGCTCTGGGTAGTTAATCTGAATTGGGCTTTGGGTAGTTAATCTGAATTGGGCTCTGGGTAGTTAATCTGAATTGGGCTCTGGGTAGTTAATCTGAATTGGGCTTTGGGTAGTTCATCTGAATTGGGCTCTGGGTAGTTAATCTGAATTGGGCTCTGGGTAGTTAATCTGAATTGGGCTTTGGGTAGTTAATCTGAATTGGGCTCTGGGTAGTTGAGCTTTTCCTCTGATTCACCCTAGTCTGGTGGTGTAGCCTTCTATCGTTTGGCTGTTGGCAGGACTTCTGGCATTACGAAGAACAAACAAAGAGAGAGAAGAATCGTCTAATACACAAACAAACTAGAGCTCCAGGCTGGACTCCCACTCACCTACGGTGGAATCTTCATCCCTGGACCCTTCGTACTAATAAAATACTACTACTAATACTAGGTTGGACTGACTCACCACTACTACTACTACTACTACTACTACTACTACTACTGATACTGCTACTACTACTACTTCTACCACTACTACTGATACTACTACTACTACTGCTACCACTACTACTGATACTACTACTACTGATACTACTGCTACTGATACTACTACTACTGATACTACTACTACTGATACTACTACTACTACTACTACTGATACTACTGCTACCACTACTACTGATACTACTACTACTGATACTGCTACTACTACTACTTCTACCACTACTACTGATACTACTACTACTACTGCTACCACTACTACTGATACTACTACTACTGATATTACTGCTACTGATACTACTACTACTGATACTACTACTACTGATACTGCTACTACTACTACTACTGATACTACTGCTACCACTACTACTGATACTACTACTACTGATACTACTACTACTGATACTGCTACTGCTGATACTACAACTGCTACTACTATAACTACCACTACTACTGATACTACTTCTACTACTGATATTACTACTACTGATACTACTACTACTACTACTACTTCTACCACTACTACTGATATTACTACTGCTACTACTACTACTACTACCACTACAAATACTACTGATATTGCTAATACTACTACCACTACTACTACTACTACTATTATTACTACTACTACTGCTACAACTACTTATACTGCAACTACTACTGTTACCACTACCACAACTACTGATACTACTACTACTACTTTTACTACTACTATCATTACCGCTACTACTAATAATTGCAGTACTACTGCAGTACTACTACTACTAATAATAATAATAATAATTGTACTAATTTTACTACTACTGCTACTGCTACCACTACCTACAGGCTGGACAGGCGCACCAGTCTATAAACTCACCCATAGCGGCCTCGTCGTCGCCAGGCCCCTCGTAGAGCAGCTCACAGCGGTACCTCTGGGCCGTGACGGGGGAGGGCAGGTGGATAGTGATCATCTGGAGCAGAGCGTCCCCTGCTGGCAGCCAGCGGCGCATCACCGCCTGGGGGACAATGAAATGCAACATTATACTGTATTTCTATGGACCAGTATCTTCAGTAGGGTACATCAGTATGTGCAGTATGTTCAGTAGCGTATACCAGTATGTTCAGTAGCGTATACCAGTATGTTCAGTAGCGTATACCAGTATGTTCAGTACTGTATACTAGTACAAAACGGCTTCAAAAAAACCAACTGTTTCTCCTGTTTTCTCTAATTTTGTTCCTACCGAACACGAGCCTTGTCAGTCAGGGATTGAATTGCTCTGAAACGGTGACACACCTTCAGCAGTGGTTTCCCCTCCTTCTCCTTATCATCAGCATCCAGCTTCACATCCAGTTTCTTAATCAGCTTGTCTGCGGTCTCTTTGTTGAAGTTCATAATGGCATCGAACACCTTTGTCAAAACAAGATGAATTTAATGTCACATTATACATTACTCTTCAAAAGTTTGGGGTCACTTAGACATTTCCTTGTATTCCATGAATGAATGAAATTTCAATAAAGTATCAATAAAGTACCTATCTATCTATCTAAAACATACATGAAATGGATAGGAAATATAGTCAAGATGTTGACAAGGTTATAAATAATGATTTTTAATTCAATAATAATTGTGACCTTTGGCATTCTAGTTGTCAATTAGTTGAGGTAATCTGAGCACCCCCAGACCTCCACCATGCTATACAGATGGCGTCAAGCACTCCTCCAGCATCTTTTCATTTGGTCTGCGTCTCACGAATGTTCTTCTTTGTGATCCGAACTTAGATTCGTCTGTCCATAACACTTTTTTCCAATCTTCTTCTGTCCAGTGTCTGTGTTCTTTTTCCCATCTTAATCTTTTCTTTTTATTGGCCAGTCTGAGATTTGTATTTTTCTTTGAACGCATCCCGGAGTAGCCTCTTCACTGTTGACGTTGATCAATTTGATGTTATTTTAATGGACATTTGAGCAACAAGGACATTTCTAAGTGACCCCAAACGTTTGAACTGTAGTGTATTTCTTAACTGAAAAAAATTGGTTATAGTCATTTGACTATAACCAATCTCAGATCCTTGGCATAAACAAACCTTAAAGATGGGATCCAGGACAAGTTGGCAGAATGTGCGTGGGAGCTTTTCACCCGCAGCGTTGGTGGCTGATTTGCTGAATTTGCCACATGAAGGGTCGAAGAACCTGGAATAATAAACATTATCATCAACATCTCTCTCTCTCTCTCTCTCTCTCTCTCTCTCTCTCTCTCTCTCTCTCTCTCTCTCTCTCTCTCTCTCTCTCTCTCTCTCTCTCTCTCTCTCTCTCTCTCTCTCTCTCTCTCTCTCTCTCTCTCTCTCTCTCTCTCTCTCTCTCTCTCTCTCTCTCTCTCTCTCTCTCTCTCTCTCTCTCTCTCTCTCTCTCTCTCTCTCTCTCTCTCTCTCTCTCTCTCTCTCTCTCACTTTTCTCCCCACAGTTTCTTCATCATGTCCTCCACCTTCTTGCAGCGCTCCTCTGGGTTCATCTCCGTCTTTTGGTCTCCCTTTGCTGTGAACTTGGCCACGTACATCTCAGCAAACTGCTTCAGAGTGAAGGCCCAGCCGTGGAGGCCTGAGCCAAAACCCACTGTGCCCACCATTGGGTCCACCTACACAGGGAACACACACATTAGAGGGCTCAAACTAGTGATCCTCTGCTTTGAAAACACACGTGACTGCCCGCTTTTAACATACTTGCATACACGTAACATACTAGTGATATTACTATACCAACTTAACTCTGTGGAGTGATCTTACCGTACCATCTCAACTCTGTGGAGTTATCTTACCGTGCCATCTTAACTCTGTGGAGTTATCTTACCGTGCCATCATAACTCTGTGGAGTTATCTTACCGTGCCATCTTAACTCTGTGGAGTTATCTTACCGTGCCATCTTAACTCTGTGGAGTGATCTTACCGCGCCATCTTAACTCTGTGGAGTGATCTTACCGTGCCATCTTAACTCTGTTACACACTGACCATGATACTGCCCATGGGTCCACCCTCGTCCTCTCCATAGGTGGCAATGATGACGTTGACGTTCTCTACGATGCGCTGGAAGGTGGAGAAGAGTGCGTCGGGTTTCAGCTGCAGCTCCAGCAGCGCTCGGTCCATCTTGTTCATCATCAGAACCGGCTTGATCCGCTCTGCAATGGCCTGTCGCAGCACTGTCTCAGTCTGGACACACACACCTACAAGGGAGGGGAGAGGTTGGTACAGGACCACCTTAGAAGGGCTATCATTTCTTCATCAAGGTGCTTGCAAGTTGCAACAAGGCCGTAGGCGGCAGCTGTTCAAATCAGTAATACATGGTATTTAATATAGTGCTTTTCAAAGACCCACAGTATGATGCATAAAGCCTTAAGGGCTATCATGGTTGACTGTTGTACTTCCTATTGTTGCTAACTATCAGGGAAACCACTCTAAACAAACTACAACTGATAAAGGCTTTATAGGGCATTTGTAAAGTCTTCATAAGCACAGTACATTAAGATATGTCACAAACCATTTATAAGCGAAGTCATACTATATAAAGGGTGAAAAAAAAATGTAATTGGTGTGTTTTGCCAAATGTGGCATAACCTTTTTGCATAACCTCCAGAATAACTAGCAATGTGAATGTAGTTTCTATAATCTGAAAACACAACCAACTATCAGGCTAAATGGTTAGAAAAGTACATGTGAGTTTTGAAGTACATGTGAGTTTTGAAGTACATGTGAATTTGGAAGTACATTTCTAAGTTAAATGTGTTCCGAGCGACCTCCTTTCCTGACGTGTTCGTATCTGAGGTCCTACAGTACAGTATTTATACAGTTATATTACTTGTACAGTATTTGTAGTTCTTCATTATAATGTCTCAATGTGAGTCCTTGTGAGTAAGATTTCTAATGTATGTATAACAAAGGCCAAATAACCTTGCACTTTAAGCATCATGGGCTGTTATTGTGGTGTGAGCGAGCCAAGCATTGGATGCATTGGAGCCAGGACACTAAACTTGGATGCATTGGAGCCAGGACACTAAACTTGGATGCATTGGAGCCAGGACACTAAACTTGGATGCATTGGAGCCAGGACACTAAACTTGGATGCATTGGAGCCAGGACACTAAACTTGCTGCACAAACACAGCTGTGTCCAAAACAGCACCCTAGTCCCCATTTCATTGGTCACTACTTCTGATCAGAGCTTCATGAGTTCTTCCAAGTTTTTCGGATCTGGACAAAAGTAATGCACTACAAAGGGAATAGGGTGTCATTTGGGACGCAGACAGCATTAAGTACAGCATTAAGTACAGCATTAAGTACAGCATTAAGTACAGCATTAAGTACAGCATTAAGTACAGCATTAAGTACAGCATTAAGTACAGCATTAAGTACAGCATTAAGAACAGCATTAAGTACAGCATGAAGTACAGCATTAAGTACAGCATTAAGTACAGCATTAAGTACAGCATTAAGTACAGCATTAAGTACAGCATTAAGTACAGCATTAAGTACAGCATTAAGTACAGCATTAAGAACAGCATTAAGTACAGCATTAAGTACAGAATTAAGTACAGCATTAAGTACAGCATTAAGTACAGCATTAAGTACAGCATTAACAGCATTAAGTACAGCATTAAGTACAGCATTAAGTACAGCATTAAGTACAGCATTAAGTACAGCATTAAGTACAGCATTAAGAACAGCATTAAGTACAGCATTAAGTACAGAATTAAGTACAGCATTAAGTACAGCATTAAGTACAGCATTAAGTACAGCATTAACAGCATTAAGTACAGCATTAAGTACAGCATTAAGTACAGCATTAAGTACAGCATTAAGTACAGCATTAACAGCATTAAGTACAGCATTAAGTACAGCATTAAGTACAGCATTAAGTACAGCATTAAGTACAGCATTAAGTACAGCATTAAGTACAGCATTAACAGCATTAAGTACAGCATTAAGTACAGCCCTTCTTTGTCATACCTGAGACACAGTCTACTACTACTAGAGCCCCGTCAGTGACGCGGAGAGCAGCTGTCACCTCGGAGGAGAAGTCCACGTGACCGGGAGAGTCTATGAGGTTAATGAGGAAGCCAGAGCCATCCTTGCACTGTTTGATGAAGGCCAAGTCATTCTCAGCTAGTTCATAGTACAGTGAGATGGCTCTGCAGGGAGGGAGGGAGGGAGGGAGGGAGGGAGGGAGGGAGGGGCAACATGTAACCATTGTGACCATCGTACATTTAATGTCTGTCTCAATCACTCTCACATAGTGGTGTATTAGGATACAGGATACCTGGGGTCAAGCATCTCAGAGTAGGAGTGCTGATCTAGAATCAGTTTTGTCTTTTAGGTGCATAATGAATAGGATTCTAGGTTGTTGGTGATGTGGGCAATAAGATACAAATGAGGTTAATTGTTGAACAACTCTTAGTTTAGTTTAGTAGGTCTACCTAAGATTCCCAAAGACGATATTACACTTACAAGGTTACACACTGGTAGTAGAATCACCAGAATATGAAGGACATATTGTTGTAAAAACATTGTAGACTACACTCTGAGCATGACAAGATATATTGTCTTGGAGGAACACCTACGTTGACTTGATGGTGATGCACCTCTCCTGCTCGTCTTTCCTGGTGTCTGTGAAACGCGTCTCGCCAGCCCGGGCGCCAGCGATGATGCCAGCCTTGCACACCAGGGAGTCTGTGAGCGTGGACTTCCCATGGTCCACATGGGCGATCACAGACATGTTCCTGATGTTGGACTTCTTGTCCATGATTGCGCGGATCTGGTCTACTGTAAAATTCACCTGGAGAAGGAAGGTGAGTGAAGGGGAGGAGATTGATCTGATCTACAGTAAAATTAACCCGGTGAGTTGGGATTTGGTCTACAGTAAAATGAACCCAGGGAGGTGGGATCTGGTCTACAGTAAAAAGTCACCTGGGGAGGTGAGATCTGGTCTACTGTAAAATTCACCTGGGGGGGTGAGTGGAGGGGAGGAGATTGATCTGGTTTACTGTAAAATTCATCTAGGGAGGGGTGGTGAGGAGATTGATCTGGTCTACAGTAAAATTAACCCGGTGAGGTGGGATTTGGTCTACAGTAAAATTAACCCAGGGAGGTGGGATCTGGTCTACAGTAAAAAATCACCTGGGGAGGTGAAATCTGGTCTACTGTAAAATTCACCTGGGGGGGTGAGTGGAGGGGAGGAGATTGATCTGGTCTACAGTAAAATTCACCTGGGGAGGGGAGGAGATTGATCTGGTCTACAGTAAAATTCACCTGGGGAGGGGAGGAGATTGATCTGGTCTACAGTAAAAGTCACCTGGGGAGGGGAGGAGATTGATCTGGTCTACAGTAAAATTCACCTGGGGAGGGGAGGAGATTGATCTAGTCTACAGTAAAATTCACCTGGGGAGGGGAGGAGATTGATCTGGTCTACAGTAAAATTCACCTGGGGAGGGGAGGAGATTGATCTGGTCTACAGTAAAATTCACCTGGGGAGGGGAGGAGATTGATCTGGTCTACAGTAAAATTCACCTGGGGAGGGGAGCGGAGAGGCGGAGATTGATGAATTGTTAAATTCATTGTTGACCATTGTCTTTTTGGAATGCTATGCTGTCCACTTAATTCTCTACATCTCTCACTATTGCTTTCTGTGTGTGTGTGTGTGTGTGTGTGTGTGTGTGTGTGTGTGTGTGTGTGTGTGTGTGTGTGTGTGTGTGTGTGTGTGTGTGTGTGTGTGTGTGTGTGTGTGTGTGTGTGTGTGTGTGTGTGTGTGTGTGTGAAAAGCAATTTTTAAGTCCATTAAACATGAAATTGAGAAATTGCCAAGAAACTGAAGATCTCATACAACGCAATTATTTTGCCAATCTTAGACCTTTGGCATTCTAGTTGTCAATTAGTTGAGGTAATCTGAGCACTCCCAGACCATCACATTGCCTTCACCATGCTTGACAGATGGCGTCAAGCACTCCTCCAGCATCTTTTCATTTGGTCTGCGTCTCAAGAATGTTCTTCTTTGTGATCAAACTTAGATTTGTCTGTCCATAACACTTTTTACCGAACTTCCTCTGTCCAGTGTCTGTGTTCTTTTGCCTATCTTAATCTTTTCTTCTTATTGGCCAGTCTGAGATATGTATTTTTCTTTGCAACTCTGACTTGAAGGCCAGCATCCGGAGTCGCCTCTTCACTGTTGACGTTGAGACTGGTGTTTTGCTGGTACTATTTAATGAAGCCGCCAGTTGAGGACTTGTGAGGCGTCTGTTTCTCAAACTAGACACTCTAATGTACTTGTCCTCTTGCTCAGTTGTGCACCGGGGCCTCCCACTCCTCTTTCTATTCTGTGTAGAGCCAGTTTGCGCTGTTCTGTGAAGGGAGTAGTACACAGCGTTGTACGAGGTCTTCAGTTTCTTGGCAATTTCTCACATGGAATAGCCTTCATTTCTCAGAACAAGAATAGACTGACGAGTTTCTGAAGGAAGTTCTTTGCTTCTGGCCATTTTGAGCCTGTAATCAAACCCACAAATGCTGATGCTCCAGATACTCAACTAGTCTAAAGAAGGCCAGTTGTATTGCTTCTTTAATCAGCACAACCATTTTCAGCTGTTCTAACATAATTGCAAAAGACAACGTGCCATTGGAACACAGGAGTGATGGTTGCTGATAATGGGCCTCTGTACGCCTATGTAGATATTCCATTAAATATCAGCCGTTTCCAGCTACAATAGTCATTTACAACATTAACAATGTCTACACTGTATTCATGATCAATTTGATGTTATTTTAATGGACAAAAAAAAAAGCTTTTCTTTCAAAAACAAGGACATTTCTAAGTGACCCCAAACTTTTGAATGGTAGTGTATACTGTTATTACAGTGCTTTCAGAAAGTATTCAGACCCCTTGACTTTTTCCAAATTTTGTTAGGTTACAGCCTTATTCTACAAATTAATTAAATAATTTTTCCCCCTCATCAATCTACACACAATGCCCCATATTGACAAAGCACAAACAGGTTTTTAGACATTTTTGCAAATGTATTAAAAAAAACACCTGAAATATAACATTTACATAAGTATTCAGACCCTTTACTCAGTACTTTGTTGAAGCACCTTTGGCAGCAATTACAGCGTTGAGTCTTCTTGGGTATGACGCTACAAGCTTGGCACACCTGTATTTGAGGAGTTTCTCCCATTCTTCTCTGCAGATCCTCTCAAGCTCTGTCAGGTTGGATGGGGAACGTAGCTGCACAGATATTTTCAGGTCTCTCCAGAGATGTTCGATCGGGTTCAAGTCCGGGCTCTGGCTGGGCCACTCAAGGACATTCTCAAGGACATTCAGAGACTTGTCCCGATGCCACTCCTGCTCTGTCTTGGCTGTGTGCTTAGGGTTGTTGTTCTGCTGAAAAACATCCCCACAGCATGATGCTGCCACCACCATGCTTCACCGTAGGGATGGTGCCATGTTTCTTCCAGATGTGAAGCTTGGCATTAAGGCCAAAGAGTTGAATCTTGGTTTCATCAGACCAGAGAATCTTGTTTCTCATGGTATGAGTCCTTTAGGTGCCTTTTGGCAAACTCCAAGTGGGCTGTCATGTGCCTTTTACTGAGGAGTGGTTTCCATCTGGCCACTACCGTAAAGGCCTGATTGGTGGAGTGCTGTAGAGATGGTTGTCCTTCTGGAAGGTTCTCCCATCTCCCCAGAGGAACTCTACAGCTTTGTCAGAGTGACCATCGGGTCCCTGACCAAGGTCCTTCTCCCCCAGATTGCTGTTTGGCCGGGCGGCCAGCTCTAGGAAGAGTCTTGGTGGTCCCAAACTTCTTCCATTTAAGAATGATGGAGGCCACTGTGTTCTTGGGGCAGAGGTTTTTTGGTACCCTTCCCCAGATCTCTGCCTTGACACAATCCTGTCTCAGAGCTCTACAGACAATTCCTTTGACCTCATGGCTTGGCCTTTCCAAATCATGTCCAATCAATTTAATATATCACAGGTGGACTCCAATCAAGTTGTAGAAACATCTCAAGGATGATTAATGGAAACAGGATCCACCTGAGCTCAATTTCGAGTCTAATAGCAAAGGGTCTGAATACTTATGTAAATAAGGTATTTCTGTTTTTAATGTAATACTTTTGCAAAAATGTCTCAAATTGTTTTTGCTTTGCCATAATGGTGTATTGTGTGTAGATTTTTTTAAAAATGTAATCCAATTTAGAATAAGGCTGTAAAGTAGCAAATTGTGGAAAAGGTCAAGGGATCTCAATACTTTCAAAAGGCACTGTATATGTGTGTGTGTGTGCGTGCGTGCGTGTGTGTGTAGATAGATAGGATAGATAGATAGGATAGATAGATAGATAGATAGATAGATAGATAGATAGATAGATAGATAGATAGATAGATAGATAGATAGATAGATAGATAGATAGATAGATAGATAGATAGATAGATAGATAGATAGATAGATAGATAGATAGATAGATAGATAGATAGATAGATAGATAGATAGATAGATAGATAGATAGATAGGGACATTTCTTGTGTGTGTGTGTGTGTCTCCCAAACAGTGAACACTGTCTATAGTTCCAAATCCAATAGCCTCATAATTTGCTGCAGTAGCCTATAGGTTATGACCCATCTAAGAGTGGACACTTTAACCTCAGCTCGTACCGCTGCATGTTCATTGTAGCAGGTGCATTTGTTTACAATGACAACAGTTTCTAAACTTTTGCCCATGTAGTTAACTGGGCCTGGGACTAGCCTACAACGCTACAGAGGAAGGCAGCGTTGCCCAATGTGAGGACATGAAATATTAATACGGCCATCTCTGGGAACGGGCGTGCTTGTGCTATTTATAACAGGGGCCGGGGTAATGGTATTCTATCTGCAGAGGCACGCACATTAAGCCCGAGGCCTACCGAAAATAACACTTTAAATTCAAATGAAAAACTACTGGTCAAGGAGTTGCTTACAACAAAAGCATTCAGTTAGTAAATCAAGTTCCACAGGTTATTGCGCACAGATCACTTTATTGGCTTGTTGATAAATAGCCTAGTCACATTACATAGGTTATGCTTTACTTCGATTTCTAAATCGAATAACATATTTTGTTAACGGTGTGATCTGCTTTCAATAATAAGAGCTTTCTAATTAGGTTAATACGCAATGGATACATTGTATTTCTGTTCGTTTGATAATCATTTGCTAAAATTCTGCATACGTCATAATATTAAAAATACATATATTAAAGGGATATTTTATTGTTTTTACAATAAAGGCAAACATTTCAGATATTGGTAATAGCTGTAAAACAGTCTACTACTATTATAGTCTAATCTTACCATGATTGCGGTTCGTTATATCCCAAACCTCAGTCGGTTGTTCCTCTCTTTCGGGGGACTAGAGGAAAAGAGAGACTATGACGCACTTATCTTGGTTAAATGCTGCGACAGCCGGCTCTCTGGAAGTCATGTGGAATATGTCACGAAGTGTCATATGGACCGAACTGAAATTAAAAGGGATATAGCAGAACATTTCTATAGCCGAAACTGAGTCCTCACAAATGTAGGCTATGCAGCATGTTAGTCTCTGGGAGATGGGCAGGGACTGTTTCGGCTTCTACACTGAAAAAACAATATAAATGCAACATGTAAAGTGTTGGTCCCATGTTTCATGAGCTGAAATAAAAGCTCACAGATATGTTCCATGTGCACAAAAATCATATTTCTCTAAAATGTTTACATCCCTGTTAGTGAGCATTTCTCCTTTGCCAAGATAATCCATCCACCTGACAATTGTGGAATATCAAGAAGCTAATTAAACAGCATGATCATTACACAGGTGTACCTTGTGCTGGGGACAACAAAAGGCCACTTTAAAACGTGCAGATTTGTCAGGTTTGTCACACAACACAAGGCCACAGATGTCTCATGTTTTTTGAGGGAGCGTGCAGGAATGTCCACCAGAGCTGTTTCCAGATAATTTCATGTTAATTTCTCTACCATAAACTGCAGTACGTGAGTCATGTGCAGTCATGTGAAATCCATAGAATAGGGCTTAATGAATTTATTTAAATAGCTTGATTTCCTTATATTAACTGTAACTCAGTAAAATCTTTGAAATTGTTACATGTTGCCTTGATATTTTGGTTCAGTATAGTATATGTTATGTTTCGGGACCCTTTTTAAAAATGTTCACCTAAAATGACATACCCAAATCTAACTGCCTGTAGTTCAGGACCTGAAGCAAGGATATGCATGTTATTGATATAATTTGAAAGGAAACACTTTTAAGTTTGTGGAAATGTGAAATGTATGTAGGAGAATTAGATCTGGTAAAAGATAATACAAACAAAAAAACATGTATTTTCTATTATATTGCATCATCTCTGAAATGCAAGAGCAGACAGTGATGTATTATTCTAGATGTAATTTAGATGTTGTCCACCAGATGGCAGCAGTGTGTGTGCAAAGTTTCAGACTGATTCAGTGAAGAATTACATCACTACACTATATTTTGTATCAAGTCTGACAGGAGTTTTCCCAAATGTGCCGAAAGTACATAACTATAGAGAACATAAAAAAATGCTTTGGTAATACAACATTTTAGTTTGCACACTCCCAGGAATGTCATACATGATGGATCATTAGCTTCCCTACAGAAAAGACACTAACCTTCACACATCTAGATGGCCGGGCAGGGTGGGGGTGGAGCCTAACTGTAGAACCCAGTTCCTACATTTGAATATAAAAATGCATACTGCCTCCAGCTCATTGCAAAGTGGTGTGTGACTCGCTGATGCAGCCTGCCTTCCAGATGCCGTTTGATGCCACGTTCAAGTTTCAAGTTTCAAGTTTGTATATATTTATATAGCACATTTAAAAACAGCAAACAGGGCTGACCAAAGTGCTGAACAATACACAAGATGAAGAACAAGGACAAACCCCACATTCATGACAAAAGCTCACAATGAATTAAAAGCTAAAGAAAAAAAATAGGTTTTCAGAGAGGATTTAAAAACAGTTAGAGATTGAGCCGCTCTGATGTAAACCGGAAGGCTGTTCCACAGCCTAGGGCCAGCAATCGCAAAGGCTCTGTCCCCTCTATTCTTTAACCGTGATCTGGGGACAGACAAAACAACTTGGAACTGGGGAAAAATACGACCTCTTTCTAGATCTCTGACCTGAAGATCACTGACATCATGATTTGACTTCCTCCTATTTTTCAGAGTCCCCAGTTGTCTTGAAAGCAGCAGCTCTTGCTCTGTCTGACATATTTTTCACTCCAAGGCTCTGTATCGGTATGCTGTACATGTGTGATAAGATACATCCGAAGTAGCTGGCAAGTTAGTAAAGAAAGCTTGAATAAACCCTTAAAGAGATGGGTGGGGTTAAGGCTTAAGAGGGTGTGAACTATGCTGAATGGGTGTAAACAAAGAAGGGCTCTCCAATAGTAGTACCAAAACATTGAAAGATGGTTTTCTCAAAAGTGAGTGTACAAGTTGATCAACTTTCAAAGCAGAATGACTTTCCCACTGTTTCCTCAAATGCAGTATATGATATACCATTTTGTAGCTCTGAGTCTCTACTCCCCAGGGATCAAACCGCCATAAAGAACATTTATGAAATACAGCTTAACGTGATCATTGACAGCTGCCTTGAAGGACACAAATAAAAAATGCTTTATGCTACTAAGATCAGTGAAATGTAGGCTAAACTGACAATGGAGTGAAAAGCAGAAATCTCAACTAGCAAGCAAGTCGCAGCAATGAAGAATTGAGTGTGTGTGCGTTCACACGAAGGGGCAGAGAATTACGGCAGGGGGGGAGAATTACGGCAGGGGGGAGAATTACGGCAGGGTGGAGAATTACGGCAGGGGGGGAGAATTACGGCAGGGCGGAGAATTACGGCAGGAAGGAGAATTACGGCAGGGGCAGAGAATTACGGCAAGAGGGAGAATTACGGCATGGGTGGAGAATTACGGCAGGAGGGAGAATTACGGCAGGGGTGGAGAATTACGGCAGGGGGGGAGAATTACGTCAGTGGGGAGAATTACGGCAGGGGTGGAGAATTACGGCAGGGGGGGAGAATTACGTCAGTGGGGAGAATTACGGCAGGGGCGGAGAATTACGTCAGGGGGGAGAATTACGGCAGGAGGGAGAATTACGGCAGATAGATAGATAGATAGATAGATAGATAGATAGATAGATAGATAGATAGATAGATAGATAGATAGATAGATAGATAGATAGATAGATAGATAGATAGATAGATAGATAGATAGATAGATAGATAGATAGATAGATAGATAGATAGATAGATAGATAGATAGATAGATAGATAGATACTTTATTGATCCCCCGGGGGGGGGATTTCATTGTCAAGCAGCTACAACAAAACACAGGGCAGGTGCAAAATGCCACAACGAAAGTACACAAAAGACAGATACACGGTACATGATACATAGAGCGGCAGTATGAAAAAGTATAGAAATACAAGATATCTGGAGTGCAAAAAAAAAAAAAAAAAAGGTATAAAAAGATATGGCATAGTATGGATGGTTGGCTGAATATGTACACTATACATTGGTGGATGTTGGATGGTTAACTATACTATACAGAGAAATACTTCAGTAGCTAAAAATGCATATGATATGAGCGAGGGTAATAATAGTTTACTTAATAGACAGACTGGCTAAATGAACAGCTAAGTGAATATTTTGCATGGTTAAATTAGCTGTACAGTTAGGTATACAGTTATATTTACAGATAAGTGAATACTTGCATGGTTACACAAACTGTACAGGTAAATGACAGGAAGAGATACTTTAATAGCTAAATGTGTGTATGATATAATTTGGGTAATAATAGTAATTCCCTTAAAATACAGTCCTTAGTGCGCAGGGTTTAATTACAGACAACTGCACGTATTGCACATTCGATATACTAAAAGCAATGAGAAAAGGTGCAACTGACAGGATACTAATATGCATTCCTGAGTGAGTGACTATGTAAGTTAGGTCCAAGAATTACTAGCAATATTGCACGTGATATGATATAACAACTGTACATGAGTATGTATATACAGACCTGAATGAATAAATAGGTCCTGAGTGAATGACTAGGTCCTAGCACCCCAACAGTTCCAGATCTTTGTTGCCGACGGCACGGCACCCCGGTGAGGCATTATATAGTCTAATAGCCGCCGGCAGGAAGGACCTCCTGTAGGGTGGGAGAATTACGGCAGGAGGGAGAATTACGGCAGTGGGGGAGAATTACGGCAGGGGGGAGAATTACGGCAGGGGCGGAGAATTACGGCAGGGGGGAGAATTACGGCAAGAGGGAGATTTTCGGCACAACACCTGTTAAATGTCCACCACCACGTTTTCCTAATGCAAACCCTGGTGGATAGGTGGCTAACACTAACGCTAGCTAGGTGGCTAGCTAGTTAACAAGGCTAGGGGTTAGGTTAAAGGGGAAGGGTTAGCTAGCATGCTAAGTAGTTGCAAAGTAGATAAAAAGTAGTAAATAGTTGCAAAAATGCTAAAGATGTCTGTGTTGAGATTCAAACACGCAACCTTTGGGCTGCTAGACATTTGTGTTATATGACATCCAGCCGTGATCGGGAGTCCCATAGGGCAGCGCACAATTGCCCCAGTGTCGTCCGGGTTTGGCTGGTGTAGGCCATTATTGTAAATACAGATTAACTGACTTGCCTAGATAAATAAAGGTTAAATATAAAAATTTTTACAAAATATACATTTAGTGTATGAGACCAGGCTGGGTTGACAGTTTTGTGCCACCTTGTGCCCTCCACAAGTTCTGTGTACTAATCTACTTTGGGCCATGTTGTGGTAGTTAATATTAATTGTCAGGCGGTAGATGGCAGTGTAGGCCTTTACTTCAGTGAATCATTGGTACAGTTGTAGCTACTAACAAAATAAAACAACTTTCACAGAGAATAATGTAATCTGGAAATACTCAAATGAAAGAAGTAAAACGTGCAAATGTTTGTTCAAGCCATGCACTGTCAGTTTGTTGAACCAGGTGTGTTCATCCTGGAACTAGCCTAATAAAGTCTAGGTTTTAGGTCAAAGAGCTAACACCAAATACATTACTGTGCTAACACATTTTTTTGATGGATTCAAACCAAGCTGATTGAGTCCCATAAACAAACAGTGTGACCGTGGCCCCCTATGGACCCTGACTGGAGTAATTTATACATATATAATCTGACTGCTTGCTTGCTTTTGTTCATGTTAATGAGATAAGGTTTATAAATAAGTCACCCGCTAGGCCTAGGTTAGGTCTTTAGCCACATTATAATATTCACTTGAAAGTGTGCTTTGTTTCAGCACCGCCTCCCAGTGAGAGTTGGGCCATACCTAGGCAGAGAATGCTTAATTTAAATGACAGTGGTTAGCACAATGGGGGTGGTATTTGTCAGTGAATATGAGAAATTACCAGCTTCACCAGTAGATGGGACTATTTACTACTGATGAGAAGGTACATACCGTTCAGCTGAATAGCAGTTCTGTGCCGTGCTGGAACACCTATGTCCACAGTAGGTAGAACGCAACACTTATCTCACCTGCTCATCAGCTCTGGACAAATGGTATCAAACTCTATCACCTCCCTCAACTGGTTGGTCAGGTGTGGACACCCTGCAGTCAACCTCAATCACCTCCCTCACCTGGCTGGTCAGACACCTCCCTCACCTGGTTGGTCAGGTGTGGACACCCTGCAGTCAACCCAGGTCTACTAAGCTAGGTTAACCTGCACAGTCATGTTGGGCTTTAGGCAATGAGCCTTGACAACAAATTAGGATGATGAGCGTTAAACCACTGAGTTCTATTTTGGAACCAATAGCAGAACGTAGAGACTAATTTGCTTGGAATTGTTCGCCACATGAAAGGTGAAGGAAATGGAACTTTCCCCGACTTGTCCAGATGCTGAGGCCTTAGGGCCTTTGATCCTACAAGCCAATCAGCCACAGGCCCGGTTGGGGTTGACAGGATAGCTCTGTTAAGATGACTGGTCATGATGGTATGTACAGTATATCAAGCTATTGTGACAAAGTTAAAATGTAGAGTTTCCATCAACCTCGCGCGCAATGTAGATATCAGAGAACGCTGCAGTTTGCGGTATTGTAGTGGGTGAAACCATTACAATACAGTAGTAGCAGTATACTGTAGGTAGGGGTAAAGTGACTATGAATAGATGATAAACAGTAGTAGCAGTATACTGTAGGTAGGGGTAAAGTGACTATGAATAGATAATAAACAGTAGTAGCAGTATACTGTAGGTAGGGGTAAAGTGACTATGAATAGATAATAAACAGTAGTAGCAGTATACTGTAGGTAGGGGTAAAGTGACTATGAATAGATAATAAACAGTAGTAGCAGTATACTGTAGGTAGGGGTAAAGTGACTATGAATAGATAATAAACAGTAGTAGCAGTATACTGTAGGTAGGGGTAAAGTGACTAGAATAGATAATAAACAGTAGTAGCAGTATACTGTAGGTAGGGGTAAAGTGACTATGAATAGATAATAAACAGTAGTAGCAGTATACTGTAGGTAGGGGTAAAGTGACTATGAATAGATGATAAACAGTAGTAGCAGTATACTGTAGGTAGGGGTAAAGTGACTATGAATAGATAATAAACAGTAGTAGCAGTATACTGTAGGTAGGGGTAAAGTGACTATGAATAGATTATAAACAGTAGTAGCAGTATACTGTAGGTAGGGGTAAAGTGACTATGAATAGATAATAAACAGTAGTAGCAGTATACTGTAGGTAGGGGTAAAGTGACTATGAATAGATAATAAACAGTAGTAGCAGTATACTGTAGGTAGGGGTAAAGTGACTATGAATAGATAATAAACAGTAGTAGCAGTATACTGTAGGTAGGGGTAAAGTGACTATGAATAGATAATAAACAGTAGTAGCAGTATACTGTAGGTAGGGGTAAAGTGACTATGAATAGATGATAAACAGTAGTAGCAGTATACTGTAGGTAGGGGTAAAGTGACTATGAATAGATAATAAACAGTAGTAGCAGTATACTGTAGGTAGGGGTAAAGTGACTATGAATAGATTATAAACAGTAGTAGCAGTATACTGTAGGTAGGGGTAAAGTGACTATGAATAGATAATAAACAGTAGTAGCAGTATACTGTAGGTAGGGGTAAAGTGACTATGAATAGATAATAAACAGTAGTAGCAGTATACTGTAGGTAGGGGTAAAGTGACTATGAATAGATAATAAACAGTAGTAGCAGTATACTGTAGGTAGGGGTAAAGTGACTATGAATAGATAATAAACAGTAGTAGCAGTATACTGTAGGTAGGGGTAAAGTGACTATGAATAGATAATAAACAGTAGTAGCAGTATACTGTAGGTAGGGGTAAAGTGACTATGAATAGATAATAAACAGTAGTAGCAGTATACTGTAGGTAGGGGTAAAGTGACTATGAATAGATGATAAACAGTAGTAGCAGTATTCTGGGTCATGCATGTGACAGACCAATACTGGGTCATGCATGTGACAGACCAATACTGGGTCATGCATGTGACAGACCAATACTGGGTCATGCATGTGACAGACAAATACTGGGTCATGCATGTGACAGACCAATACTGGGTCATGCATGTGACAGACCAATACTGGGTCATGCATGTGACAGACCAATACTGGGTCATGCATGTGACAGACCAATACTGGGTCATGCATGTGACAGACCAATACTGGGTCATGCATGTGACAGACCATGTCAGGCTCTGGCCATAGAGAAGCTATTGCTTCTCTATAATTCTATGGTCAGAGTCTGGCAGTTCTATATGTTCTACGTCTGTGTGGTGTTGTGTGTGGGATCCCTAATTAGAGGCAGCTGCTATGCATTGTCTCTAATTAGGGATCCTACTTATATGTGTAATTCCCACTCCATAGGCGTGGTTCATTGTCTGATCGTCCGTTCATGTAAGTGTGATTCCTTGTGATTCCTTGTGATTCCTTGTGATTCCTTGTGATTCCTTGTGATTCCTTGTGATTCCTTGTGATTCCTTGTGATTCCTTGTGATTCCTTGTGTAGTTCACGTCAAGTTTAGATTATTAAATAAATGATGTTGAACTATCGCTGCGCCTTGGTCCATTTATACACCCGAACGTGACACACCAATACCTCACGAGTCTTCTTCTCTCTAAACTGAGACCTTGAAACTGAGATATCTTTTGTTCTCAAAACAAAGGTCTGGGTGTACTACCAAACAGTGAGGATTCATTCAATCAGTCACATACATGAACACAGAAACGGGTAAATAGAAAAGCACAAACATAAATATGTGTGTATATAGGAACATATTTATTGATGTCTTTACAATTGTGTTGACTTTGTCCTCTCCTTCGCTCACAGACCTTGGATGGCTGCGTCCCAAATGGCACCCTATTCCCTATATAGTGCACTACCTTTGACCAGAGCTCTATGGGCCCTGCTCTATTAAATGTTAACTACAAAGTAGCCTATGCCTACCTGGCAGAATGATATCAATCCAGTGGCCATTTGTTTAGCAAAGTCTGCAATCGCTACAGAAACCTTGCAAACCGAACAATGGTCTCTTGCTGGTGCACACTTGCAATAAAGGCTAACTGCACCCCAAAATCAAAATGTATTCGATTTTTCCCAGACAGAAAGTGGTCTCCTGATGTGGTTTTAGTGTTGTTGTGGACTTAGAACATCCATTTAGTTGTTTTTGTAGTGAAACCTTGAAATACAAAATGGAGAAAACGGAATGTGTCACGACCGCTGTTCCCTGAGTCTGTCTTTGTCTGTCTTGTTTTGTTGATTGTTCGTTTCCATGTATCGGGGTCCAGTTGCCTGGTTACGGAAGAATGGGCGGGGTCACCTACTTCCTGAGCCTGTCATGTTCCTCCTGATTCGCACCTGATCACTACACACCTGTTCCAGATCTGCTATCCTCACTATTTAAGAGACGACCTGACATCCAGTCCCTGCCGGATCGTTAAGTCACATTAGAATACCTGCCTGGAAATACTCACCATCACTCTTACCTGGATTCCCGGAACAAGCTCGTCACTCTGCACTCTGCTCACCTCTTCCTCCACTCACCTGGGATACAGATTCGAACTATCACGCCCTCGGATCACCTACCTGCCCACCTGCCTGGATACTCAGTCACCAGCTTACGAACCAGCTTCCTATTCAACCCCATCCTCATCAACATTTCCCTATTATTAATTCTTCAATAAATATCACAATATATACTTACGTTGCCCGGTCTGCTTTTGGGTTCCTACCACAAAACCTGACAGAATGAGGCAAAAAAAGTATAAGGATTTTGTAAAAGTATCAGGATATTGTAAAAGTATCAGGATATTGTAAAAGTATCAGGATATTGTAAAAGTAGACGTTGTCCGACACTCCTGGTGCTCTAAAGTTTGTTGCATGTTTTCTTTGCCGTAACCTGCAGTAAATACATGGAGGAATAAGTATATACTGTTAGAGGCATTATGGGAGATCTGTTAGAGAGGCATTATGGGAGATCTGTTAGAGAGGCATTATGGGAGATCTGTTAGAGAGGCATGATGGGAGACCTGTTAGAGAGGCATTATGGGAGATCTGTTAGAGAGGCATTATGGGAGACTTGTTAGAGAGGCATGATGGGAGACCTGTTAGAGAGGCATTATGGGAGATCTGTTAGAGAGGCATTATGGGAGATCTGTTAGAGAGGCATGATGGGAGACCTGTTAGAGAGGCATTATGGGAGATCTGTTAGAGAGGCATGATGGGAGACCTCTTAGAGAGGCATTATGGGAGATCTGTTAGAGAGGCATTATGGGAGACTTGTTAGAGAGGCATGATGGGAGACCTGTTAAAGAGGCATTATGGGAGATCTGTTAGAGAGGCATTATGGGAGATCTGTTAGAGAGGCATTATGGGAGATCTGTTAGAGAGGCATGATGGGAGACCTGTTAGAGAGGCATTATGGGAGATCTGTTAGAGAGGCATTATGGGAGACTTGTTAGAGAGGCATGATGGGAGACCTGTTAGAGAGGCATTATGGGAGATCTGTTAGAGAGGCATGATGGGAGACCTGTTAGAGAGGCATTATGGGAGATCTGTTAGAGAGGCATGATGGGAGACCTGTTAGAGAGGCATTATGGGAGATCTGTTAGAGAGGCATTATGGGAGATCTGTTAGAGAGGCATGATGGGAGACCTGTTAGAGAGGCATTATGGGAGATCTGTTAGAGAGGCATTATGGGAGACTTGTTAGAGAGGCATGATGGGAGACCTGTTAGAGAGGCATTATGGGAGATCTGTTAGAGAGGCATTATGGGAGACTTGTTAGAGAGGCATGATGGGAGACCTGTTAGAGAGGCATTATGGGAGATCTGTTAGAGAGGCATTATGGGAGATCTGTTAGAGAGGCATGATGGGAGACCTGTTAGAGAGGCATTATGGGAGATCTGTTAGAGAGGCATTATGGGAGATCTGTTAGAGAGGCATGATGGGAGACCTGTTAGAGAGGCATTATGGGAGATCTGTTAGAGGCATTATGGGAGACCTGTTAGAGGCATCAGGGGAGACCTGTTAGAGAGGCATTATGGGAGATCTGTTAGAGAGGCATCAGGGGAGATCTGATAGAGAGGCATTATGGGAGACCTGTTAGAGAGGCATCAGGGGAGATGGATAGGCTCTACTCTACACCAGGTAGACACCATATATCAACCAGACCAGTCCCACCAGGTAGACACCATATATCAACCAGACCAGTCCCACCAGGTAGACACCATATATCAACCAGACCAGTCCCACCAGGTAGACACCATATATCAACCAGACCAGTCCCACCAGGTAGACACCATATATCAACCAGACCAGTCCCACCAGGTAGACACCATATATCAACCAGACCAGTCCCACCAGGTAGACACCATATATCAACCAGACCAGTCCCTCCAGGTAGACACCATATATCAACCAGACCAGTCCCTCCAGGTAGACACCATATATCAACCAGACCAGTCCCTCCAGGTAGACACCATATATCAACCAGACCAGTCCCACCAGGTAGACACCATATACAGTCATGTGAAAAAGTAAGTACACCCCCTGAAAAGTTATCTCTTTTTTTTTTAACATATTTGGACAGATGGAGATGTAATCTTCACTTCAACACTATTGACAGATAAAGGTTACCCAATTTAACATCATCACACACACAAAAAAAAAACATTTGAAAATGTTATGCAATTAAAATAAACAAAAATGCATTAGTACACCCCTACCTTTACCATCACATAAAATGGCTAAAATTAGAATTAGGTACCAAAACAAGTGCAATTTATTAGAAAACATTAGAGAGAAACTTAGGAGGGTCCAGCCTTCCATAAAGATAAGAACATTGGTCTGGTTTGGTCTTAACCATATGGGTGTGTGGTAACACATCATTCAAAGATCAAAAGACCTACCGAGGCCCTCAGAAGAAAGATCATTGATGCCCATAAGTCTGGGAGGGGTTACAAATCCATTTCCAAGCAGTTCGAAGTACCACTGGCAAACTACCTAGGACAGGTCATCCCACCAAAGTCAGCCCAAGAGCTGACCGAAAGATGCTCATAGAAGTCTCTAAGAACCCCAGGGTAACATCAAGGGATCTACAGGCCTCTCTTGCCACAATCAATGTCAAATTGCATGGGTACACTTTCAGAAAGAGACTGCACAAACTTGGTAGACCATATATCAACCAGCACTTTTTTATTAAGGAAGGATCTGTTGTCATGTGTGAGAATGTATATCCTCAGTCCATTTTCATTGTGTGAAGACTTTACCGGCTTTGAACTGAAGGTGTCTGGATTTGAAAGAAAATTAAGATAGCTCAAAATATAATACCATTGATTTATTAGTCTTAATATAATTCTAACTAGAATATCAACTAGTCGTACTTGCATTATCACACTTTGCAGCTCTAGTAAGTAGAAAGACATTTATTGTTGAAATATTATTCTTTGCTGATTCTTAGTCAAGTTTCAGGTTTTATTAGTTGTATATATGGGATACGCATGGTATACATCGTCCAATCAAATGCTTCCTTCTAGACAATACAACAACAACAATAAATAATATAAGATATGAATGTAACATCCACAGAGCGTCCTCCGGTTCTCCCTCCTTTACAGAGACCAGTAATCACTTTATACAAAAATAGTTTATTGTAGCCTATAAGAAATATCAGAAGTGCAAATACTATAAAGGGTCTGGATTGTTTACAGAATAGATCAGAATCAGTCAGTACTTTAAAACAGTGACATGGGCCAATCTCTGCAACAACACCAGCACAGCAACATTAGCATTCTCAAACAATACATTATACCCATTACTTAAAACACAAAGCACGTACACAAACACGTACCTACTAAAATGTTGCACCATGTCCTCCGTTTGCACGAGCTACCTCACATCGTTGTCACACGCGTTCACAGCCTCTCGTAGCTGGCAGCGCACTGCTATACAGTGTACAAAGATATTATATAAAAACTACATCGTAACAAACAAACATATCAGACAAATAAACCTAACCACATACCGTGTTGCTAGCTGCTCATACAAAGGACCGGTTGACTGCACAGCAAACCATTGAATGTGCTGCCCTCCCCAATCACTCACTATTAAACACCTGTTGGTAGCTAGGGGCGTGATCTGAGACCATACCTCCCGGTTACATTCACCCCTCCCAAAAGTGATCATCGTCCCGATGACAACTAAACTAGAACATATCTGCCCTACATTGCATCCCTAACATCCCTGGCAAAACTAAGGGTGAATATATCTTTCAGGGCCAGGAAACAAAGCTGGTATGGGCTACTACCTGGTATGGGCTACTACCTGAGACCCAACCCCCTCCTCCCCTGGCCTCCATACTGCAGACCTAGGCAACCGAGCAGGATTAGAATGTTTGCCTGCTGTTCTTCTGCTTGACCGCCGCAGATGCACCGGGGACCCAAGTGGCTCCTCTAGCTCCCCCTTATCTGACTCCGATGAGTCACTTGCTTCTGAACTGGACTCGCTTGATTCTGACCCCATTTCCTCAAATCTGGAACTAGAACATGACAAATCTGTCTCCCTTGAAGGCGGTCTTGCAGGCACCGGTTCCCGTACTGGACGTTCTCTCAACACTCGCACAGCTCTTTCTTCATCCTCCTCTGAACTCATTCCGACCACTGGTGGAGTCGTAGCCACATTGCCCAGCCCCTCCTGAGAGACTTCACGCAGCCTCTGCTCGGGACCACATGGCCTCAACTCCAGCCGATGAACATTCTTTGGGGCCTGCGACTCGTCAACAGGCACCACCGTATACACAGGCTTATCAGTGTCTGGTTGGGAGATTACCCGAAACGGGATCGGCATCCAAACATCTTGGATCTTGTGTCTTCCCTTAAAACCATGGTTCCTCCGATAAACCAACTGATTAATATGCAGTGCGCTATTTCGAGTTGCCGGGCCCTGATGCTTTTTCCTGGTTTCTACCGGTTGACTGCACAGCAAACCATTGAATGTGCTGCCCTCCCCAATCACTCACTATTAAACACCTGTTGGTAGCTAGGGGCGTGATCTGAGACCATACCACCCGGTTACATGAACATAAACTAAATGGCCCAATAAGCACATATGGTGCCCGCTCTCAGCCTGTAAAACACACTGAAACACACTGAGCCCCCCTGGGAAACACACTGAGACCCCTGGGAAACGCACTGAGGCCCCCTGGGAAACACACTGAGGCCCCCTGGGAAACACACTGAGGCCCCCTGGGAAACACACTGAGGCCCCCTGGGAAACACACTGAGACCCCCTGGGAAACACACTGAGACCCCCTGGGAAACACACTGAATAGTCTGGGTAGCCCCTCCAAGCCCTGCCCTGCTTAGCTATGATATTTGTCTCTGACTATTACCAATGATTGTTGAGAGATCACCTAATAACTAAATAGATTCACTGTGGTTATCAAAGTAGTTCTAAAGGAAATGTAATTAATAGAGCAAATTAAATGGGACCATACTTCATCACTCGTATATCATCAATGATGCTATTTAGACTTATGTAACATTTGCAAAGTCATCAACAGCTACTGTTTCAATACAACCCAGAATTCAACAAAAAATAGACCAAGCCAAATGTTTTGATATTTAGAGCTCGATTCAACCTGAATCGCTGAAGCATTACTGATTTTGCGATTTAAATTTCAAAGCAGTTTCCGATTGAGCAGACATACAGTATGCAGCATTTACCATGAATGTCTCCTTTAACATGGGAACATAGCCTTTACAAGTTCAGCGATACAGATTGAATCAAGCCTCTTTATGATATCAACATTTGAAGGAGATGTATTTGAAGGAGATGTATCTTCTACTTGCATAGTTCCATCTGGCTTTAATTCCAGTTTGTCTACAAATTAATAACTGATATGTTGGATTCACATCTCCATCTCAACCAAACATCACCGTTAAATAATAGGATTAAGTTAAATCAAACTCTATTTAAAATGCATTTAAAGTTTGATTTGATTTAGTGCTGTTATTTAACTTGAATTAATCAAATAATAACATTTGAAGGAGATGTATCCACTGCTTGGATAGTTCCATCTAAGCCACTGGCTTAATCCTATTCTTTGGTTGATATGGAGACGTGAATCCAAACATATCAATGATTCATTTGTAGACAAACTGGAATTAAAGCCAGTGGCTCAGATGGAACTATCCAAGCAGAAGATACATCTCCTTCAAATGTTTCTTTCCAGAGAGACATCAGGGCCTGTAACATACTTTGTTTCACGGAAACATGGCTCTCTCGGGATACTCTGTCGGAGTCGGTGCAGCCACAGGGATTCTCAGTCCATCGCGCTAAGGACTATTCAACTCTGGTCTGACCAATCGGAATCCACGCTTCAGGATTTTTTGGATCACGCAGATGATGTTCCGGGTAGCTTGCGAAAATAATCTAGACGTGTACACTGATACGGTGACTGAGTTGATCAGGAAGTGTATAGGAGATGTCGTACCCACTGTGACTATTAAAACCTAGTTGACAACTGGAGCAAGTTCCTACTCTATCGGTTTTTAGTTTCCTACCTCCATCATGAGTGAAATCCGATTCTTGGCCCCAACCATACTCTTCGCATGAGTGACCCAGAAAAGGGTCAGGAGAATGATCAGAAGAAGGGGACTGCAGGGTGTGATCGTCTTGCAAGAGTCAAGCCCCTTTAGAAGCAAGGCCGCCCTCTCTCTCAGCGCCACTTTCCAGGTGCTCCTCGCATGCTCTGAGTACACGTCCTGGTATTCCGGCCTTGTGAATGTTGACCTGTTTAAAAGTCTTGCTTACATCGGCTACGGAGAGCATGATCACACAGAAAAAAAATGTAAGCTCTTTTTGGTCAGAAGCAAATTTTGGTCAGAAGCTCTTTTTGGTCATAGGAAACGATGTTCTAAATATTATGTACAAAAAAAGTTCTGATCAAAAATAGAACCAATGGTCAGAAGGTCAATCCCTCCAGCTCCATTCCACACAGTCGTCCGGATCTGCTGGTGCTCTGGTTCAGGCACTTAGCTCGTCTGGTAGGCTCACATCTTTCCTTTCGAAGCACAGACATGGTTCTGAGGCAAGACAAGGTCTTTGCACAAAGTTACTTGAGTGTTTATGTCTGTTTGTTTTGGTGGAGAGGTGATGAGTCTGGTACCAGAAAACAAAGCCCCAATTGATATCTGTCATCTTTGGAGCTAGATTTGAAATAGTTTCTGGAGGGAGTAACTTAGATGAAACTCATAGCGGACCTGTATGACCTAGATTAAAGAAACTGTTTAGTAGATTGTATTCTGATAACTCATACCCAAATAATGTTGTTGACTTGTCCTGTACTCATATGTGGCCAAAACATCAATTGGAGAAAACACACTTCAAAAACCTAAAACTTGTATCTCAAACAGGCCGTTTTCTATTTCCTCACAGAACATGGCGTGATGTTGGCTCATCGGCTCAGCTGGCCAATCAGCGGTCTACTCTACATTAATATTTTTCAGGACCGGTATATGCCCACATCATTCTGTTATTGGTGTACGCCTGCATCATTCAAACACAGAAAAGCTGTTTTTTTTAAACATACTTAGATACAATTTTTTGGAAGGAAAACTATTTAACTTATATTGTAATTAATTAAATTAATTATAGGTCACTTTTCATTGAAATCTGGAAACACTGGACAGTTACTATAAACTGAAGTCTGAAAGGCCTGCTTTGCCACAAAACCTAGTCAGCCAAGGAGGGGAAAAAGCAAGCAGAGGTACTTAATTGATATTGTGAAATGAAATGGACCACCATGTTGCTGGAGGTTGGCAGACACGTTGTGTCAGCAAATGTTGCAGGTGGAATCGTACCAAGAGTAAAATACCACTAGTGTCAACAGACCCAGGCAGCTCCGCTGATTTCTCCCTTCATTTAATAATTAGACGGTTCTCTCCCCTCAGGACTTGACTCTTTTCATTAATCTCGTTACTTCGATATGTAAAGGCATTTTTTTTGGTCCATTTCAGGTCCTAGTTCTTTCCAGCTTGTTGCTATCAAAACAAAGCTACAGATTTTTTAGCAGGGTGGGTGTTAACTATTTGAGGTATGCAACCTGGGAAATGGATCTAATGAAATTACTTTTGAGGGAGTCTTTAATCAAGTGTTTGCCCAACAGCAATGCTGGGCTTTGGGGAGGCCTAGTCGGTGGTCAGGTCAGGGTCCAGTGACCCGATCCAAGTACTTTTACATTACCTACCTCCGGAAGGTATTTCTCAAAGCACGATTGATGAGTTGTCTCAACTAACTTTTTGAAATATTCTGAAACAACTTGGAGGCCTATAATCACTTGTGAGGAATGCTTTATCTGACTGAATTCTGAAGGATCGTATTCAGCTTTCTGTATGAACTAGATAGCTGTGAATGTTTATAAAAGTTTGCTAGCTTACTTATTGAGTCTGACAAACAAACCTGCAGTGTGGTTGTGGAATAGCTTTTGAAAGCATGAATGTGTAAGTAGGTTTTCTGGTCAAAGCCTCCACCACTCGATCTAAGAAGTTGGCTTACGCTCACACACTCTTAGGAACACATGGAGCACATTCTCTGGAATCGTCTTTGTTTTATCACTACACACTGACCAGCTTGACTGTGTATTATTCCACCTGAGTAAATACTGAGCGCCATCTCTCCCACTTACGTCAGGGCAGAGAGAGGCACATGTCTTCCAGAGGCAGCGAAGTCTTTCTCTAAGCCCCTCTACTCTGGCTGCTATTTGGGACCCAGACCCTGCCTGTCTCCGTATCCCCAGCCCAATAACACAGCCCTCTCTCTACTCAACATGTCTCTCCCAATCCCCAGTCCAATAACACAGCCCTCTCTCTACTCAACATGTCTCTCCCAATCCCCAGTCCAATAACAGCCGCTTGTTGACTGTGTGGTTTTATCTGCAAAAAGATGATTCTGAGATAATTGGCTTTAAAGTTAGCCATTTTTATATTGTACACTCTTAGAAAAAAAGGTGATATCTAGAACCTAAAAGGGTTTTTCAGCTGTCCCCTTAGGAGAACACTTCGAATAACCCTTTTTGGTTCCAGGTAGAACCTTTTTGAGTTCATTGTAGAACCCTTTCCAGAGTGTGTTCTACATGGAACCCAAAAGAGTTCTACCTGGAACCAAAAAGGGTTCTACCAGGAACAAATAAGGGTTCTCCTATGGGGACAGCCGAAGTACCCTTTTGGAACCCTTTTTTCTAAGAGTGCTGCTACTCGGTGAGAAGATGAAGAGGATGAAAGTGGAAGCACCCTTAGTCTCCTGGGTCACGGACTACCTGACCGGCAGGCCACAATTTGTGCGACTACAGAGCTGTGTGTCAGAACGAGCAGTGAGCAACACAGGGGCCCCCCAGGGAACGGTCCTGTGCCCCTTCCTGTTCACCCTCTACACCTCGGACTTTAGATATAACTCTGAAACATGCCACCTACAGAAGTTATCGGATGACTCCGCAATTGTAGGGTGCATTAGGGGTGGGCAGGAGGAGGAGTACAGGAGCACAATCAGTGACTTTGTGTTGTGGTGTGAGCAGAACCACCTTCAGCTCAACATCAGCAAAACAAAGGAGATGGTGGTGGACTTCAGGAGAACCAAGGCCCAACCGACTGCAGTCCCTATACAGGGGATGGATGTGGAAATGGTTGGGTCATACAAGTTCCTGGGAGTCCATATGGACAACAGGCTGGAATGGGCTGGTAACACCGGGGCCCTGTACAAAAAGGGCCAGAGTCGACTCTACTTTCTGAGGAGGCAAAGGTCCTTCAACGTGTGCAGTAAACTACTGCATACCTTCTACCAGTCTGTGGTGGCCAGTGCCATCTTTTTGCAGTGGTGTGCTGGGGAGCAAACATCAAAGCCGGTGATGCTTCTCGGGTAAATAAGCTGATCAGGAAGGCTAGCTCTGTTCTGGGGATGAGCCTTGACACTCTAGAGGAGGTGGCGGAGAGACGGATCATGGCAAAACTGCTGGCCATCATGGATAACGTCACCCACCCTCTGCATGCCATGGTTATGATGCAGAGGAGCACCTTCAGTCACAGACTGATCCCACCACGGTGTTCGAGAGAGCGCTACAGGAGGTCCTTCCTGCCAGCGGCTATTAGACTATTTAATGCCTCACCGGGGCATTAAACCCTCAAATGTATCCAGAGTATTTTCAGATTGTGTTATCAACAAATGTGGTGAAAAGTACAGTAAATGAAAAATGCACATAAAATCAACAGTGTAATGTTTGGATTCAGTTTTGTCAGGTGAACTGTTGTGTCCTCACCTTTGGTCTAATAATGTCCCCATTATCTCCAAACTGTTCCCTTTCTATTGCTACCATTGCATTTAATATTAACATTTCAATTTAGCCCTATCCATATAGGCCAGGGTTAAAGAAAATACGAAATGTGTTCTGGGAACATTTTTGTAACATCAGGTGAATGTTTTTTGCACCCTAAAAGAAACATAGTATAATCATCTGAACAACAGGACAGTTTCTGTGTTTTTGGAACATATCTTTTGTGATGTCACCACAATGTTCTCACCAGACGGAATGAAACATTCTGGGAACCTTTTAAAGAACAGACTAAATGTTCTGGGAATGTTCTTTGTAACATCAGGCGAATGTTTTATATATTGTATTATCATCAGCACAACCTAATGAATGTTCTGGGAACTTTCAACGAACCAATTTTGATTTGCTGGGAAAATATTTGTCACGGTGAGTGGAGGACAGAATCCAAGGCGCAGAGCAGTGGTAGTGTACACTAACCCCCAGAATATCAACCCCCAGTAGTGTACACTAACCCCCAGAATATCAACCCCCAGTAGTGTACACTAACCCCCAGAATATCAACCCCCAGTAGTGTACACTAACCCCCAGAATATCAACCCCCAGTAGTGTACACTAACCCCCAGAATATCAACCCCCAGTAGTGTACACTAACCCCCAGAAGATCAACCCCCAGTAGTGTACACTAACCCCCAGAATATCAACCCCCAGTAGTGTACACTAACCCCCAGAATATCAACCCCCAGTAGTGTACACTAACCCCCAGAATATCAACCCCCAGTAGTGTACACTAACCCCCTCCAGATCAACCCCCAGTAGTGTACACTAACCCCCTCCAGATCAACCCCCAGTAGTGTACACTAACCCCCAGAATATCAACCCCCAGTAGTGTACACTAACCCCCAGAAGATCAACCCCCAGTAGTGTACACTAACCCCCAGAATATCAACCCCCAGTAGTGTACACTAACCCCCAGTAGATCAACCCCCAGTAGTGTACACTAACCCCCAGTAGATCAACCCCCAGTAGTGTACACTAACCCCCAGAATATCAACCCCCAGTAGTGTACACTAACCCCCAGTAGATCAACCCCCAGTAGTGTACACTAACCCCCAGTAGATCAACCCCCAGTAGTGTACACTAACCCCCAGTAGATCAACCCCCAGTAGTGTACACTAACCCCCAGTAGTGTACACTAACCCCCAGTAGATCAACCCCCAGTAGTGTACACTTGGGGGGCTCCTGATTGGCGCAGTGGTCTAAGGTACTGCATCTCAGTGCAAGAGGCATCACTACAGTCCCTGGTTCGGATCCAGGCTGTATCACATCCGGCTGTGATTGGGAGTCCCATTGGCCAGAGTCGTCCAGGTTTGGCCCAGAGTCGTCCAGGTTTGGCCCAGAGTCGTCCAGGTTTGGCCCAGAGTTGTCCGGGTTTGGCCGGTGTAGGCCGTCATTGTAAATAAGAATTTGTTCTTAACTGACTTGTTTAGTTAAATGAAGGATAAATAAAATAACATGTAAATACCCACCAGATCTATTATTTTGTTCCCTCACAACCTAAAAACACTGAATCTGTTGCGCCGCCCCACGACGCTACATCCTCCAGGTCCCAAATGGCACCCTATTCCCTACATAGTGCACTACTTTTGACCAGGGCCCTATGGTTGGGTTGGGTAGTAGTGCACTATGTAGGGAATAGGGTGCCATTTGGTCAACAGCCTGGGTCTCACAGCCAGCACAAGAAGGAAGCTTCTTGTTGGAGCCTCAGACCATCTAAAACAAAATCCCATTTGATCACCTTTATCCTCCGGGAGGGACTGAAAACGTAGCACTAGACAGGTGTCGTTTTACCCCTGTTCATCAAGAGTCATTTTCACTCCAACATTCTAACAGTAATAAAATATTTCAGATATGAAATTGGAAAATGTATAATTTGGTTGTGTTTATGAAGGTGTCATGGTTCCACCTGTCACCAGAGGGCAGTAGAGACCACCCTAGAGACTAATGACACTCAGATGTTTTCAGTTACTAATTATGAATTCCTCTTTAGAGAGGTGTGTTTTCTGTTAGCTATTGCAGAAGTGTGATTTGTTTGCTGTGTGCGTTGGAGCCTGAGTGAGTTTGAGTCTTAATGGTTGTTGTTTTCCCAGTTTGACTTTGTACCTTCTGTTGAGCTTTTTCCAGTAAAGTATTTACGTTTATTATAAACCACTGGTTCCTCGTCTGGTTCTCTGCTCTGCTTCTGGATTCGACCTCACCACCTCACAGAAGGTCTTGGATATCATTAGAATACAAACATTTTTACTATTTCAAATAACACAATAGCATCTGTTGCTGCCTCCTCGTGTTACTGTAGGCCATCTGTTGTTGCCTCCTCGTGTTACTGTAGGCCATCTGTTGCTGCCTCCTCGTGTTACTGTAGGCCATCTGTTGCTGCCTCCTCGTGTTACTGTAGGCCATCTGTTGCTGCCTCCTCGTGTTACTGTAGGCCATCTGTTGCTGCCTCCTCGTGTTACTGTAGGCCATCTGTTGCTGCCTCCTCGTGTTACTGTAGGCCATCTGTTGCTGCCTCCTCGAGTTACTGTAGGCCATCTGTTGCTGCCTCCTCGTGTTATTGTAGGCCATCTGTTGCTGCCTCCTCGTGTTACTGTAGGCCATCTGTTGCTGCCTCCTCGAGTTACTGTAGGCCATCTGTTGCTGCCTCCTCGTGTTACTGTAGGCCATCTGTTGCTGCCTCCTCGTGTTACTGTAGGCCATCTGTTGCTGCCTCCTCGTGTTACTGTAGGCCATCTGTTGCTGCCTCCTCGTGTGGAGTGCATGTAACAGTAGTTATTCTTGGAAAAAGTGACATTTTGAAATAGAGCTCATCTCTTAAATGTTTTGATGGTGTGTTTTGGAAACCTCAGTCTTCTCTTTCAGATACTATGTTTATTAATTGAACCTACAGGGTCAGCCCCTGGAGCAAATGAGGGTTAAGTGCCTTGTTCAAGGACACAGACAAGTTTTCACTTTGGCACCTCAAGTATTCGAACCAGCGACCTTTCGGTTACTGGCCTAACACTAACCGCTAGGCTACCTGCCCTAAAGACAGCTTACCTGCATGTGACTGTAAGAAGACTTTAAAAAGTAAGTTCTTTGCGGTCCCAGAAAATAATGACATGTCCTCTTAACCGCTTATAACACAAATTCTGTTTGTGATATCAAAATTCTAACAACATACGTGTGTTAAATATTATTATTTAGGAAAAGTCATGGCAGAGATATTTCAATTTTAAATTAATTTAGAGTCAAAATAACTCTGCCTTTGGATCTTCGACCCAAACCTTCTTACACTGGGTAACACATTCCACTCTAAAATGTCTTGGTAATCCTCTGATTTCATGAATCCTTTAATATGTTCAAGGCCTCCAGTACCAGAGGCAGCAAAGCAGCACCACAACATTACGGATCCTCCACCATGTTTAACTGTAGGTAGGGTGTTCTTTTCCTTATAAGCTTAATTTTGTTGCCTATAAACAAATCGCTGGTCTGCGTTGCCAAAGAGCTCTAATTTGGTTTCGTCTGTCCATAGAACATTTTCCCAGAAGGATTGTGGTTTGCCTAGGTCGGTTTTGGCAAAGATCAGTCGTGCCTTTTTATGTCTTTCTTTCAGCAGTGGGGTCCTCCTTGGCCTTCGCCCATAAAGCCCTTCTTGGTTTAGTGTGCGGCGTATGGTACGGGTTGAAACCATCACTCCAGATTGCTCCAGGTCAGCCTTAAGCTCTTTGGATGTTTTATGTGGTTGTTTTTCCACAGTTCGCACCAACATTCAAAGACTTCTTTCATTGATTTTCCTCTTTCCACCACGTCCCGGGAGGTTCTTGACAGTTCCATGAGTAACTTCTTAATAATGTTGCAAACTGTTGAAACAGGGATGTCAAGGTCTTTGGAGATGGCTTTGTACCCTTTAGAATTCTTGTTTGGTGATAACAGCATTTCTGATGCTCTCAGACAGCTCTCTTGTCTTCACCATTGTGAAAAGGGAACAGGGAATAAAAGTGGCCTTTTTAAGCATGAAAGCCATCATTCTTTGGTTAAATCAAGTCATATGACAATTTATCACAGGTGAGTCTAATCTAGTTATTTTTTTCAAACTGATTTGTATTCCTCTAAAGGGTGACAATCATCATGAAATCCACCCACCTCACAGCTGGGTGTAGGGAAAGACCAAGGAAAGACCAAGGAAAGACCAAGGAAAGACCAGGGAAAGACCAAGGAAAGACCAAGGAAAGACCAAGGAAAGACCAAGGAAAGACCAAGGAAAGACCAAGGAAAGACCAAGGAAAGACCAGGGAAAGACCAGGGAAAGACCAAGGAAAGACCAGGGAAAGACCAAGGAAAGACCAGGGAAAGACCAGGGAAAGACCAAGGAAAGACCAGGGAAAGACCAAGGAAAGACCAAGGAAAGACCAAGGAAAGACCAAGGAAAGACCAGGTCGCAGCGCTGTAGTAGTTCATACTTTATTAGAACTAAGACAACAATAAATCGGAGAAAAAAACAAGTGTAGCGTGTGCGTGTGTGCGTGTGCGTGCGTGTGTGCCAACACAAAAACACATCAATATCCCACAAAACACAGGGGGAAAAGCAAGTACTTAAATAGGATCCGCAATTAGAGACAATGCATAGCAGCTGACTCTAATTGGTGACCGAACACAAATTAACCCATAGAGTTCAACATAACTCCCTACAGTCAGGACCTGACACATGACAACCATAGAGAAGCCAGAGGCCTCCCTACGGTCAGGACCTGACACATGACAACCATAGAGAAGCCAGAGGCCTCCCTATGGTCAGGACCTGACACATGACAACCATAGAGAAGCCAGAGGCCTCCCTATGGTCAGGACCTGACACATGACAACCATAGAGAAGCCAGAGGCCTCCCTATGGTCAGGACCTGACACATTGCAACCATAGAGAAGCCAGAGGCCTCCCTACAGTCAGGACCTGACACATGACAACCATAGAGAAGCCAGAGGCTTCCGTTTTTATACTTTTCCTCATATTTCATATTTTTTCCTCATATTTTAATTGTTATAGTTGTAGCATGTACCAAAGCTGTTTCGCTACACACTTTCTTTCAGGAGATATTGTACCTGATGTACTTAAAATTGTCAGAACAGTAGTCTAATGTTATAGAAGGGAGGGTCAGAACAGTAGTCTAATGTTAGACCTGCAGGATCACTGATCTTCCATGGTGATCTAACAACAGGACACTAGTTAGACCTGCAGGATCACTGATCTTCCATGGTGATCTAACAACAGGACACTAGTTAGACCTGCAGGATCACTGATCTTCCATGGTGATCTAACAACAGGACACTAGTTAGACCTGCAGGATCACTGATCTTCCATGGTGATCTAACAACAGGACACTAGTTAGATCTGCAGGATCACTGATCTTCCATGGTGATCTAACAACAGGACACTAGTTAGACCTGCAGGATCACTGATCTTCCATGGTGATCTAACAACAGGACACTAGTTAGACCTGCAGGATCACTGATCTTCCATGGTGATCTAACAACAGGACACTAGTTAGACCTGCAGGATCACTGATCTTCCATGGTGATCTAACAACAGGACACTAGTTAGACCTGCAGGATCACTGATCTTCCATGGTGATCTAACAACAGGACACTAGTTAGACCTGCAGGATCACTGATCTTCCATGGTGATCTAACAACAGGACACTAGTTAGACCTGCAGGATCACTGATCTTCCATGGTGATCTAACAACAGGACACTAGTTAGATCTGCAGGGATGAAGTAGGGAGACAGTGATTGGGTACAGAGATGAAGTAGGGAGACAGTGATTGGGTACAGAGATGAAGTAGGGAGACAGTGATTGGGTACAGGGACAGAACCTATCCCAGACACACCTTTCCTTTAGTATTTGTTAATATAATTCTATATTCACTAAGACTGTTTTATTGAATTGCATCACATGACATCATTATACGGTTATATAAAGAGTGTTTTGGTTCATCATTATACGGTTATATAAAGAGTGTTTTGGTTCATCATTATACGGTTATATAAAGAGTGTTTAGTTCATCATTATACGGTTATATAAAGAGTGTTTGGTTCATCATTATACGGTTATATAAAGAGTGTTTTGGTTCATCATTATACGGTTATATAAAGAGTGTTTTGGTTCATCATTATACGGTTATATAAAGAGTGTTTGGTTCATCATTATACGGTTATATAAAGAGTGTTTTGGTTCATCATTATACGGTTATATAAAGAGTGTTTTGGTTCATCATTATACGGTTATATAAAGAGTGTTTTGGTTCATCATTATACGGTTATATAAAGAGTGTTTGGTTCATCATTATACGGTTATATAAAGAGTGTTTTGGTTCATCATTATACGGTTATATAAAGAGTGTTTTGGTTCATCATTATACGGTTATATAAAGAGTGTTTTGGTTCATCATTATACGGTTATATAAAGAGTGTTTTGGTTCATCATTATACGGTTATATAAAGAGTGTTTTGGTTCATCATTATACGGTTATATAAAGAGTGTTTGGTTCATCATTATACGGTTATATAAAGAGTGTTTTGGTTCATCATTATACGGTTATATAAAGAGTGTTTTGGTTCATCATTATACGGTTATATAAAGAGTGTTTTGGTTCATCATTATACGGTTATATAAAGAGTGTTTTGGTTCATCATTATACGGTTATATAAAGAGTGTTTGGTTCATCATTATACGGTTATATAAAGAGTGTTTTGGTTCATCATTATACGGTTATATAAAGAGTGTTTGGGTTCATCATTATACGGTTATATAAAGAGTGTTTTGGTTCATCATTATACGGTTATATAAAGAGGGTTTGGTTCATCATTATACGGTTATATAAAGAGTGTTTTGGTTCATCATTATACGGTTATATAAAGAGTGTTTTGGTTCATCATTATACGGTTATATAAAGAGTGTTTGGTTCATCATTATACGGTTATATAAAGAGTGTTTTGGTTCATCATTATACGGTTATATAAAGAGTGTTTTGGTTCATCATTATACGGTTATATAAAGAGTGTTTTGGTTCATCATTATACGGTTATATAAAGAGTGTTTTGGTTCATCATTATACGGTTATATAAAGAGTGTTTTGGTTCATCATTATACGGTTATATAAAGAGTGTTTTGGTTCATCATTATACGGTTATATAAAGAGTGTTTGGTTCATCATTATACGGTTATATAAAGAGTGTTTTGGTTCATCATTATACGGTTATATAAAGAGTGTTTGGTTCATCATTATACGGTTATATAAAGAGTGTTTTGGTTCATCATGTTTCCCCCTCTTACCCTTTGGGGACAGACGGAACATCAGGGTTTTTCTGTCAACCACTACTGTGGTGCGTTTTGGACGCTCTTGAAGGGCTTCAGAAGTTTATTTTTTCACTTGGTTTTTGGAAGGCTGGTGAGGTAATGCCTCCGGTCGCCTGTTTAATGTCAGTTTGGTAAATAAAAATACACACACACAGTCTCTCTCTAATCTTTGACATTATTGCCATTACAAAACGGACTAACAAAAGAGCCATAATTAGAATATGATTCTAGTTATTTGTATAGTTTGTTTGAACTGAAACGTCAGAACTCAGGAGTTTATTCACGCTAGTTTATTCACGCTAGTTTACGCTATTTCTCTGAGTGAAGTAATTCCCAGGGTCCTAAATATAGGGTCCAGTCCTCCTCCAACTGAAGGCTATCTTTCTCTTCAAAGGACTAATGCTAACCTCCTTCTTCCTCTGGGGTAATTTCTGTTCCTGAAACCTTTAATAAACTAACTCAAACTCAGTCGTTCACAAAATTGGTTTTGACCACCTAAATTATCTGCATTTAGCCTCCAATAAAATGTGACCACATTCTGCTGCTAGCGCTGAGCGGTTTGGTGGACATATGGACATCTTGGATGTGACCACATTCTGCTGCTAGCGCTGAGCGGTTTGGTGGACATATGGACATCTTGGATGTGACCACATTCTGCTGCTAGCGCTGAGCGGTTTGTTGGATTATTTATTTGTATTTATTTATTTAACCTTTATTTAACTAGGCAAGTCAGTTAAGAACAAATTCTTATTTACAATGACAGCCTACCAAAAGGCAAACGATTCAATCTCAAAACACTTCCATCCCACAAATTCTCAACGTTTCCTTTTTAGACATAATACAGAATACAAAATGCTGTATTATGAATACCAGTAGCCTCTAATTCCCTGTGGTGCAGTGGCTGATATGACTGATACAAAGACACAGTTCTTGTGTGTTCTCTTGTTGTAGTCTAAATGTTAGCTTGTCCCAGTTGTGCATCATCTGTAGTTTGGAAGGACATCAGCTCCTACAAGAGCAGCAAGTAGATTTGTGTATTCAATAGTATCTGTTAGTATTGTCTTGTAGGGCAGTTGATTCAATAGTATCTGTTGGTATTGTCTTGTAGGGCAGTTGATTCAATAGTATCTGTTGGTATTGTCTTGTAGGGCGGTTGATTCAATAGTATCTGTTGGTATTGTCTTGTAGGGCAGTTGATTCAATAGTATCTGTTGGTATTGTCTTGTAGGGCAGTTGATTCAATAGTATCTGTTGGTATTGTCTTGTAGGGCAGTTGATTCAATAGTATCTGTTGGTATTGTCTTGTAGGGCAGTTGATTCAATAGTATCTGTTGGTATTGTCTTGTAGGGCAGTTGATTCAATAGTATCTGTTGGTATTGTCTTGTAGGGCAGTTGATTCAATAGTATCTGTTGGTATTGTCTTGTAGGGCAGTTGATTCAATAGTATCTGTTGTTATTGTCTTGTAGGGCAGTTGATTCAATAGAATATGTTGGTATTGTCTTGTAGGGCAGTTGATTCAATAGTATCTGTTGGTATTGTCTTGTAGGGCAGTTGATTCAATAGTATCTGTTGGTATTGTCTTGTAGGGCAGTTGATTCAATAGTATCTGTTGGTATTGTCTTGTAGGGCAGTTGATTCAATAGTATCTGTTGGTATTGTCTTGTAGGGCAGTTGATTCAATAGTATCTGTTGGTATTGTCTTGTAGGGCAGTTGATTCAATAGTATCTGTTGGTATTGTCTTGTAGGGCAGTTGATTCAATAGTATCTGTTGGTATTGTCTTGTAGGGCAGTTGATTCAATAGTATCTGTTGGTATTGTCTTGTAGGGCAGTTGATTCAATAGAATATGTTGGTATTGTCTTGTAGGCAGGGTTGGGTAGGTTACAGTTACAAGTTACCTGTAATCAGTAACGTAACTTTTGGTTTTGTCAGGCTCTGGCCATAGAGAAACCTATTTGCTTCTCTATGTAGCCATGGTCAGAGTCTGAGCTGTAGTGCATCGTCTCTAGTTAGGGATCCTACATAGGTTTGTATGTTTCACACTGGGCTGTGGGTCGTTATCGTTATATCGTATGTTTCCCAGTCACGGTGACAGTAAGTGTGCTACGTTACATTTCATTATCCTGTTTGATTTTGTACATTTTTGACGTTTGTTCGTTAGTGTCGGTTTGTTCTGTAGTTCGTCATTTGTGTTTTATGATACATAGTAAATATATATTACATAGTATAAGAAATTATGTCGAACTACTATCCCTGCGCTGCGTTTTGGTCTCTCGATGCACCCTCTCGTGACAGGATTACCCAAACTCAGTAACGTAATCTGATTACATTACATTACTTTTATATTACTTTCCCCTTAAGAGTCATTAGAAGAAGACTAACATGTATGTTACTTATTGAACAACATCTATTGGAAGATAAATCAATGTTAAAGTTTACATAGCTGGACATATATGGAAATTACATGTTACTTTATGGGTTGGTTGTTTAACACTTTTTTGGTCACTACGTGATTCCTTATGTGTTATTTCATAGTTTTGATGTGCACAGAGAGCTAACATTAATAATATGCATGTCGATCTCTCCTGGTTTAAAATTGAGGAGAGATTGACTTCATCACTACTTGTAGTTGTGAGAGGTATTGACATGTTGAAAACACACAGCTATCTGTTTAAACTACTAGCACACAGCTCAGACACCCATGCATACCCCACAAGACATGCCACCAGAGGTCTCTTCACAGTCCCCAAGTCCAGAACAGACTATGGGAGGAGCACAGTACTACATAGAGCCATGACTACATGGAACTCTGTTCCACATCAAGTAACTGATGCAAGCAGTAGAATCAGATTTAAAAAACAGATAAAATACACCTTATGGAACAGCGGGGACTGTGAAGCAACACAGACATGGGCACAGACACATGCATACACACACACACACACATGACATACGCACTATACACACACTTACACATGGATTTTGTGTTGTAGATATGTGGTAGTGGTGGAGTATGGGCCTGAGGGAACACACTTAGTGTGTTATGAAATATGTTCTGCTGCCTTGGCAGGAACTAATGGGGATCCATAATAAACCCCAGGAAGAGTAGCTGCTGCCTTGGCAGGAACTAATGGGGATCCATAATAAACCCCAGGAAGAGTAGCTGCTGCCTTGACAGGAACTAATGGGGATCCATAATAAACCCCAGGAAGAGTAGCTGCTGCCGGGCCCTCCCCTTTTCTGGCGCCAGTCCCAAACTCTACCACCCAGTTTAATGTGATAGGGGAGCCAGAGCTGACACCACCCAGTTTAATGTGATAGGGGAGCCAGAGCTGACACCACCCAGTTTAATGTGATAGGGGAGCCAGAGCTGACACCACCCAGTTTAATGTGATAGGGGAGCCAGAGCTGACACCACCCAGTTTAATGTGATAGGGGAGCCAGAGCTGACACCACCCAGTTTAATGTGATAGGGGAGCCAGAGCTGACACCACCCAGTTTAATGTGATAGGGGAGCCAGAGCTGACACCACCCAGTTTAATGTGATAGGGGAGCCAGAGCTGACACCACCCAGTTTAATGTGATAGGGGAGCCAGAGCTGACACCACCCAGTTTAATGTGATAGGGGAGCCAGAGCTGACACCACCCAGTTGAATGTGATAGGGGAGCCAGAGCTGACACCACCCAGTTTAATGTGATAGGGGAGCCAGAGCTGACACCACCCAGTTTAATGTGATAGAGGAGTCAGAGCTGACACCACCCAGTTTAATGTGATAGGGGAGCCAGAGCTGACACCACCCAGTTGAATGTGATAGGGGAGCCAGAGCTGACACCACCCAGTTGAATGTGATAGTGGAGCCAGAGCTGACACCACACAGTTTAATGTGATAGTGGAGCCAGAGCTGACAATTACTAAAGCACTTATTCACATCCATTCCATTCCTAGCCTCGGCTCCAAGAGTAAGCTCACTGCAGTGGCTGCTCCTGCATACCAAAACCTGTAACATCAAAACATAAAAAATCCCCCCAAAATAAGGTCCATTTAAAAGGGGTCCCTTGTGTATTTTGTAGGAAATAGCGTACGGGACAGGGTAGGGGACAGGGTAGGGGACAGGGTAGGGGACATAGTCACTTTGAAGTGATGATTGTTGTTTTACCTCCAGATGTGGTTTTGCTGGACGTGCTTAAGGTCATGCTATGTTGCCCCCCCACCCAATGACTTCTTTCAAGACATGCTTTTCTCTCTCTAAGGATGAAGTAGGAAGTGGGGTGATGGATGTTCTGTAATTATAAAACTGTTGGCAGTGGCCTCGGAACTGAAGCTCACTCGTCAATCAAACAGCTCTCCTAGGTTCTTGTTGCATTTTCTTGATGGAGCATTTTGTAATCATGACGTTGAGTAGACATTGTTTTTGATTGAGTTAATCCAAAAAGGCATTCTTGCTGCTGCGTAAGAGGAACAATGTATTTATTTTCTAAAACCTGGCTAGCCTAGTGGTTTTGAATATGCAGGGTACGAGCACAAGGCCCCAAAATTTTCACAGCGGTTGCAGCATACTTACTCAGCCTGAAGTGTCCCCACTTGCACCAGTGACTAGCTAGCTTTTCACGTGGGTCCAACTGCTCAGACGCTTCAGGAGGGTGATCACGTGTGCTAGCAAGGCAGAGGTCCCGAGTTGGCACCAGGTATGGGCCCAATCAGGAGGAAGCAGCGTGACATCCTTTAAACAGGCATCACTCAGAGGTCCCAGTATTCAGCTGGCTGTCTGGTTGGTTGTCATGGGGATGCTCAGCTGTTACCGCTCAACAATAAGTAGCTGGATACCGCAGAGCTTGTCTTGCCAGGGATAACATCCGCCAGGCAGGCTCCTTTTACCGGTATGGACTGACTGGCGAAATAAATCCAGTGGTGAAAAAAATACCCAACTGTCATACTTGAGTAAAAGTAAAGATACCTTAATAGAAAATGACTCAAGTAAAAGTGAAAGTCACCCAGTAAAATACTAATTGAGTAAAAGTCTAAAAGTATTTGGTTTTAAATATACTTATGTATCAAAAGTAAAAGTATAAATCATTTTACATGACTTATATTAATCTATATGATTTTCTTGTTATTTTAATTTACAGATAGCCAGAGGCACACTCCAACACTCAGACATCATTTAAAAACAAAGTATTTGTGTTTAGTGAGTCTACCAGATCAGAGGCAGTAGGGATGTTCTCTTGATAAGTGTGTGAATTGGACAATGTTCCAGTCCTGCTAAGCATTAGAAATATAAAATGTACTTTGGTTGTCAGGGACAACGTATGGAGTAAAAAGTACATTATTTTCTTTAAGAATGTAGTGAAGTAAAAGTAAAATCTGTCAAAAATATAAATAGTAAAGTGCAGATACCCCCAAAAAACGACTTAACTAGTACTTTAAAGTATTTTTACTTAAGTACTTTCCACCACTGACTAAATCTGAACCCTACTCAGACCGACATTCACAATTATCAATGCTGTGTGGAAGCAAGAGAAGAGAGCGCATTCCTTAATCTTAAACCCTTCCTATTATAGTCAACGGATACTTCAACACTCTCCAACTGGGATGTCTCGGATTCTTATTCTTCTATGATGTAATACAGTGGTGAAACTATAAGTGTCACATTGGTGTCCTAGTTGCGGTCAAAGCTATCTCTGCTCCAGATCCATCAGTGGAGCGTTTCCACCAGTCATAGTACCAGAGGCACTAGAGGGCAGATGAAAAGCTTTCTGGGTAAATAGAACACTGTTTGGGTTTCAGCGAACAATAAACATAGTAATGGCCACACAGCTCAGGACTACCTGGACAACACTGGCAAGAGTTACAAAGTGGACTATCTTGGCTAAATAAATCTAATGAATGAAATGAGCTCCATTCATGGATGCTGATGTAAGTCCCTGTCCTCTCTTCTCCTGGGCGACAGTCTATTTGCAGCTCTAAGGCCTGTAGCTGCCTACGCTTCACTGGCCTGGGTTAGGGTTAGGGTTGGCCTGGCCTCTTCATGTGGTTGGTAGTAATGCTAAGAATGTACCAGGGAGTCACCCTCTCTCTCTCTGTGGCTGTCCAGCTGTGTGTGTGTGTGTCAGGTAGAGAGCAACCGTATCTTTCAGCTCCAATTGCGATGGCCATTAACATTTATTCGCCCGACTCAAAAAAATCTGTTCAAACATCCTCAAACAACAGGAAGGGAGTGACTGAACCTTGGAAATAGAGTTGTTTGTGGCAGGACTTTTACATCCATACTTTAGAATGAAGGAGCACCACAACAGCTGGCCAGTGTGTAGTCTATGTACTGGTGGATCATTTGAACCAGAGAGAGTGGAATTATTTTATTGGTCTCCAAGGTGACAATGACAAGCGATGTTGGACCTACCAAAGATGAGTTGTCTGTTTTTTAGTAGTGTGACTTTCTCCTCTCATTCTGGATATTCTTAAAATAATGTAGATCACTATCCTCAAAGACTGAATTTGGTTATTAAAAACAATGATGACTAGTGTTGACGCTGAAGAGCAGTGGTGTGTAGCTAGCTTGCTAGCCTAGCGCTGATAAACCTAGTGGTGTGTAGCTAGCTTGCTAGCCTAGCGCTGATAAACCTAGTGGTGTGTAGCTAGCTTGCTAGCCTAGTGCTGATAAACCTAGTGGTGTGTAGCTAGCCTAGCGCTGATAAACCTAGTGGTGTGTAGCTAGCCTAGTGCTGATAAACCTAGTGGTGTGTAGCTAGCTTGCTAGCCTAGCGCTGATAAACCTAGTGGTGTGTAGCTAGCTTGCTAGCCTAGTGCTGATAAACCTAGTGGTGTGTAGCTAGCCTAGCGCTGATAAACCTAGTGGTGTGTAGCTAGCCTAGTGCTGATAAACCTAGTGGTGTGTAGCTAGTTTGCCAGCCTAGCCCTGAAAAACCTAGTGATGATTGGCTACAGGTTGAGAGACAAATTTGATGGGACAGACAGTGACACATGGACTCACGGTGACATTCAATACCGCCTTGCACACTATTGCCTGCATCTAGCTGATCTAGGGTGTAATCATTAGTCCAACAGTTGCAAATGAGAGTTTCTATTGGACAAATTCACGTATGCTACACACAGCCAACATCATTGTCAACATATCAGCTAAAGTAAAGACATAGTCAGCATAGCTAATAGAACTAACACGTTAGTAAACCCGCTACAATCATGCAGTAACGTTACAGTGTACCGTCAGTAAGCAGTTAGTAAGCAGGCCTCAGTGGCAATAAATTAATTAAACCAGAAGCTTAGAAATAGTTCCAATGTTGTGTTGGATAGTCATAGCCAGCTAGCTATAGTCATAGCCAGCAGGGTGTTTCAGTAGGCTAAACTAGCTAGCTGCATTTGCTAGCTAAGTAAGTGAAACTGAAAGAGCTCTGATAGGTTGGACGACCTCCTCCGAAAGTTGTCATGATTACTGTGTAAGTCTATGGAAGGGGGTGAGAACCATGAGCCTCCTAGGTTTTGTATTGAAGTCAATGTACCCAGAGGAGGGCAGAAGCTAGCTGTTCTCCAGCTACACAATGGTGCTACCCTACAGAGTGATGTTGAGGCTACTGTAGACCTTCTTTGCAAAATAGTGTTATTATTTGGTGACATGATTATATTTAGTGTAGTTTTAAATACATTTTTTATTTTTATAAAATTCACTGAGGAGGATGGTTCTCCCCTTCCTCCCCTTCCTCCCCTTCCTCCTCTTAGGAGCAAATTTGCAGCATTTAGTTTTTTTGTGTGAAATAACTTTTGGATATCAGAGCGACAGTAACTCACCAGCATTACTACCAGAAATACGACTTTCCCTATTTGGATCCTTTGTTCGTACCCCCCAGGGCAATTTAACTTATCCCAGAGGCTGCTCCAAGATGCCGGCCGCAGAGAAGAGGTATTCGGAGTGGACCTCTAGTCTGACTCGGGAGGCGTGGCCACCATCCACCGCTTCAGAGTATATTACTAGCTAATATTCAGTCTCTGGACAATAAAGTAGATGAGTTCAGGGCGAGGATCTCCTTCCGTAGAGACATCAGGGACTGTAACATACTCTGTTTCATGGAATCATGGCTCTCTCCGGATTTACAGACCCTGTCCATACAGCCAGCTGGGTTCTCAGTACATCGCGCAAGAATAAATATCTCTCCGGGAAGAGGAAAGGCGGTGGTGTATGTTTCATGATTAAATACTCATGGTGTGATTGTGATAACGTACAGGAACTCAAGTCCTTTTGTTCACCCAACCTAGAATACTTCACAATCAAATGTCGACCGTATTACCTCCCAAGAAAATTCTCCTCTGTGAAAGTCACAGCCGTGTGTATTCCCCCTCAAGCCGTTCCCACAACGGGCCTCAAGGAACTACACTGGACTTTGTGCAAACTGGAAACCACATATTATTGTAGCTGGGGATTTTAACAAATTTGAGGAAAACACATTGAACCATATTTACTCCCACTTCCGGGATGGCTAGAAGGCCCTCCCCCCACCCTCCTTTCGGCAAATCAAATCACGACTCCATTCTGCTCCTCCCTTCCTAAAAAAAAAAAGATTATAGACCTCCACAAGTCTGGTTCATCCTTGGGAGCAATTTCCAAATGCCTGAAGGTACCACGTTCATCTGTACAAACAATAGTACGCAAGTTTAAACACCATGGGACCACGCAGCTGTCATACCGCTCAGGAAGGAGACGCGTTCTGTCTCCTAGAGATGAACGTACTTTGGTGCGAAAAGTGCAAATCAATCCAACAACAACAGCAATGGACCTTGTGAAGGTACTGGAGGAAAAAGGTACAAAAGTATCTATATCGACATAACCTGAAAGGCCGCTCAGCAAGGAAGAAGCCACTGCTCCAAAGACGCCATAAAAAAGCAACTCTCTGGTCTGATGAAACAAAAATAGAACTGTTTGGCCATAATGACCATCTTTATGTTTGGAGGAAAAAGGGGGAGGCTTGCAAGTCGAAGATCACGATCCCAACCGTGAAGCACGGGGGTGGCAGCATCATGTTGTGGGAGTGCTTTGCTGCAGGAGGGACTGGTGCTCTTCACAAAATAGATGGCATCATGAGGAAGGAAAATTATGTGGATATATTGAAGCAACATCTCAAGACATCAGTCAGGAAGTTAAAGCTTGGTCACAAATGGGTCTTCCAAATGGACAATGACCCCAAGCATACTTCCAAAGTTGTGGCAAAATGGCTTAAGGACAACAAAGTCAAGGTATCACTCACACAATCCAGTGTGTTCTGCTAGTCTTCAATAGCTGATGTGTAATTGATCATGTATGTGTTTTTGTCTCTCTCTCTCTCTCTCTCTCTCTCTCTCACACTCTCTCTCGCTCTCTCTCTCGCTCTCACACTCTCTCTCGCTCTCTCTCTGTGTTTCTCGCTCTCTCTGTGTGTTTCTCTCTATCTCTCTGTCTTTCTATCTCTCTCTCTCTCTCTCTCTCTCTGTGTTTCTCTCTCTCTCTCTCTCTCTCTCTCTCTCTCTCGCTCTCTCTCTCTGTGTTTCTCTCTCTCTCTGTGTTTCTCTCTCTCTCTCTCTCTCTCTCTCTCTCTCTCTCTCTCTCTCAGGGAATTCAGCAATCAGGAGAGAACCAGAGAGAGAGGAGCGGAACCCAAGCCTATATGTAGGACGTAGAAACTTCATAGACATTTTAAAACACCAATTGAGAAGCAGGAGTAGCATTTTCTGATTCGCAGTGCCCTGTAATTTGAAGTATGTGGGTTCAAGCCACTTATTTTGTGGCCGGTGCGTTACTAGCAAGTTTTGCAAAGTGACAGTGGCCAAGGCAACGCCTGCGTCCCAAATGGCACCTCATTTTCATGGGCCCTGGTCAAAAGTAGTGCACTACAGTACATAGGGAATAGGGTGCCATTTTGGGCCCAACCAACCTTTGCTGGGGGCGAGCTGTGAACTACCTATATCAGCCTGCCTGGCTGAGCTGCCTGACTGATTGGCCAAGCTGCTTCCTTGTGGTGCCGGGCATCATCATCAGTCTAACCCCATCACGGCTAACCTCATAACTAACAGCCTCATAACTAACCCCCTCATAACTAACCCCCTCATGGCGAACCCCCTCATAGCTAACCCCTTCATGGCTAATCCCCTCATGGCTAATCCCCTCATGGCTAACCCCCTCATGGCTAACCCCCTCACGGCTAACTTGGCATAGCTGAGCTGGATGTGTGTCTGCTGAGAGCAGAGAGGAGAGAGAGGAGTAGACCAGAGAGGAGAGAGAGGAGTAGACCAGAGAGGAGAGAGAGGAGTAGACCAGAGAGGAGAGAGAGGAGTAGACCAGAGAGGAGAGAGAGGAGTAGACCAGAGAGGAGAGAGAGGAGTAGACCAGAGAGGAGAGAGAGGAGTAGACCAGAGAGGAGAGAGAGGAGTAGACCAGAGAGGAGAGAGAGAAGTAGACCAGAGAAGAGAGAGAGGAGTAGACCAGAGAAGAGAGAGAGTAGACCAGAGAGGAGAGAGAGGAGTAGACCAGAGAGGAGAGAGAGGAGTAGACCAGAGCCCTTACTCTGCTTCCTGCAGCACACACACACACACCAACAGATTGTATATGAACATACAGTATATGAAGAGCATATGATGGAGTAAGTGTTTCAAATACTCTCTCTCTCTCTCTCTCTCTCTGTTGAATATGTTCTCATCTATTTTTAAGCAACAGTCCAACACACTATGCTGTTCAGAATTTCTTCTTAAAGCATCCAGATTGAAAGTGTAACCACAGAGGGAGTAGAGCAGCCAGTCATTTGGTTAGGTTGTGCATTTTAATTTGTCCTGCCAAGACATCTGTCTTGTGACACACCCTATAATTATAAGCAAAAGCATCTTCTGATTATTTTCATCCTTATTGCATGCATGTGCACATAAAATCTGGCCTGTTAAGACCATTATGATAAACAAGACATAGAACATGAACAGAGAAATGGTGTTTATCCAGGTGGGGAGTATAAGTAACAACATGCTGGGCCAATGCTTAGAAATGTGTGGAGAAAAGACATACACATGTAGGTTGGAAGATACTAAAGGAAACCGCCCAGCTCTTGTGTGAGCAACTCTTGGAGGACAATGGAACTTGACTTTGAAAATACTAAAAGCAGTGTGTCTGGGTATGTAGCCTTCCTCAAGGTGTCTGTGAGAGGGGAAAGGTGGGTAGAGTGAAGAGTCCATAACATTAGGAAATAGAGAACTAGAATGGACATGAACATTCTTATGATGGGATTAAGGTCAGCCATGGTAAAATAATGAATGTGAAGAATGTATCTGCACTGTATGTTTGTCAGCTAGCTGCCAGACAGTTTTATAGGAATGATTCCATTTAATTATTCAAATTAACTGTCAATATGCTAACATTCCATTCAAACAATGCATTCAATCCACAGCCATACTGTCACGTTCGGGTGTGTAGAGAGACCAAGGCGCAGCGTAGCGATAGTTCGACATCGTTTATTATATAAATAAACTATACTGGACATCGAACTATCCAAAATAACAAATGCAATATAATATTAAACACACGTAGCACGAACACGGGACATACAACAACATAACAATGAACCACGCCAAGGGAGTGGAACATAGACAATTAAGTAGGATCCCTAATTAGAGGTAATGCATAGCAGCTGCCTCTAATTAGGGATCCCACACACAACACCACACAGATGTAGAATTATAGATCTGCCAGACTCTGACCATAGAACTATAGAGAAGCAAAGCTTCTCTATGGCCAGAGCCTGACAGTACCCCCCCCCCCCCCCAAAGGCGCGGACTCCCGGCCGCAAGAAAAACAAACAAAAACATGAGGGAAGGGTCAGGGAGGGAAAAAACATCCAACAATCATCGCAGGTGGCGGTTCCGGCCCCGGCGAAGTGGATAACTTCCTCCCCTTTTCTACTGGGCCCGGACTGGGCACTGGTGTGGCAGGCAACTCAGGCCATTTAAAGGGGCAACCCACTGGTCCTGGAAATGACCATGGTGGGGCAAAAGGCTCAGGCCATGGAGCGGGGCAAATAACCGGGCCAGGACTGAGCACCGGTGTGGCAGGCGACTCCGGCCTTTCAATCATCACGGGAGGCTCCGGGCTGTCGAGCGTCACGGGAGGCTCCGGGCTGTCGAGCGTCACGGGAGGCTCCGGGCTGTCGAGCGTCGCGGGAGGCTCCGGGCTGTCGAGCGTCGCGGGAGGCTCCGGGCTGTCGAGCGTCGCGGGAGGCTCCGGGCTGTCGACCGTCGCGGGAGGCTCCGGGCTGTCGACCATCGCGGGAGGCTCCGGGCTTTCGACCGTCGCGGGAGGCTCCGGGCTTTCGACCATCGCGGGAGGCTCCGGGCTTTCGACCATCGCGGGAGGCTCCGGGCTTTCGACCATCACGGGAGGCTCCGGGCTTTCGACCATCACGGGAGGCTCCGGGCTGTCGACCATCACGGGAGGCTCCGGGCTGGTGAGGCGCACCGACGGTCTGATGCGTGGAGTCGGCACTGGAGGCACCTGGCTGGGCACACGCACTGGAGGTCGAGTGCGGGGAGTCGGCACGGGACGTACCGGACTGGAGAGGCGCACTGGAGGCCTGGTGCGTGGAGCCGGCACTGGAGGAACCTGGCTGGGCACACGCACTGGAGGTCGAGTGCGGGGAGTCGGCACGGGACGTACCGGACTGGAGACGCGCACTTGAAGCCTGGTGCGTGGAGTCGGCACTGGTGGCACCGAACTAATAACACGCACCTCAGGGCTAGTGCGGGGAGCAGGCACAGGACGTACCTGACTGGAGACGCGCACTTGAAGCCTGGTGCGTGGAGTCGGCACTGGTGGCACCGAACTAATAACACGCACCTCAGGGCTAGTGCGGGGAGCAGGCACAGGACGTACCTGACTGGAGACGCGCACTGGAAGCCTGGTGCGTGGAGTCGGCACTGATGGCACCGGACTGATGACACGCACCTCAGGGCGAGTGCGGGGAGTCGGCACGGGACGTACCGGACTGGAGAGGCGCACTGGAGGCCTGGTGCGTGGAGCCGGCACTGGAGGAGCCGAACTAGTGACACGCACTTCAGGGCGAGTGCGGGGAGCAGGCACAGGACGTACCTGACTGGAGACGCGCACTGGAAGCCTGGTGCGTGGAGTCGGCACTGGTGGCACCGGACTAATAACACGCACCTCAGGGCTAGTGCGGGGAGCAGGCACAGGACGTACCTGACTGGAGACGCGCACTTGAAGCCTGGTGCGTGGAGTCGGCACTGGTGGCACCGAACTAATAACACGCACCTCAGGGCGAGTGCGGGGAGCAGGCACAGGACGTATCGGACTGGAGAGGCGCACTGGAGTGTAGCAGACAGCCGAACCCAGACTGGGCACCGGTGGAGCGAACTGCTCTGGCACTGGAGTGTAGCAGACGGCCGGACCCGGACTGGGCACCGTTGGAGCGAACTGTTCTGGCACTGGAGTAGAGCAACTGGACACGGATTATTCCATTCCGACATTGTATCCCACATGGAGAGTGGTACTGGCGCGTCCTCTTCGTTGCCAGACCATCCCCATAGCCCCCCCCCGAAATTTTCCTGGGGTTGACTACGGGCTCCTTTACCTCGATAACGCCGCTGTCTTCCTTTCTTCTCCTTTGCTCCAGATTTACGCTGCTTGGTCGGGTAGTGGTTCATTCTGTCACGTTCGGGTGTGTAGAGAGACCAAGGCGCAGCGTAGCGATAGTTCGACATCGTTTATTATATAAATAAACTATACTGGACATCGAACTATCCAAAATAACAAATGCAATATAATATTAAACACACGTAGCACGAACACGGGACATACAACAACATAACAATGAACCACGCCAAGGGAGTGGAACATAGACAATTAAGTAGGATCCCTAATTAGAGGTAATGCATAGCAGCTGCCTCTAATTAGGGATCCCACACACAACACCACACAGATGTAGAATTATAGATCTGCCAGACTCTGACCATAGAACTATAGAGAAGCAAAGCTTCTCTATGGCCAGAGCCTGACACATACACTGGTTCAAATCAGTTGATGATAGGATTTAGACAAGTTGTAAATGCAGCAAATACTAATATTGTATTATATAATAGCACTCACAGCATTCCAAAAAAAACAAACATTTAGATATTTGTGGTCTATTTACATATATTTTAGAGGCTATGTATAAAGAAAATGTGTATAAAACCCATATAAACTGAATTTATATAACAATATGTTATGTTGACAATCATTTTATTACACTATTTTTATACCTATTAATTCCAATTAGACTTGTTTGGATTTGTCTCTTACCAATATGGCTGCCATTTTCAACCCATTCTGGAACTTTGAGGGTTTATGCCTCAGTAGTAATTGAATAGGATCTCTATAGAAGAGTCAGTCAGTCTGGACAGAAGGGTGTGTTTTTTTTTATTTTATTTAACCTGTATTTAACTAGGCAAGTCAGTTAAGAACAAATTCTTTTTTACGATGACGGACAACCGGGGAACAGTGGGTTAACTGCCATGTTCAGGGGCAGAACGACATATTATTTACCAGCTCAGGGATTCGATCCAGCAACCTTTCCGTTACTGGCCCAACACCCTAACCACTAGGATACCTGCCGCCCCTGCCGCCTGTGTTATGGGAGCTCACACAGGTTAGGGCTCCAGGATGACATCACAGGTCAAACATCTCTCAGCTGCAGCCATGCTGGCCTCCCAGCTAACAACAAACATTCCCACATCTTTATAGAACGTTCCCTTAAGAGTCTCATTAGGTCTAACTAACGTTTTCATAGGAATGTTCCAAGAGACCATTCGCTTATTTTCAAACAAGTAAAATAAAACAACAGGTGTAGAATAACTGTGAAATGCTTGGTAAACAACAGGTGTAGACTAACAGTGAAATGCTGGGTAAACAACAGGTGTAGACTAACAGTGAAATGCTTGGTAAACAACAGGTGTAGACTAACAGTGAAATGCTTGGTAAACAACAGGTGTAGACTAACAGTGAAATGCTTGGTAAACAACAGGTGTAGACTAACAGTGAAATGCTTGGTAAACAACAGGTGTAGACTAACAGTGAAATGCTTGGTAAACAACAGGTGTAGACTAACAGTGAAATGCTTGGTAAACAACAGGTGTAGACTAACAGTGAAATGCTTGGTAAACAACAGGTGTAGACTAACAGTGAAATGCTTGGTAAACAACAGGTGTAGACTAACAGTGAAATGCTTGGTAAACAACAGGTGTAGACTAACAGTGAAATGCTTGGTAAACAAAAGGTGTAGACTAACAGTGAAATGCTTGGTAAACAACAGGTGTAGACTAACAGTGAAATGCTTGGTAAACAACAGGTGTAGACTAACAGTGAAATGCTTGGTAAACAACAGGTGTAGACTAACAGTGAAATGCTTGGTAAACAACAGGTGTAGACTAACAGTGAAATGCTTGGTAAACAACAGGTGTAGACTAACTGTGAAATGCTTGGTAAACAACAGGTGTAGACTAACTGTGAAATGCTTGGTAAACAACAGGTGTAGACTAACAGTGAAATGCTTGGTAAACAACAGGTGTAGACTAACTGTGAAATGCTTGGTAAACAACAGGTGTAGACTAATTGTGAAATGCTTTGTAAACAACAGGTGTAGACTAACTGTGAAATGCTTGGTAAACAACAGGTGTAGACTAACAGTGAAATGCTTGGTAAACAACAGGTGTAGACTAACTGTGAAATGCTTGGTAAACAACAGGTGTAGACTAACAGTGAAATGCTTGGTAAACAACAGGTGTAGACTAACTGTGAAATGCTTGGTAAACAACAGGTGTAGACTAACTGTGAAATGCTTGGTAAACAACAGGTGTAGACTAACAGTGAAATGCTTGGTAAACAACAGGTGTAGACTAACTGTGAAATGCTTGGTAAACAACAGGTGTAGACTAACAGTGAAATGCTTGGTAAACAAAAGGTGTAGACTAACAGTGAAATGCTTGGTAAACAACAGGTGTAGACTAACAGTGAAATGCTTGGTAAACAACAGGTGTAGACTAACAGTGAAATGCTTGGTAAACAACAGGTGTAGACTAACAGTGAAATGCTTGGTAAACAACAGGTGTAGACTAACAGTGAAATGCTTGGTAAACAACAGGTGTAGACTAACTGTGAAATGCTTGGTAAACAACAGGTGTAGACTAACTGTGAAATGCTTGGTAAACAACAGGTGTAGACTAACAGTGAAATGCTTGGTAAACAACAGGTGTAGACTAACTGTGAAATGCTTGGTAAACAACAGGTGTAGACTAATTGTGAAATGCTTTGTAAACAACAGGTGTAGACTAACTGTGAAATGCTTGGTAAACAACAGGTGTAGACTAACAGTGAAATGCTTGGTAAACAACAGGTGTAGACTAACTGTGAAATGCTTGGTAAACAACAGGTGTAGACTAACAGTGAAATGCTTGGTAAACAACAGGTGTAGACTAACTGTGAAATGCTTGGTAAACAACAGGTGTAGACTAACTGTGAAATGCTTGGTAAACAACAGGTGTAGACTAACAGTGAAATGCTTGGTAAACAACAGGTGTAGACTAACTGTGAAATGCTTGGTAAACAACAGGTGTAGACTAATTGTGAAATGCTTTGTAAACAACAGGTGTAGACTAACTGTGAAATGCTTGGTAAACAACAGGTGTAGACTAACAGTGAAATGCTTGGTAAACAACAGGTGTAGACTAACAGTGAAATGCTTGGTAAACAACAGGTGTAGACTAACAGTGAAATGCTTGGTAAACAACAGGTGTAGACTAACAGTGAAATGCTTGGTTAACAACAGGTGTAGACTAACAGTGAAATGCTTGGTAAACAACAGGTGTAGACTAACTGTGAAATGCTTGGTAAACAACAGGTGTAGACTAACTGTGAAATGCTTGGTAAACAACAGGTGTAGACTAACAGTGAAATGCTTGGTAAACAACAGGTGTAGACTAACTGTGAAATGCTTGGTAAACAACAGGTGTAGACTAATTGTGAAATGCTTTGTAAACAACAGGTGTAGACTAACTGTGAAATGCTTGGTAAACAACAGGTGTAGACTAACTGTGAAATGCTTTGTAAACAACAGGTGTAGACTAACTGTGAAATGCTTGGTAAACAACAGGTGTAGACTAACAGTGAAATGCTTAATTATGGGCCCTTCCCAACAATGCAGAGACATTTTTGTTTTTATATAGAAAAATAATAACACGTGGAATAAATACACAATGAGTAACGATAACTTGGCTATATACACAGGGTAGACAGGATAGATAAACGGTAGCAGCAGCGTATGTGAGGAGTCAAAAGAGTTAGTGCAAAAAGGGTCCATGCAGATATTTGGTTAACTATGTAGCAGTCTTATGGCTTGGGGGTATAAGCTGATCAGGGTCATGTTGGTTCCAGACCCAGATTTTTGGGTGGTCTATGCCTTTAAGTAGTAGCTATACACATTTTTTTGTCTTCAAAGTAGCCTAATGCAAAAGATTCTCTCAAATCAGTCTTACCATAAAAGGTTTGGGTTGGGTTGACTCTCCTGGGCTTTTCTCCCTGTCACCCACGATGTTGAAAGACGATGACCAGCTTTCACCCAGGACATCACAAATGGAGTAGGGTCAAATATCTCCTAAGGTGGTCCACAAAAAGAAGAGAGGACAGACTCTTTGCACGGAGCCTGTTGTGAGATTTTCTGTCCGTGTCATTAACTGCCAAAACTCTCCTCTCACATTCGGCAGAGGTAGTCAAGAAGGTCTTACTGGCAAACAGAAGTCTCTTCAGAGTCTCTCCATCCTGTGTCCCTTGTAGTTTAAACTCTCTGAAGTCCTCAATTGCTTCTCTGGTTGGTTCACCAAGGAGTTTGGCCATCTTGTGCACCTCAGTCTCACCAAACAAGACAAGCTCTTCATGCTTTTGTGGCCAGCTGGACTTCTCAAGGGGCCTCAGTAACTGAACATGGTCGTCACTTGGCAGGCGGGCAGTCAATTTGTCAATAACTGCTTGGTAAAATTGAGGGCTATTTATTTTCCCTGCTCTCTCACCAATAACGCTCACACCTTTAAACAGGCCAGCCAAGATTGTCATTCTGACCTCCTGCTGCCTGCTCACTGTCCTCCTGACCCCCTGCTGCCTGCTCACTGTCCTCCTGACCTCCTGCTGCCTGCTCACTGTCCTTCTGACCTCCTGCTGCCTGCTCACTGTCCTCCTGACCTCCTGCTGCCTGCTGACTGTCCTCCTGACCTCCTGCTGCCTGCTGACTGTCCTCCTGACCTCCTACTGCCTGCTGACTGTCCTCCTGACCTCCTGCTGCCTGCTGACTGTCCTCCTGCCCTCCTGCTGCCTGCTGACTGTCCTCCTGACCTCCTGCTGCCTGCTGACTGTCCTCCTGACCTCCTGCTGCTTCCTTAATACAACAGCACATAATGTGAAACTCACCATCACCCATACTATCCTGCTCAGTATTAAGCATATGTTATAGATCTAAAGGTATTAGCTAGCTAGCTACCTTTCTTGCAGGTTCAACAATCTTCTGTATCGAGTTGAGCTTTCTTGAGCTGTATTGTGTATTGGTAACTTACACACAGTATTACATAGAGTCAACGTGTCTGTGTATCGCCAACCTTATATTGAATGAATGAATATGTCTTCATAGTTCCGGGGGGGGGGGGGGGGGCTTTCATTAAAAAAAAAGCCACTGCAACATTGGGAGTGAGGCAGGCAGACGAGACGTTCAACTAACGTCAAGGATAAGAAATGGTATGGTCCACTTTAGGGGTGTCTGAAATCGTATTACAACATTCTTCCAGGCATGAATATGGTAAATATATTGTAATATTTACGATTACAGGTAAGAACGATATATAAATGTTGCGACCGCCCCCCGACCTGTTGTTTTTACCTCATTTGGGGGGACCCAAGTCTTAATTAGGGGGGTCAAAAACCCCCAATCCCCCTCGTAATTCGAACCCTGCTCGGCCCTCCGTTTCTTGTAGTCCATTATCATCTCCTTTGTCTTGGCCACATTGAGGGAGAGGTTGTTGTCCTGGTACCACATTGTCAGGTCTCTGATCTCCTCCCGGTAGGCTGTCTCATCATCGTCAGTGATCCAGCCTACCACCGTCGTGTCGTCTGCAAACTTAATGAACCAGCTGTCGTCATCGGCAGCTCTATTGTAAGAAACATCTTGGTTCCCGGAGCAAAAACCCTGTACTATCCTGGAGCATGAGTACAAGACATTACAAGGCTGCTTCCTACAAGGCTGCTTCCTACGACAGATGCCGGGAGCTGAAGCTTGTCGTAGTCCATGTGGGGTCAAACAACATCAGGAGGGCTAGCTCGGAACTTCTGAAAATTGATTTTAAAGAACTGATTCTATCACTGAAAGATTCCAAAAGCAGTCAATTATTTCAGGTCCGGTACCATCGTTGTGCCGCGGTTGTGAAAGATTCCGCAGGCTACTGGCATTACACACCTGGCTAAAAGAGTACTGTAGCTCTGTTGGAATCATTTTTACAGATAACTTTGACACCCTCTGGAAACAGATGATGCTCTACAGGAATAACCATCCAAATCATCTTGCCCTGGACTCGGTCAACGCATTTCAAGACTGCATTGAGACAATGACTTATCAATTGAGACAATGACTTTCTGAAACTCGTCAGTCTATTCTTGTTCTGAGAAATGAAGGCTATTCCATGCTAGAAATTGTCAAGAAACTGAAGATCTCGTACAACGCTGTCTACTACTCCCTTCACAGAACAGTGCAAACTGGCTCTAACCAGAATAGAAAGAGGTGTGGGAGGCCCTGGTGCACAACTGAGCAAGAGGACAAGTACATTAGAGTGTCTAGTTTGAGAAACAGACGCCTCACAAGTCCTCAACTGGCAGCTTCATTAAATAGTACCCACAAAACACCAGTCTCAATGTCAACAGTGAAGAGGCGAGTTCTTTGTTTCTAGCCATTTTGAGCCTGTAATTGAACCCACAAATGCTGATGCTCCAGATACTCAACTAGTCTAAAGAAGGCCAGTTTTATTGCTTCTTTACTCAACAGTTTTCAGCTGTGCTAACATAATTGCAAAAGGGTTTTCTAATGATCAGTTAGCCTTTTAAAATTATAAACTTGGATTAGCTAAAACAACGTGCCATTGGAACACAGGAGTGATGGTTGCTGATAATGGGCCTCTGTACTCCTATGTAGATATTGCATTAAATATCTGCAGTTTCCAGCTACAATAGTCATTTACAACATTAACAATGACTCAATGTATTTCTGATCAATTTTATGTTATTTTAATGGACAAAAAATGTGCTTTTCTTTCAAAAACAAGGACAGGTAACTCTTTATCCAGGAAGAATCAGGAATTCCCTAGGGCAGCTGTCTAGGCCCCTTAATCTTTAGTGGCTTTGAGTGAAGCTACAGATGTGAGTGCAATGGATTTATGGTCATTTAGACAGGTTACCTTGACGTTCTTGGTCACAGGGACTATGGTAGTCTGCTTGAAACATTACAGAGGCTGTTAGTAAAGACACTTGACAGCTGGTCAGCGCATGCTCTGAGTACGCATCCTGGTAATCCATCTGGCCCTGCGGCCTTGTGAATGTTAACCTGTTTAAAGGTCTTACTCACATCGGCTTCGGAGAGCGTGATCGCACAGTTGTCCGGAACAGCTGGTGCTCTAAATCATGGTTCAGTGTTGCTAGCCTCGAAGTGCGCATAGAAGGTATTTAGCTCTTATAGGTTTGTGTCACTGGACAGCGGCTGGGTTTCACTTTGTAATCCGTGATAGTTTACAAGCCCTTCCACATCTGACAAGTGTCAGAGGCAGTGTAGTAGGATTCGATCGGTCCTGTATTGAAACTTTGCCTGTTTGATGGTTCGTCGGAGGGCGTAGCGGGATTTCTTAAAAGCGTTCGGATTCGTGTTCCGCTCATTGAAAGTGTCAGCTCTAGCCTTTAGCTCAGTGTGGATGGCTTCTGGTTGGGGTAGGTATGTACGGTCATTGTGGGGACCGTAGGGCCTACAGTAATAACACCTGCTACAGGGGCCTACAGTCAGAATAACTGCTACAGGGGCCTACAGTCAGAACATGTTACAGGGGCCTACAGTCACAATACCTGCTACATGAGCCTACAGTCAGAACACGTTGCTACAGGGGCCTACATTCAGAACACCTGCTTCAGACAGACAGACAGACGGACGGACGGACAGACGCACAGATTTTTCCTCCCTCTGCTCTCTGAGAAAGTGTTATATCTTCTCTGTTGGGAGCAGAGTTTTGAGTGTGAGGAAGAGTTGGGAGAATTTTTATGGAGCAGCTGAACTATTTTGAATTGCAGAGGAGCTTTGTGGACTGAGTTTTGCTGCGTTGTTGAGTTTTGCTGCGTTATTGAGGGCAGAATCTAAATGGCAGTTTTGCTTTCCAGCTGCGGTCGAGCACCAGAGCAGAGCAGGCTGCCTACTAAAAACACTGAAAGGCATTGGAAGCCAGACCAGACAGAGCGACCAGCAATCACCCTCATTCCCAGACCTAGTCAGTCCAGCTCAGAACAGCACAGCACAGCACAGATGGCACAAGCCTAGCCCAAGCGAAGCTAAACCCAGCTGAACCTAGCTCAACACAGCCTATCCCTGCTCCAGTATGATCAGTCCAGTCCTGCCCAGTCCTACCAATAGCTCGGCCTAGCCCCAGCCTAGCACAGCCTAGCCCCAGCCTAGACCCAGCTTACCACAACCTAGCATGGCCTAGTCCAGCGTAGAAAGACCTAGCCCAGCCTAGCATGGCCCAGCCCAGCCTAACACGGCCAAGCCCAGCCTAACACGGCCAAGCCCAGCCAGTCATGGCTGCCCATGTGGACACGTTCTCTGTGCTACGTGGGAACCTTTACAGAACATTAAAAACTTTAAACACAGAGCAGCTAGTTGTTTTTCTCTCTGTCGTACCATGACCATTGTGTTTGTTTATGACAACAATCTATGGCTTTTGGGAGACATTTACAGTCTTTATCCCTCTGGAATTATTCATTTTAGTGAACAAAAATAAAAAACCGTTAAACCACCCATGCAGTCTTTAAAACATTTTTTTAAGACATGTTTAATAAATCACTGTGTTTGTTTATTTCATGAAAATAATCAAATAAAACATGTTTTATCATGTATTTCCTTGAGCCTCTTATTGCCATTGAAATGCTCAGTCTGATTGTTTGGGCTTATTGATACACTTGTAAATATTTTTACATAAACAGCCCTGATTGGCAGATCGTATAGACTCTAACCTACTCAGATTACCCCTTTAAAGTAGGAGGATACATATGCAAATAAAAGATGACTGGTCATTGGTCAGAATAATCCGATCAGGTTATGATGTCATGCTGTGGGCCAAACAACTCTATCTCACCTGAACAGGCTGAACAACTATATCCCACCTGAACAGGCTGAACAACTATATCCCACCTGAACAGGCTGAACAACTCTATCTCACCTGAACAGGCTGAACAACTCTATCTCACCTGAACAGGCTGAACAACTCTATCTCACCTGAACAGGCTGAACAACTATATCCCACCTGAACAGGCTGAACAACTCTATCTCACCTGAACAGGCTGAACAACTCTATCTCACCTGAACAGGCTGAACAACTATATCTCACCTGAACAGGCTGAACAACTATATCCCACCTGAACAGGCTGAACAACTATATCCCACCTGAACAGGCTGAACAACTATATCCCACCTGAACAGGCTGAACAACTATATCCCACCTGAACAGGCTGAACAACTATATCCCACCTGAACAGGCTGAACAACTATATCCCACCTGAACAGGCTGAACAACTATATCCCACCTGAACAGGCTGAACAACTCTATCTCACCTGAACAGGCTGAACAACTATATCCCACCTGAACAGGCTGAACAACTATATCCCACCTGAACAGGCTGAACAACTATATCCCACCTGAACAGGCTGAAATTCCAGGCATTTTGTTTATTATCAAAAAGCTCCCTACATTATCGTCATTTAAATTTTGGAATATCTGGAATATCTAGTTTTAGACTAGACTGTCCCTTTAAGAACAGCCAGATGAAGTGATGAGAGAAATGTTTTATATAATATCTTTCTTCCCCTTTACGTCTCTCATTAGATCTGTATGATGCAGTCCTTTTTATTTGTCCTTGTTTGTTGTTTTGAACTTGGCCCCCAGAAGGCTGTGGTACAGATGAAGACACCTACGTAATTGTAATTTATGGTAAAAGTGTAAAGTGTGTAGTAATGGGAAGCTGGGCTGAGCATCCACTCCCACTGAAACCTTCTGACAGACTAGGCCTTTATTAAAGGACAGCTGCTCCCACGCATACACCGCTGCATTTCATCTCAGTGGAGGGGCCACGTTCTGGCCAGATTGTTCAGGCACGCCCAGAAACTTACAAACAATTAAGTCTTCAAAGTGGCATGTTCTGAAACTATAGCCGTGTCCGATAACATTCTCTCACTAGGATACAGATTGTTTCTGAAGAGCTGGCTTTTGGAGCTTGTAGGATTTTAAACACACACATCTTACATTCTAGAACAATTACCTTTAGTTCATTTAGTTATTTTAATAATCTTGTAGTGTAGTGTAGTGTAGAGTGGTGTGGTGTGGTGTAGTGTAGTGTAGAGTGGTGTAGTGTAGTGTAGTGTGGTGTGGTATATTGAAGTGTGGTGTGGTGTGGTGTAGTGTATTGTGGTGTATTGTAGTGTGGTGTATTGTAGTGTAGTGTGGTGTAGTGTAGTGTATTGTATTGTAGTGTAGTGTAGTGTAGTGTGGTGTGGTATATTGAAGTGTGGTGTGGTGTGGTGTGGTGTAGTGTATTGAAGTGTGGTGTAGTGTAGTGTATTGAAGTGTAGTGTAGTGAAGTGTGGTGTAGTGTAGTGTGGTGTGGTGTGGTGTAGTATATTGAAGTGTGGTGTGGTGTAGTGTGGTATATTGAAGTGTGGTGTAGTGTATTGAAGTGTAGTGTAGTGAAGTGTGGTGTAGTGTAGTGTGGTGTGGTGTAGTATATTGAAGTGTGGTGTAGTGTAGTGTATTGTGGTGTAGTGTGGTGTAGTGTGGTGTAGTGTATTGTGGTGTATTGTAGTGTAGTGTGGTGTAGTGTGGTGTAGTGTAGTGTGGTGTAGTGTATTGTGGTGTATTGTAGTGTATTGTGGTGTAGTGTGGTGTAGTGTAGTGTGGTGTAGTGTATTGTGGTGTATTGTAGTGTAGTGTGGTGTAGTGTGGTGTAGTGTGGTGTAGTGTATTGTGGTGTATTGTAGTGTATTGTGGTGTATTGTAGTGTAGTGTAGTGTGGTGTGGTGTGGTGTGGTGTGGTGTAGTATATTGAAGTGTGGTGTAGTGTAGTGTATTGTGGTGTAGTGTGGTGTAGTGTATTGTAGTGTATTGTGGTGTATTGTAGTGTGGTGTATTGTAGTGTAGTGGGGTGTGGTGTAGTGTATTGTGGTGTATTGTAGTGTGGTGTAGTGTAGTGTGGTGTGGTGTGGTGTAGTATATTGAAGTGTGGTGTAGTGTAGTGTATTGTGGTGTATTGTGGTGTAGTGTAGTGTATTGTAGTGTAGTGTATTGTGGTGTAGTGTAGTGTATTGTGGTGTAGTGTGGTGTGGTGTAGTATATTGAAGTGTGGTGTAGTGTAGTGTATTGTGGTGTATTGTGGTGTAGTGTAGTGTATTGTGGTGTATTGTGGTGTAGTGTAGTGTATTGTGGTGTAGTGTAGTGTAATGTAGTGTAGTGTATTGTGGTGTAGTGTAGTGTATTGTGGTGTAGTGTGGTGTGGTGTAGTATATTGAAGTGTGGTGTAGTGTAGTGTATTGTGGTGTATTGTGGTGTAGTGGTAGTGTAGTGTAGTGTATTGTGGTGTAGTGTAGTGTAGTGTATTGTAGTGTATTGTGGTGTAGTGTAGTGTATTGTGGTGTAGTGGTAGTGTAGTGTAGTGTATTGTGGTGTAGTGTAGTGTAGTGTATTGTAGTGTATTGTAGTGTAGTGTAGTGTATTGTGGTGTAGTGTGGTGTGGTGTAGTATATTGAAGTGTGGTGTAGAGCAGTCTAGTGCTGTGTGGTGTAGTGTATTGTAGTGTAGTGTAGTGTATTGTAGTGTAGTGTATTGTAGTGTAGTGTATTGTAGTGTAGTGTGGTGTAGTGTAGTGTAGTGTATTGTAGTGTAGTGTGGTGTAGTGTGGTGTGGTGTGGTGTAGTATATTGAAGTGTGGTGTGGTGTAGTGTAGTGTAGTGTAGAGTAGTCTAGTGTGGTGTGGTGAAGGGTATTGTGGTGTAGTGTAGTGTGTAATAAAAATAAAATAAAAAATGTTGTATCCAATTATTTATATTTACACTAGATGACTAACAGGGGGCGCTGTTGAACATGAATGCTCTTTATTATTTAACTCTTTATAATATAACAGAAACCTTAATGCATATTGTTTTATTATATTTTGTGAGCTAAACATTTAAAACAAATATGTATATAAAAAAACATTCTTATAATTTTGTAAAGTACTAATGTTACTGTCCCTCCGACTACAACAACAAAAGACTGAAATACATGTTTGTCCTTTTAAAACATTCAATTGAAATACTGTAGAATCCATTCATTCCTACTGGGAGAGCCAAGATGGCCGACTGGTGGCTTCAAATGCTCTCAATGGCCAAAACATAGCATCAGCATTCCAGGGTTTATGCTGTATACATCATTGGTTGTAGTCTAATTGAATCATTATTATGTTAAGTAGATGTTTATGTGAAGTATATAAATACCCTAAATAGACTATTGTCTATTCACTTACTAAATTATAGAAACGAGATTACAAAGTTTTATCTGCTGTCTCTCTCTCTCTCTCTCTCTCTCTCTCTGTCTCTCTCTCTCTCTCTCTCTCTCTCTCTCTTTCTCTCTCTCTCTCTGACGGAGGAAAATCCAGCTGGTCCCACTACCGCTATATATTACCAAGCACAACATGATTCACCTTCAATGAAAGCTGAGAACGGGGACGATTGGCGGTCGATCCAGAGATTTGCTCAGATCTGAACATAACCGAGGGCTGCTGTCCTCAACGCTATTAGCTATTACATCGAACTGGGCGGTGGGCGCGCTTATTTACTCAACCGAGAGAGAGAGCAGAACAACTTTGATGGGATATCAACTTGTAACTTTTAAAGGAGAGGTTCACGACACCCATAGAGCGCATCGCACTATCCAGGAGCCGAGCGCACCATTCTTCTGTCGACCTCTTCTTTCTATTGTAATATATAGCGGTATTTCTTCCTTCCTTCCTTCCTCCCTTCCTTCCTTCCAGCCTTCCATCCTTTCTTTCTTTCTTTCTTTCTTTCTTTCTCTCAGTGAGTGTCGTGTTTCTCAGAAGATTATATACTTTTTCAACCAGGGTCACCTCTCCATGTGATGCCACCCATTTTCACAGATAACACGACTTGGGAAACGCACTCTGAGCGACAGCTTTTCAAGTTCTTCTGAAGGTGTCCACCACTAGCCTACTCTCACTAGGACCATGGCGATCTGTCCGCGGTTACTGCTGCTGCTGCTCGGGTGGATCTATCTATGTGGTGGACGTTGCGCGATGTTGAAAGATCATTTCACAGATGTAAAAATGAAAGGTGAATCTGGGCACTCCGGTGCGGCCCGCGGGGACAAAGAACGCCCAGAGAAGGATGAGCACGACCTGCTTTTACAGGATACTATGACGGAACACATGCAGATGCTTTACGACCAATACAACCGTGCAGGATTTCCTTTCAAGGACGGGAATACGGTCCGGAGCTTTAAAGCGCACTGGGGTATGTAGAGGATGTATCCAAACGGCCGCTGCGTGTTTTAACGCACCATGAAGCAACCCCCATAATACCATAGTATGGGCTATATGGTTTCTAGGCGGTCATGTAAGGGTGTAGTTTCATGATGTTATGGATAGTTATTCAACTGTTCTGTGGCGTATAGTTTGGACTAGGTTGAGTCTGTTAACCAAACGGAACGGCTGCTTCACCTGTTGCTTAGTACGGAAATGATGTTTTTCAAGCCTGTTACACATTTCTACATGACAATGCGACTGGTATAAATTCCGTCTTTGTGTGTTAAATCTGCATATTCTTTAAACTGATGAAGATTATGTATTGGAATGTCTGGACTAAACTCGGCTGGTGTGATATATTTAACTCTTAATATACATTCAAGAGGCCGTTATGCAGTTATCACAGTAGCTACACTGAGTGTACAAAACATTAGGAACACCCTCCTAATATTGCATTGCACTCCCTTTGCCTCGAGAACATCCTCAATTCGTCGGGGACTCTACAAGGTGTTGAAAGTGTTCCACGAGGATGCTGGTCCATGTTGACTCAAATGCTTCCCACAGTTGTCAAGTTGGCTGGATGTCCTTTGGGTGGTGGGCCATTCTTGATACACTTGATAAACTGTTGCTCATGAAAAAGCCAGCAGCATTGCAGTTCTTGACACACTCAAACCGGTGTACCTGGAACCTACTACCATACCCTGTTCAAAGACACTTAAATATTTGGTTTTGCCCATTCACCCTCTGAATGGCACACATACACAATCCATGTCTCAATTGTCTCATGACTTTAAATTCTTCTTTAACCTGTCTCCTCCCCTTCATCTACACTGATTGAAGTGGATTTAACACGTGACATCAATAAAGGATCATAGCTTTCACCTGGATTCACCTGGTCAGTCTTTGTCATTGAAAGGTGTTCCTAATGTTTTGTACACTCAGTGTATATAACCACTGATATGATAGTCCTACCATCTCTTCCCACAGCAGTGGGGTTTTATTTGTGCCCAAAGCCATGTAGAACCCATAGTTGTATCTGTCCTATTATGGCCTGTGAGGGAGTCAATTGTCTTCTTCTACTACTTCTATGAGTTGGCAAACAAACTGAAAGGGTGCATACTGCCACCTGGAGGGTGTCTGAACAGGTATAAAGCCAACGTTGGGTGCCACCTGCAGTTATGGAACGTTCGCTCACCAGTATAATGAATTGGCTGATCCCTCCTGATGACCTGGATGGAATTATGTGATCCTTCCGAACCCATAGGAAGTCCCACCCAGTTGACTACTTTAAAATGGTGAAAGTACACAATGGTGCTGCCCTTGCTAAAAGAGGCATTTGGGAACTAGAGTCCTCTATCATTCTCTATGGTAGAACCCCAGTCAGGTTTCAGCACACATACATGAGATAATACTGCCTCCTACTGACATGACCTGATAATGCAGGATGGATAGGCTAGACCTAGCAATGCTGGGTTCACTGCTATCACTGGTCGACAGTGACCTGTATCCAGAGAAGACCAGCCCCCACTTTCAATTGGCTCCTGGATGCTTCTCATTCAATTGGCTCCTGGCTACTTCCTTGTTCTACGGTCTACAGAGTTGGATCTCACTTAGCAGCAGAACTACTGCAAGAGTTTGATTTTGAAGCCAGAGAGGATGGGTCCGAGGCAGATTTCAATTTTAGTTTCAAACTTAATATAACTGATGACTGTTTATTGTTGATGAAGGTACTGATGATGAAGGTACTCATGATGAAGAGACTCATGATGAATGTACTGATGATGAAGATACTGATGATGAAGGTACTGTTGATGAAGGTACTGCCTGGACTATACTCTCTATACTAACCGTCCCTACCTGTTCCTCTCCCAGGCACCATCAACAACCAGCAGCTCCAGCTCTTCAACCTGACCTCTCTCACCCAGTCAGAGGACGTCCTGTCGGCCAAACTCCACTATTACATAGGAGACCTCCGGAACAGCACCAAGCACCCTGGCTGCAGCAGCACCACCAGGCCCAGGAGCTGTGGAGCTCCGTCCCTGTCCTCGTCCCGCCACGGCCCCAGGAGACACAGCCATGTCCAGATGGGTGTCTGGAGTTTCGCCTCAGTAGATAACCAAACCAGGACTTTGGGCCACTTTGTGATCAACGTGTCTACACTATACAGGGACTTCATCTCTTGGCAGTGGAAGGACGTCACCCAGATGGTGAACCAAGCCAAGTATCATGATGAGCTGCTGATTGGGATAGACATGGCGTCCCAGCCTGGACCCAGGCCCTGGAAGAAGCTCCTCTCAGACCGTTCTCCTTACATCCTGGTCTACGCCAAAGACTCTACCATCTCCGAACCTGTGAGCGTGGTGCCAACACTACAGAGGCATCAGAGGCATCAAACCATGATGACCACGGAGGAAGGTGCGTTCGCCTCCGGCTTCCATAGACTGGGGCTACATGCTCAGAATAACACAGCCGCACAACAACAGGCACCTCCTCACAGACGCCGGCGCTCGGATAGCGTCCTCCTCCCGCTCCAGAACAACGAATTACCTGGGCTGGAGTACCCGTATGAGACAACAGGCTGGGACAAGACCAGCTCCTACAAACCGCTGGAGAACAAGCAGGTCCGTCGGCCGAGGAAAAAGACCCGCAGTAAAAGCCAGAGGCACGGCGGTAAGATGCCCCTGCTGGATTTTGACGAACAGACTATAAAGAAGGCTCGTAAGAAGCAGTGGAACGAACCACGGAACTGTGCTCGCCGCTACCTGAAGGTGGACTTTGCAGACATTGGCTGGAGCGAGTGGATTATTTCTCCCAAGTCTTTTGATGCGTACTACTGCTCAGGGTCATGCCAGTTCCCCATGCCTAAGGTATGTCCTTAATGTTTTGTACAGATGGATCTATAAACAGTACTGTTAGGAGATCTGAAAAAACAACATCAATAAATGGGAAATATGATTATACTCTTAGGTAAAGTATTTATTTTAGTGCAATCTCCGTAGAAATGGTCCAAATCGACAGGTTGAAGGCCCTCGGAAATAGTAAAATGTTAATATACTGGGAAAGATGGGTTAGTCTGTGGACGTCTGATTGGTTGATTGGCCAATACTCTTGGAATCCGATTTGGAAAAATGATTTGGAAAAATGAAAGACTGCTATTGGGTAAACTCTATCTAAGACTGCTATTGGGTAAACTCTAAGACTGCTATTGGGTAAACTCTATCTAAGACTGCTATTGGGTAAACTCTAAGACTGCTATTGGGTAAACTCTATCTAAGACTGCTATTGGGTAAACTCTATCTAAGACTGCTATTGGGTAAACTCTATCTAAGACTGCTATTGGGTAAACTCTATCTAAGACTGCTATTGGGTAAACTATATCTAAGACTGCTATTGGGTAAACTCTATCTAAGACTGCTATTGGGTAAACTCTATCTAAGACTGCTATTGGGTAAACTCTATCTAAGACTGCTATTGGGTAAACTCTATCTAAGACTGCTATTGGGTAAACTATATCTAAGACTGCTATTGGGTAAACTATATCTAAGACTGCTATTGGGTAAACTATATCTAAGACTGCTATTGGGTAAACTATATCTAAGACTGCTATTGGGTAAACTCTTGATTATGCCAATCATTTATTTTAGTTCACGGTTATTGGCCAGAATTATCAGTTACACAATAATTGTGCCGTAATAATTATACTGTATATACAGTACAGTATATTGAAGCAGTAATGCCCGAGGGGTTGTGGTATATGGCCAATATACCACGGCTAAGGGCTGTTACACAACAAATGTATAACAAATGTATAAACTGGGTGGTTCGAGCTCTGAATGCTAATTGGCTGACAGCCGTGGTATATCAGACCATATGCAATGGGTATGACAAAACATGTATTTTTACTGCTCTAATTAGGTTGGTAACCAGTTTATAATAGCAAAAATGAAAGACTGCTATTGGGTAAACTCTATCTAAGACTGCTATTGGGTAAACTCTAAGACTGCTATTGGGTAAACTCTATCTAAGACTGCTATTGGGTAAACTCTAAGACTGCTATTGGGTAAACTCTATCTAAGACTGCTATTGGGTAAACTCTATCTAAGACTGCTATTGGGTAAACTCTATCTAAGACTGCTATTGGGTAAACTCTATCTAAGACTGCTATTGGGTAAACTCTATCTAAGACTGCTATTTGGTAAACTCTAAGACTGCTATTGGGTAAACTATATCTAAGACTGCTATTGGGTAAACTCTATCTAAGACTGCTATTGGGTAAACTATATCTAATACTGCTATTGGGTAAACTCTATCTAAGACTGCTATTGGGTAAACTATATCTAAGACTGCTATTGGGTAAACTCTATCTAAGACTGCTATTGGGTAAACTCTATCTAAGACTGCTATTGGGTAAACTCTATCTAAGACTGCTATTGGGTAAACTCTATCTAAGACTGCTATTGGGTAAACTATATCTAAGACTGCTATTGGGTAAACTATATCTAAGACTGCTATTGGGTAAACTCTATCTAAGACTGCTATTGGGTAAACTCTATCTAAGACTGCTATTGGGTAAACTATATCTAAGACTGCTATTGGGTAAACTATATCTAAGACTGCTATTGGGTAAACTATATCTAAGACTGCTATTGGGTAAACTATATCTAAGACTGCTATTGGGTAAACTATATCTAAGACTGCTATTGGGTAAACTCTTGATTATGCCAATCATTTATTTTAGTTCACGGTTATTGGCCAGAATTATCAGTTACACAATAATTGTGCCGTAATAATTATACTGTATATACAGTACAGTATATTGAAGCAGTAATGCCCGAGGGGTTGTGGTATATGGCCAATATACCACGGCTAAGGGCTGTTACACAACAAATGTATAACAAATGTATAAACTGGGTGGTTCGAGCTCTGAATGCTAATTGGCTGACAGCCGTGGTATATCAGACCATATGCAATGGGTATGACAAAACATGTATTTTTACTGCTCTAATTAGGTTGGTAACCAGTTTATAATAGCAATAAGGCACCTCAGGGGTTTGTGGTATATGGCCAATATACCACGGCTAAGGGCTACGTCCAGGCACTCCGCATTGCGTCGTGCGTTAGGCTTGGACGTTCTGCTGCCCTAACACTGGACGTTCTGCTGCCCTAACACTGGACGTTCTGCTGCCCTAACACTGGACGTTCTGCTGCCCTAACACTGGCCGTTCTGCTGCCCTAACACTGGACGTTCTGCTGCCCTAACACTGGCCGTTCTGCTGCCCTAACACTGGACGTTCTGCTACCCTAACACTGGACGTTCTGCTGCCCTAACACTGGACGTTCTGCTGCCCTAACACTGGATGTTCTGCTGCCCTAACACTGGCCGTTCTGCTGCCCTAACACTGGACGTTCTGCTGCCCTAACACTGGACGTTCTGCTGCCCTAACACTGGACGTTCTGCTGCCCTAACACTGAACGTTCTGCTGCCCTAACACTGGACGTTCTGCTGCCCTAACACTGGCCGTTCTGCTGCCCTAACACTGGACGTTCTGCTGCCCTAACACTGGACGTTCTGCTGCCCTAACACTGGACGTTCTGCTGCCCTAACACTGGACGTTCTGCTGCCCTAACACTGGACGTTCTGCTGCCCTAACACTGGCCGTTCTGCTGCCCTAACACTGGACGTTCTGCTGCCCTAACACTGGCCGTTCTGCTGCCCTAACACTGGACGTTCTGCTGCCCTAACACTGGCCGTTCTTCTGCCCTAACACTGGACGTTCTGCTGCCATAACACTGGCCGTTCTGCTGCCCTAACACTGGACGTTCTGCTGCCCTAACACTGGACGTTCTGCTGCCCTAACACTGGCCGTTCTGCTGCCCTAACACTGGACGTTCTGCTGCCCTAACACTGGACGTTCTGCTGCCCTAACACTGGCCGTTCTGCTGCCCTAACACTGGCCGTTCTGCTGCCCTAACACTGGACGTTCTGCTGCCCTAACACTGGCCGTTCTGCTGCCCTAACACTGAACGTTCTGCTGCCCTAACACTGGACGTTCTGCTGCCCTAACACTGGACGTTCTGCTGCCCTAACACTGGCCGTTCTGCTGCCATAACACTGGACGTTCTGCTGCCCTAGACAACCCCCCTATCCCGCTAAACTAGAATATGTACATGTATGTCGCAATTGTTTGTTTTTTTATTAACTTTTATTTAACCAGGGAATAACACATTAAGGTATAATTTGCAAATGCCCTAAGAAACAGTACAGAAAAGAAAATCATACACAATTTAAAACACAAAATTAATAAACATCCAACTGACCCAGAGACAACAACACATCCAACTGACCCAGAGACAACAACACATCCAACTGACCCAGAGACAACAACACATCCAACTGACCCAGAGACAACAACATATCCAACTGACCCAGAGACAACAACACATCCAACTGACCCAGAGACAACAACACATCCAACTGACCCAGAGACAACAACACATCCAAATGACCCAGAGACAACAACACATCCAACTAACCCAGAGACAACAACATATCCAACTGAACCAGAGACAACAACACATCCAACTGACCCAGAGACAACAACACATCCAACTGACCCAGAGACAACAACATATCCAACTGACCCAGAGACAAAAACATATCCAACTGACCCAGAGACAACAACATATCCAACTGACCCAGAGACAACAACACATCCAACTGACCCAGAGACAACAACACATCCAACTGACCCAGAGACAACAACACATCCACATGAAACATTATTGCAGATTATTCCACATGATAGGGGCCTGGTAGGAATAGTTTTACTCAACTCTGTGGATTTGTATTTATTTATTTTATTTAACCTAGTAGGACAAATTCAGACTTAGTGTAAGGGGCCAGGAGAGAGCTTAGGGCAGGTAGGGTACAGGCCAGTGCTGATGGAGGACGATAGCACCCAGCAACAGTCAACAAAGAGATATTTGAAAGTTATAACCAGAAAGGTTAACAACAGTATTCAAACAGTCAGAATTGGGGCTAGCAACAGTAGCAACAGTAGATGGGCCAGGGTGTACATGCACATTACCAGATATCATCAACAGTTTTACAATCAAGACACGGCATAGGACAGGGAGAGCTCTGCAGTGCTGACGTATGACATCTGAGTGTGCATCAGATGGCAACAAGATCATATTGTACAGCAGTTTCATCAGGTAACATGAATACAAAGCCGGTGAGAGGTGGTTAGAATGGGATGGGAGGCCAAAAGTCTGTGTAACCAATAGAGAGTCAGAGTCCTGAGTGTGGGAACAGACATAGTCTGTCCCACGTTTGGCTAGGAAAGTTCGTAGTCAGCAAATCATGTATGAGACATAAAGTAAAATATATAAGGACTTGGGCCATTGTAAGATCTCGCCCCAACAGTGCCTGTGTGCTGGAGGCAAACGCCAGTGAATGGCCTCTGAACAGCAGGAGGGGGCTTCAAAGCTTCACACGTAGGAAGTGTGGTTGGGGGTACCTGTACCAGACAGGGGGAGACAAGCTAGGGCAGACGGTGAACAGAGAACCAGGTGGAATCCAAGCAGCAGTGCAGCAGTGCAGCAGGCAACGGGAGTAGGTATCACACCCACTTGCTTGAAGAAAATGGCAGTGGATGGTCTCTGAACAGCTTCAAAGGATTTGACACCTCTCTTCACACTTCACACCTCAGTGCTAGTTGAAGTTGTATCAGGTCTGTCGCAGTTCCAGGATCTCAGGAATTTGATTGCCGGAGCAACCCCTGAATAGCTTGGGAAAATGATATCCTCTATAGAATTTTCCAGGAAAATATTGTCCAAAAAGTAGGTTGTAGGTTTGAAGTGTTGATCTTGAGTGAAGGTTATGTTGTGGAGGGAACCATCCTGTATCTGTCCCTGCTCCAAAACTATCTTATTGTAAAAAACATGTTGAAAAATGCGAGAGCTCACGTGAGCTGAGAGTCGTAATCCGAGTTTCTATATTTCAACAATGATGTTCAGTAAATTGGTAGTTTATTGAGTAAGGCTTTATAAACAAAAACAGAAGTGACCTATGTGTTTTTAGCGAGGTCCAACCAACATGATGATGAAGGATGCAGTGGTGAATGTCTAAACTGTCAGATGTTATAAAACAAAGTGCGTTATGATAAACTGTGTCCAAGGGCTTCAAAACACTGGTAGCTGCATTCATGTATATAATATCACTATAATCTATAACAGGAATACATGTAGACTGTGTGATCTGTTTACTACTATTTAATGAAAGTCAAGCCCTATTCCTATAGAAGAAGCCCAACGTAACTCTTAATATCTTGACTAACTCGTCAGAATGCTTTTTAAAGGATAGCTTTTCGTCAATCTAGATACCCAGATATTTATAGGCGGGGACGCGATTAATGGGGGCACCATCTAACGTACTTATGCACACATCATGAGTTACATTATTACATGATTTGGAAAATAACATTTAGTCCTAACTTCAGGTCAACCATGGCTTTCTGCAAGGTAGTAAATGCAGATTGAAGAGTCAGAGCCTGAGCTGCCGTAGGGGCAGCAACGTATACAACAGTGTCATCTGCATACAGATGAAAGTTTGTACAAATAGACCAATGCTGTTAATATAAATAGTTTAAAGAACTGGACCAAGAATGGAACCCTGTGGGACGCCTTTGTTATGTCTAGAAATCCTGATTTAACGCCATCAGTAAGGACACAGTGTGTTCTGTCTTTTAAATAACATACAGCAACTTGGTAGTGAGTGTTTTAACCGAGGACAGACAATGTTTACGCGCTTCAGCACTCGGCAGTTCCGTTCTGTGAGCTTGTGTGGCCGACCACTTCACAGCTGAGCCGTTGTTGCTCCTAGACATTTCCAATTCACAATAACATCACTTACAGTTGACCAGGGCAGCTCTAGCAGGGCAAAAACTTGATGAACTGACTTGTTGGAAAGGTGTCATCCTATGACGGTGCCATGTTGAAAGTCACTGAGCTCTTCAGTAAGGCCATTCTACTGTCAATATTTGTCTATGGAGATTGCATGGCTGTGTGCTCAATTGTATACACTTGTCAGCAACGGGTGTGGCTGAAATAGAATCCACTAATTTGAAAGGGTGTCCACATACACATATATACTGTATATACAGTTGAAGTCGGAAGTTTACATACACCTTAGCCAAATAAATGTAAACTCAGATTTTCACAATTCCTGACATTTAATCCTAGTAAGAATTCCCTGTCTCAGGTCAGTTAGGATCACCACTTTATTTTAAGAATGTGAAATGTTAGAATAATAGTAGAGAGAATGATTTATTTCAGCTTTTATTTCTTTCATCACATTCCCAGTGGGTCAGAAGTTCTTTGTCCTTAAGCCATTTTGCTACAACTTTGGAAGTAGGCTTGGGGTTATTGTCCATTTGGAAGACCCATTTGCGACCAAGCTTTAACTTCCTGACTGATGTCTTGAGATGTTGCTTCAATATATCCACATAATATCATGATGCCATCTATTTTGTGAAGAGCACCAGTCCCTCCTGCAGCAAAGCACCCCCACAACATAATGCTGCCACCCCCGTGCTTCACGGTTGGGATGGTGTTCTTCGCCTTGCAAGCCTCCCCCTTTTTCCTCCAAACATAACGATGGTCATTATGGCCAAACAGTTCTATTTTTGTTTCATCAGACCAGAGGCCATTTCTACAAAAAGTATGATCTTTGTCCCCATGTGCAGTTGCAAACTGTAGTCTGGCTTTTTTATGGCGGTTTTGGAGCAGTGGCTTCTTCCTTGATGAGCGGCCTTTCAGGTTATGTCAATATATGACTCGTTTTACTGTGGATATAGATACTTTTATACCTGTTTCCTCCAGTATCTTCACAAGGTCCTTTGCTGTTGTTCTGGGATTGATTTGCACTTTTCGCACCAACGTACGTTCATCTCTAGGAGACAGAACGCGTCTCTGAAATTGTGATATAGTGAATTATGAAAATAATCTATCTGTAAACAATTGTTGGACAACAAAGTAGATGTCCTAACCGACTTGCCAAAACTATAGTTTGTTAACATGAAATCTGTGGAGTGGTTGAAAAATTAGTTTTAATGACTTCAACCTAAGTGTATGTAAACTTCCGACTTCAACTGTATATAAATAAAGGGCATTAAAAATTAGGCGACTAATGTTATTTGATAGACTCAGATTCTATCTACTCATTCATAGCTGATTTATCCTCTAAAAACGAGTCCTACACACACTGTTACTCTCTTGAGCCTGGCTTGGCAGGCTCATAAAAGAGATACTCCCAGACTGCTTTGTCAACTTCAGTGGCTCTTCTTTATCACCTTCACTGCATACATTTCCATACTTTATCCATACTGGACCGCAGTGGGAATTGAACCCACAACCCTGGTGTTGTAAGCACCACACTCTTCCATCTGAGCTACACGTGACCACGTGGGACCTCCTGGGTTTCCTTTGTAGTCAGAGAGCCATGCCCCTTTCCTTGTGAAGTTCCTGCTTCACATGCCTCAGGTCGGTTCCAGAAACAAGACCTACTACCTAGGCATGTGAAGGATTGAGAGGATCAGAGGAAGGATCTTGTTAGGGCTCCTGGGAACACTAGGCATTACTCATGGTGATTTGGGAAGAGCCTGCCCTCATATAACCACTCATGTTTTAGCTAGAATAGGAGAGCCAGATGGACTGGGCATTGTGCCTGAACGTGCTAGAGCTGCCCAGGGATGAGGTGTCCTCAGGCCTCCCATCACCAGCCTCGTGTGTCTCCAGACAGTCACCTGGTGGAGCTTCGTGTTCTCCAGACAGTCACCTGGTGGAGCTTCGTGTTCTCCAGACAGTCACCTGGTGGAGCTTCGTGTTCTCCAGACAGTCACCTGGTGGAGCTTTGTGTTCTCCAGACAGTCACCTGGTGGAGCTTCGTGTTCTCCAGACAGTCACCTGGTGGAGCTTCGTGTTCTCCAGACAGTCACCTGGTGGAGCTTCGTGTTCTCCAGACAGTCACCTGGTGGAGCTTCGTGTTCTCCAGACAGTCACCTGGTGGAGCTTCGTGTTCTCCAGACAGTCACCTGGTGGAGGCAAAAAGACAACATCACAAACAGGTCTCCCTTCAAAAAGAGATACTCAAGGGGGGACTTCCTGGTTGTATAAAGGATAAAACATTGAAAACAAAAGAGATACTCAAGGGGGGACTTCCTGGTTGTATAAAGGATAAAACATTGAAAACAAAAGAGATACTCAAGGGGGGACTTCCTGGTTGTATAAAGGATAAAACATTGAAAACAAAAGAGATACTCAAGGGGGGACTTCCTGGTTGTATAAAGGATAAAACATTGAAAACAAAAGAGATACTCAAGGGGGGACTTCCTGGTTGTATAAAGGATAAAACATTGAAAACAAAAGAGATACTCAAGGGGGGACTTCCTGGTTGTATAAAGGATAAAACATTGAAAACAAAAGAGATACTCAAGGGGGGACTTCCTGGTTGTATAAAGGATAAAACATTGAAAACAAAATAGATACTCAAGGGGGGACTTCCTGGTTGTATAAAGGATAAAAAAGGTGAACGTCGTCTTTAACCTTCTCCTTCTCTTCTGTCCTGTAGTCTCTGAAGCCTAGTAACCACGCCACCATCCAGAGCATTGTGAGAGCGGTGGGAGTGGTGTCTGGTATCCCTGAGCCCTGCTGTGTCCCAGACAAGATGTCTTCCCTCTCCATCGTCTTCTTTGACGAGGACAAGAACGTGGTGCTCAAAGTCTACCCCAACATGACCGTGGACTCCTGCGCCTGCAGATAGGGACAAATACCACACACACACACAGGCACATGCACTAAGAAACATACACACACACACAGACATTAAGAAATGCCTCCATGCATGAACTCTCTCTCTCTCTCTCTCTCTCTCTCTCTCTCTCTCTCTCTCTCTCTCTCTCCAAAAAAATACAAAACAATACCTAACAATACAATACAATACAAAACAATACCTAACAATACAAAACAATACAAAATAATACTAACAAATCCCCAGATTTAGAAATAAGAAATATTAAGAAATATCAGCGATGTCAGAGTCTGGATGTCAGAGTCTGGAATATATCTACACTGAGTGGACAATATCAGAGTCTGGAATATATCTACACTGAATGGACAATGCCAGTCTGGAATATATATATCTATACTGAGTGGACCATGTCAGAGTCTGGAATATAAACACATATACACTGAGTATACAAAACATTAACACTGCTCTTTCCATGACAGACTGACCAGGTGAAAGCTATGATCCCTTATTGATGTCACCTGTTAAAACCACTTTAATCATTGTAGATGAAGGGGAGGAGACAGGTTAAAGAAGGATTTTTAAGTCTTGAGACGTGGATTGTGTATGTGTGCCATTAATAGACAGTGTGGACAGTATATGAATAGAAAAGGTGGGTACAGCAGGCTGTCTAGTGGTGACTGTTTAACAGCCTGATGGCCTGGAGCAGTTTTTCAGTCTCTCTGTCCCAGCTTTGATGCACCTGTACTGTCTCCTCCTTCTAGACGTTAGCGGGGTGAACAGGCCGTGGCTTGGGTGCAGTTGCCGTACCAGGCGGTGATACAGCCTGACAGGAGACTCTCAATTGTGCATCGGAGGGGCCAAGCCACATTTCTTCAGCCTCCTCTCACCCACATGTACACACACACACACACACACACACACACACACACACACACACACACACACACACACACACATATATATATAGAACAACCTCTCTGCAACCTCTCTGCAACAAATGAGATGGTTGGATGATGAACCTTTTCAGGAAAGGACTGCTGGACCTCCTATTGGAAGCTTGAAGCACCCTGGAGAATACTGAAGCACCCTGGAGAATACTGAAGCACTCTGGAGAATATTGAAGCACTCTGGAGAATACTGAAGCACTCTGGAGAATATTGAAGCACTCTGGAGAATACTGAAGCACCCTGGAGAATACTGAAGTACCCTGGAGAATACTGAAAACCCTGGAGAATACTGAAGCACCCTGGAGAATACTGAAGTACCCTGGAGGATTCTGAAGAACCCTGGAGGATACTGAAGAACCCTGGAGAATACCGAAGTACCCTGGAGAATACTGAAGCACCCTGGAGAATACTGAAGCACCCTGGAGAATACTGAAGAACCCTGGAGAATACTGAAGCACCCTGGAGAACACTGAAGCACCCTGGAGAATACTGAAGAACCCTGGAGCATACGGAAGTACCCTGGAGAATACTGAAGCACCCTGGAGAATACTGAAGAACCCTGGAGAATACTGAAGTACCCTGGAGAATACTGAAGCACCCTGGAGAATACTGAAACACAGGACCTCAGTAGACTACTGCCTCAGTGGGACTAACACAGGACCTCAGTAGACTACTGCCTCAGTGGGACTAACACAGGACCTCAGTAGACTACTGCCTCAGTGGGACTAACACAGGACCTCAGTAGACTACATCCTCCTCCTCCACCTCCTCCCACCTTCACGTCCTCCTCTCCTCTACTCCTCCTCCTACTCCTCCTCCTCCTCCTCCTCCTCCTCCTCTCCTCTCTGTATGGCATGGTTATATGTTATATTGTCTATGTCCTTAGTATGACATTGTTACTTACTGTATATGAACATCATGTATACATACACTACCGGACAAAGGTTTGGACACACCGACTCATTCAATGGTTTATCTTTATTTGTACTATTTTCTACATTGTAGAATAATAGTGAAGACATCAAAACTATGATATAACACATATGGAATCATGTAGTAACCAAAAAGGTGTTAAACAAATCAAAATATATTTTGTATTTGAGAATCTTCAAATAGCCACCCTTTGCCTTGATGACAGCTTTGCACACTCTTGGGATTATCTCAACCAGCTTCACCTGGAATGCTTTTCCAACAGTCTTGAATGAGTTCCCACATATGCTGAGCACTTGTTGGCTGCTTTTTCTTCACTCTGCGGTCCGACTCATCCCAAACCATCTCAATTTCATTGAGGTCGTTGGATTGTGGAGGCCAGGTCATCTGATGCAGCACTCCATCACTCTCTTTCTAGGTCTAATAGCCCTTACACAGCCTGGAGGTGTGTTGGGCCATTTTCCTGTTGAAAAACAAATGATAGTCCCACTAAGCACAAACCAGATGAGATGGCATATCGCTGCAGAATGCTGTGGTAGCCATGCTGGTTAAGTGTGCCTTGAATTTTAAATAAACCCCAGACAGTGTCACCAGCAAAGCACCCCCACGTCTCACAAAGACACAATGTTGAAACCAAAAATCTCAAATTTGGACTCCAGACCAAAGGACAAATTTCCACCAGTCTAATGTCCATTGTTCGTGTTTCTTGGTCCAAGCAAGTCTCTTCTTCTTATTGGTGTCCTTTAGTAGTGGTTTCTTTGCAGCAATTCAACCATAAAGGTCTGATTCACACAGTCTCCTCTGAACAGTTGATGTGTCTGTTACTTGAACTCTGATTTATTTGGGCTGCAATCTGAGGCTGGTAACTCTAATGAACTTGTCCTCTGCAGCAGAGGTAACTCTGGGTCTTCCTTTCCTGTGGCGGTCCTCATGAGAGACAGTTTCATCATAACGTTCTCTTTGCTTATTTGAGCTGTTCTTGCCATAATATGGACTTTTACCAAATAGGGCTCTTCTGTATACCACCCCTACCTTGTCACAACACAACTGATTTGCTTAAACACATTAAGAAGGAAAGAAATTCCACAAATTAACTTTTAACAAGTCACACCTTTTAATTGAAGGTGGTTGAGAGAATGCCAAGAATGTGCAAATCTGTCATCAAGGCAAAGGGTGGCTATTTGAGGAATCTCAAATATAAAATATTAATATAAAATATATTTTGATTTGTTTAACACTTTTTTGGTTAATACATGATTCCGTATGTGTTATTTCATAGTTTTGATGTCTTCACTATTATTATACAATGTAGAAAATAGTAAAAATAAAGAAAAACCCTTGAATGAGTAGCTGTTCTAAAAATATTGACCCGTAGTGTACATGCATACATACTGCCTTGGCTGCTATAGAGAGAGATATTTTATTCCAAAGCCAGATATTGTGGTGTAGAGTGCATTACATACATGTGTTTATTTTGAGATTGTTGATCCATAAGTATACATATTGATAGACTTCTAAGAATCATTGAATATGCAAAACAAAGTCATCTATATTTTAAACAGTCTTGGAAAGGAATGGTCTTGGAAATGAATGGTCAACATCATGAACATGTGCTTCTAGGCTATAGCCTTGTTTTCTCTGTCAATATCTTCTATTATGTGTTGTAGTTGATTATGCTTGGTGCTGCTAGTTCTGCATCTGCCAAGTTGATCTGAGAGGAGGATTACTACATCATGGGACCAACTTCACCTCCTAGCCTGACAAACATTATACACAGGCTGTGTCCCAACTGGTACCCTGTTCCCTATATAGTGCACTACTTTGAACCACAGCCCTTTGGGCCCTAGCCAAATGAAGTGCACTATATAGGGATATAGGTACATTTGTGACACAGCCACAGTCTATGGTGACCAAGCACAATGTGTTTTACATCACCAGTAGCATGCACAAAGGCAGGATATGGAAGAGGCTTCTACCACTGTACCAATGAAGGCTTGGTAGCTATCCACCTGACTAGACATTGGTATTGTCTGTTAAAGGCATTTGCTGGTATTTGTATCACAAGTCGCTGAGAGCCACTGAGAATGGCTCCCTATCCTTTATAATGTGCACCTCGAGCCCTGGTCAAAAGTAGTCCACTATATAGGGAACAGGGGGCCATTTTGGTTGGTTCCCTAGTGAGGCATTTCTAAACACCAGCGTAGGTTCATGCCTCTCTGGTAGATAGACTGAGTCAAAGGACACCTAACATGCCTTTACTTTACTGTGGATTAAACTATTTCCTACATAAAGTCTGTCAACCAAATATGTATTTACAGCAGATATAATCAAATGCAGAGGCTTTATATAGATCTGTACATTGTTTTTGCACTATATGTCAATGATATGCTAATGCTGTCTCTTGGAGAGGGACCAGGCGCCTTTTGAATGGATGAATTCAGCTCCTGAACAACTGAAATGGAATTCAGAATCACCGTTTGAAAAGGCTTCTTCGTGAACAATCTAGAACATTCTACGGAACTACATAATCACAAAACAACTGAAAGAACTGAATAAGCTGATGACTGTTTTATAAGTAGTACAGAGATAGTTTTCAATTAGTGAATTTAGACTATAATTATTATTTTTATATTAATTATGGTTGCTAATAAAAATAATCCTAATAGTGTTTAGCAGATTATTCAATATTTGGATATGTTCAGTAAACAGTACTTTTATTGTAAACAACTATGTTGTACTGTTTGTTTGACATTCTCCTATATTTTCTTCTCCACCTAGTGCCAATGCAGTTGCACATTGTAGTGATGCATGTATCTGAATGGAGTGCTTCCTTACAAGTCATAAGATACAGGTATATCAGCAGTGTGATAGACTAGTGTCCTCTCCAGGGGTGTGATAGACTAGTGTCCTCTCCAGGGGTGTGATAGACTAGTGTCCTCTCCAGGGGTGTGATAGACTAGTGTCCTCTCCAGGGGTGTGATAGACTAGTGTCCTCTCCAGGGGTGTGATAGACTAGTGTCCTCTCCAGGGGTGTGATAGACTAGTGTCCTCTCCAGGGGTGTGATAGACTAGTGTCCTCTCCAGGGGTGTGATAGACTAGTGTCCTCTCCAGGGGTGTGATAGACTAGTGTCCTCTCCAGGGGTGTGATAGACTAGTGTCCTCTCCAGGGGTGTGATAGACTAGTTCCTAATCTGTGGGCCGTTCTGCCTCAGACAAGGCTACTTACTTATATCAGGGGTGTGTGCACGTTTCAAGTTTCCAGTTTTAATGTCACGTGCACAAGTACAGTGAAATGCCTTTCATTTGACGTGTTGGGTCAAACCATGCAGACAGCAGATCAGAAAACGGACTCTATCCTAACCTACACTACATGGCCAAAGGTATGTGGACATCCCCTTCAAATTAGTGGATTCTATTTCAGCCACACCCGTTGCTAACAGGTGTATAAAATCGAGCACACCGCCATGCAATCTCCATAGACAAACATTGACAGTAGAATGGCCGTACTGATGAGCTCAGTGACTTTCAACGTGGAACCGTCATAGGATTTCTGCCCTGCTAGAGCTGCCCCGGTCAACTGTAAGTGCTGTTATTGTGAAGTGGAAACATCTAGGAGCAACAACGGCTCAGCTGTGAAGTGGTAGGACACAAAAGCTCTGGAGCAACTAACTGGACAATATCTGAAAGAGACGGTGTGATGTCACCATTCTCGACTCAGTGACAGGTTGTTGAAAGAAAAGCAACACAGACTGATAGACATAATATACCACATTTCACATCACCTGTTAACCACTAGACTACATTACTGTCCAAATTGGTGTCACCTGAATTTATTTTTTGGGCCATGAGCAGCCTACCTACAGGGTCAGCAAATTAGGGTTAAGGGCCTTGCTCAAGGACACATCGACAGGTTTTTCAATCATAATGGGAGAAACAATGGTTGACAACAGCAGTTCTATGTTTTGCCAGACGGTGATGAAGAAGAGCCACTGAAGTTGACAAAGCAGTCTGGGAGTATCTCTTTTATGAGCCTGCCAAGCCAGGCTCAAGAGAGTAACAGTGTGTGTAGGACTCGTTTTTAGAGGATAAATCAGCTATGAATGAGTAGATAGAATCTGAGTCTATCAAATAACATTAGTCGCATAATTTCTAATGCCAGTAACCAGTAGGTCACTGGTTCAAATCCCCGAGCTGACAAGGTGAAAAACCTGTCGATGTGTCCTTGAGCAAGGCACTTAACCCTAATTTGCTCCAGGGGCTGACCCTGTAGGTAGGCTGTCATTGGAAATAAGAATTTGTTCTTAACTGACTTGCCTGGTTAAATAAACAATATATCTACAGTACCAGTCGAATGTTTGGACATCATGTATACATATACTACCGGACAAAGGTTAGGACACACCGACTCATTCAAGAGTTTTTCTTTATTTTTACTATTTTCTACATTGTAGAATAATAATGAAGACATCAAAACTATGAAATAACACATATAGAATCATGTATTAACCAAACAAGTGTTAGATTTTTGATTCTTCAAAGTAGCCACCCTTTGCCTTGATGACAGCTTTGCACACTCTTGGCATTCTCTCAACCAGCTTCATGAGGAATGCTTTTCCAACAGTCTTGACGGAGTTACCACATATGCTGAGCACTTGTTGGCTGCTTTTCCTTCTCTCTGCGGTCCGACTCATCCCAAACCATCTCAATTGGGTTGAGGTCGGGTGATTGTGGAGGCCAGGTTATCTGATGCAGCACTCCATCACTGTTGGGGTGTTAGGACTCCAGCACTGTTGGCGTGTTAGGACTCCAGCACTGTTGGGGTGTTAGGACCTAGTTTAACAATTAGGCATCCATCCGTGAGTATCTCTCTGGTCTGTAATCACTCATTCACTCAGGACTTATTCATTCAGCACTCATTCATTCAGGACTCATTCTTTCAGGACTGTATATACATATTCATGTACAGTTGTTATATCATATCACATGCAACAAATTATTGGACTGAACTTACGGCTGAGAGGCAGGGAGAGAGTCCGGGCTGAGAGGAAGTCTGAGAGGCCAGTCTGGGTTTTGATGTCCCTCAGCCTGGCTTATTATCACACAAATCAGCCTGTCGGGACAAGGTTCATTTACAGTATATCTATCAGCCTGAGGAGTGAGCAGAACAGACTCTTACTGTATAACCTATTTAAAGCCCATCCAGCCACAGAGGTCAGAGACACAGATACATCTCTATGAGAGGAGACAGGGGATCTGAGGCTAGGTTGGGGGTGTATTTCTGTTAAACATTCAAGGGAGATATCGTTTTGCATGATCTAATCATGGGGATAATTTTAGCTCCCTAAATCGGGTTGGAACCCAGCAGATAGTAGGTCTTCAAAGGACTGGAGCTGAGCACCACAGGTAGGTTTAATCCACTTCTCCTTCAAGGGAAAATTCCCCATGGGGATAGTTCATTATTCCTTGACCTTTACCCTTTGACCTCTGCTGGTGTATAATGACAAGCCTGCTCCTGTACCCTTAGACCTACTGACCTGTCGGATGCCCACAGTGTCTAACTGCTGAGGAAGGGAGTGTTTGCGTCCGCCTTGTGACGGTTTCTCCACCATGTCACTCCCCTTTTCTCCATTCTCCACAATCAGCTCCTCGTCCTCTCAAACAGACTCCAGACGACTACCGCCCCCTGAAACACAAACCAGGATGTCAGACGCAGGGGACCCAGGACAGAGCCAATGAGATTAACCAATTTTTGAACAGGTACGATATTAGCTCTGTCCACCTCCCCTCCAGCTCTCCAGGCCACACACCCTCACGGCTGTCCCACCCCCCCTTTGCACACTACACCTCTGTTGAGACATAAAGCGACCCCCTCCCCACTCCCTCTGGACTATTTTGCAACAACTCCCTTCCCCCCCACCTCTGGACTGATCCTCAACCATCGCCGTAGTAGTGGACAGGTGCGATTCCTGCCACTACCCGGCCTCCCCTCTGCGCTCCAGTTCGATGAGGTGGTGTTTCAGCAGATCTTTAGTTTGTATGGACTTCCGGAGGACATAGTGTCAGACTGGGGCCCCCAATTTACATCACGTGTCTGGAAGGAGTTCATGTCAAGGCTGGGGGTCGCGGTCAGCTTCACATCCGGGTACCACCCACAGGCTAACAGGAGCTCGTGAGGTTCCTCAGATCCTATTGTACGGAGCAGCCAGGTGAATGGACCCGCTTTCTCCCCCGGGCAGAGTACGCTCAGAACTCCCTATGCCATTCCTCCACAGGGCTAACCCCTTTCCAGGTGGTACTCGTTTTCCAGCCTCCGCTGTGCCCCTGGAGGAGGGGTTCGAGTGAAGTACAGGCGGTGGAGGAATGGTTTAGGAAAGGCGGTACAGCGTCAAAGGACGCAGGTGGACCGGCGGCGGAGCGAGGCTCCGGTTTACCGTCCAGGGGACAAGGTCTGGCTGTGAACGAGGGACCTCCAACTCCGCCTGCCCTGTCATGAGTTAGAGCCCCGGTATGTGGGGCCGTTCACTGTCCTTCAGAGAGTTAATAAAGTCACCTACAGATTGAGATTAACTCCACCGTACACTAATCTCTCTCCATCTTTCCATGTCTCTCTCCTCAGACCTCTCCTCCGCCATCGATAAAAGACAGTACTGTGCAGCCGTCTTCATCGACCTGGCCAAGGCTTTCGACTCTGTCAATCACCGCATTCTTATTGGCAGACTCAACAGCCTTGGTTTCTCAAGTGACTGCCTTGCCTGGTTCTCTAACTACTTTGCAGACAGAGTTCAGTGTGTCAAATCGGAGGGCCTATTGTCCGATCCTCTGGCAGTCTCTATGGGGGTGCCACAGGGTTCAATTCTTGGGCCAACCCTTTTCTCTATATACATCAATGATGTCGCTCTCGCTGCTGGTGACTCTCTGATCCACCTCTACGCAGATGACACCATTCTGTATACATCTGGCCCCTCTTTGGACACTGTGTTTACTAACCTTCAAACAAGCTTCAATGCCTTACAACACTCCTTCCGTGGCCTCCAACTGCTCTTAAACGCTAGTAAAACAAAGTGCATGCTTTTCTATCGAACGCTGCCAGCACCCGCTCACCGGACTATCATCACTACTCTCGACGGGTCCGAATTAGAATACGTGGACACCTACAAATACCTAGGCATCTGGTTAGACTGTAAACTCAACTTCCAGACTCACATCAACCATCTCCAATCCAAAATTAAATCCAGAATTGGCTTCCTATTTCGCAACAAAGCCTCCTTCACTCATGCTGCCAAACATGCCCTTGTAAAACTGACTATCCTACCGATCCTTGATTTCGGCGATGTCATTTACAAACTAGCCTCCAACACTCTACTTGGATGTAGTCTATTACAGTGCCATCCGTTTTGTTACCAAAGCCCCATACACTACCCATCACTGCGACCTGTATGCTCTCGTTGGCTGGCCTTCATTATATATTCGTCACCAAACCCACTGGCTCCAGGTCATCTATAAGTCTTTATTAGGTAAATCCCCACCCTATCTCAGCTCACTGGTCACCATAGCAACACCCACCCGTAGCATGCGCTCCAGCAGGTATCTCACTGGTCACCCCCAAAGCCAACACCTCCTTTGGCCGCCTGCCTCTCTCTCTCTCTCTCTCTCTCTCTCCTCTCCTCTCTCTCTCTCTCCTCTCTCTCTCTCTCTCTCTCTCCTCTCTCTCTCTCCTCTCTCTCTCCTCTCTCTCTCTCCTCTCCTCTCTCTCTCTCCTCTCTCTCTCCTCTCTCTCTCTCTCTCTCTCTGATTGTGTGGTTGGAGACAGGTGTACTGGAGTCAGAGCAGATCCCCACCAGCTGCAACTCGCTCCATAATCAAGTCCTGTACAAATACTTGGTCCTGCCACTTCCACTCTGCCAGATCCTAATCTCTGCTTAGTCACTTCATGATTCTTGCCATTTTTGATTATTCAAGATCCTGTTACTCTGCTTTGCATGTTTCCCTGCCTGACACCGTTGATCCTCTCATTGCAGTGACCGCTCTGTCTCTGACTCCTGTCTCCTGTTCCACATCTCACCACCACTACCTTGGATTCCCCTCCGGACCATTACCCTGTTCTACTCAGCTACTCCAACCCCAGTCTCCACCTTTGGTTTTTCCACAACCCCTCCAAGCTTCCCCGGATCTGCACTCCATATCTCTCTCTGTTAAAATAAATATTTTGGTTTGTTCATCCCTGTTTCCTCATCTGAGTCGCTCCGCCTAACAGTAGCAGGCTATTGTCACATCTATTTTCTATGCAAACTTTCTAAATGTCTTCAAAAAAATCGCTGGAGACGTTAGTGGAAACATAGCTACTGCCGCGGCCCTCAGCAGTAGTTCCATGTCCCTTGGCTAGTTCCATTATCACATCATAGAAGCCTAGATCCTACTGATGGTGGAAGGTCAGGTGTCCTCACATTATTACATCATAGAAGCCTAGATCCTACTGATGGTGGAAGGTCAGGTGTCCTCACATTATCACATCATAGAAGCCTAGATCCTACACATTATTACTTGCTACACAATGAGCTGAAAATGACATATACTTCATTTCAGGCAATGGTTGAATTCAACATTACAAAATAATGCATTTGTGAACATCGAATTCAATTAAGTTGATCGATATTCCCTCATGTTTCCAAGTCAACGTAAGGAAGGAAGATACTATAACCAACCATCTATATCTGATATGAGATGACTTGTCCTCCTCCATATTGATTATTTCAACCAACAATCTGTCTACTACTGAAAGGAAGTCAGTAGACTGCCAGTCAGTCAGAGGATGTCTACTACTGAAAGGAAGTCAGTAGACTGCCAGTCAATCAGAGGATGTCTACTACTGAAAGGAAGTCAGTAGACTGCCAGTCAATCAGAGGATGTCTACTACTGAAAGGAAGTCAGTAGACTGCCAGTCAGTCAGAGGATGTCTACTACTGAAAGGAAGTCAGTAGACTGCCAGTCAGTCAGAGGATGTCTACTACTGAAAGGAAGTCAGTAGACTGCCAGTCAGTCAGAGGATGTCTACTACTGAAAGGAAGTCAGTAGACTGCCAGTCAGTCAGAGGATGTCTACTACTGAAAGGAAGTCAGTAGACTGCCAGTCAGTCAGAGGGTGGTGATGTAGAAAGGTTCAAAGTATTGAAAGAGATACCCAATGTTGTGCTGTAATGAATCCTAGTGCCCTTCACTTACACTATACAGTGTGCTAGAAAGTTCACATGGAAAATAGAGATGGTAGGTTACCTGTAGTCTAACCAAGCTGTATAACATGAAGACAAACTGGATAAACAGCCTAATAGTTTTTATCTTGTGATGTTGATGAGGTGCTGTGGCCAGACCCAGATAGGAGACAGGATGCATCCTAATAGTTTTTATATTTATAGTAACAAACCTATTTCTTTGTCTGTGTTTGTTTTGTCTGTTACTGTTCATCCTGAAATCTGGATGAAAATACTATGTTTTGAGAAAGAAATACATCTTATTTTCCACTCTTGCATTTCTATTTATAGTGTAAATATATACTGAATATACATACATACTGTATATATTTATAGTGTAAGTATATACTAAATATACATACATACTGTATATATTTAGAGTGTAAATATATCCTGAATATACATACAAACTGTATATATTTAAAGTGTAAGTATATACTGAATATACATAAATAGATTATATATTTATAGTGTAAATATATACTGAATATACATACATACTGTATATATTTATAGTGTTTGCAGACGACACAACAGTATTAGGCTTGATTACCAACGATGACGAGACAGCCTACAGGGAGGAGGTGAGGGCTCTGGGAGTATGGTGCCAGGAAAATAACCTCTCACGCAACCTCAACAAAACAAGATGATTGCGGACTTCAGGAAATAGCAGAAGGTGCACCCCCCTATCCACATTGATGGGACCGCAGTGGAGAAGGTGGAAAGCTTCAAGTTCCTTGGTGTACACATCACTGACAAACTGAAATGGACCACCCACACAGACACTGTGGTGAAGAAGGCGCAACAGAACCTCTTCATCCTCAGGAGGCTAAAGAAATTTGGCTTGGCACCTAAAACCCTCACAAGCTTTTACAGATGCACAATTGAAAGCATCCTGTCGGGCTGCATCACCGCCTGGTACGGCAACTGAACCGCCCGCAATCACAAGGCTCTCCAGAGGGTGGTGCGGTCTGCCCAACGCATTAACAGGGGAAAACTACCCGCCCTCCAGGACACCTACAGCACCCGATGTCACAGGAAGGCCAAAAATATCATCATGGACATCAACCACCCGAGCCACTTCCTGTTCACCCCGCTATCATCCAGAAGGTGAGGTCAGTACAGGTGCATCAAAGCTGGGACCAAGAGACTGAAAAACAGCTTCTATCTCAAGGACATCAGACAGTTAAACAGCCATCACTAGCACCTTAGAGGCTGCTGCCTTGAGGCATAGACTAGAAATCACTGGACACTTTAAGAAATCGAACACTGGTCACTTTAACAATGTTTACATATCTGGCATCACTCATCTCATATGTATATACTGTATTCTATACTATTCTACTGTATCTTAGTCCATGCTGCTCGTCCATATGTATATAGTCCTAATTCATTCCTTACTTAGATTTGTGTGTATTGTGTATATGTTGTGTAATTGTTAGATATTACTTGTTAGATATTACTGCACTGTCGGAGCTAGAAACACAAGCATTTAGCTACACCTGCATTAACATCTGCTAACCACGTATATGTGACCAATACGATTTGTATTTGATTTGTTTGTACTGAATGAGCTAACATGAGGTCTAAAGTGCTTAACTGAATAGTGGATTTAAATTATTGACTGCTTATATTGTCCTGTTTCACCGTATGTACAAGTGGGTAACCTGTACCGGTGTGAATGTTTATTTTTATGTATAACAGGGTTTCTACATCCAGGCTGATTAGATTCATCTTTATTAGAGCTCCTAATTCCACAAATAACGAAAACCTTGACTAGTAACCAACTCTCTCCATATGACCAGTCCTCTGATGGATCCCAAAGCGCCCCTTGTCTTTATTTTATAAATCCCTTTCCATGTCGTTCCCTATTTTCACCAGCAGAGGGCAGTAAGCACACAGAACATATCAATGCGTGAGAGTGTATTATGACGTCATCAGACAACATGTTTCCCCGGAAAGCCCTCGTGCGTGCGTAGAGAACTGTATTTGGGCCAGCTAGCTAGCTAGCTAACGATACGATCAGGAATAAACACAGTAGCATGCTGCCCATACAAACACTCAAGGTATTTCTACATTTCTGCCTTTTATGGTCACTATTTATTTGTGTCTATTAGCTAGCAGTGCACCACAATGGACAGGTAACAACATGAGTAGCCGGATAGCTATCAGGCTAGTATAGTTAGCAAACAGTAGCTGGTGTTAACGGTCTCATTCGACAACAGAAAGGTCAGATGGTGAAATCAGACAGTTAGTTACTGGGTTTGTATGAAATGAGCTCAGTTCGCCAGTTGAACAGAATAGATCCAACACATGCCGTCACACAGCCCGTAGCCAAGCGACAAGTCAGTAGCAGGGCAGTTAAATGTCACGTCATGGTGGCTAGCACAGTTAGCCAGTAACCTTGTGACATGCTAATCAGCTAGATAGCTAGCACTCAGAAGAAACATTTGCCAGTCAAGTTGTTTTAAAATGTAACTCATGGCTTAGTTAATGTTATCAGGAACATAAAATAGTAAACCACCCGTGCTGATAACTGTTAGTGAACAGTTGGGCCTTCATGACTAGCTAGTTAGCTAGCATTTTGGTATGATAGCTAATTAACTCGCTTATGTATTGGGACTAAAGTATTTGGCCGTGTGGATCAAAACTGTATTGTATCATGATAATGACTAGTTATTTACGATACAAGGTTGTTTGTAGATCAGTTAGTTATAATGTAGACTTTAACACTAAACATAATGGGTATTTAAATGGGTTGTTTAGAGATGACTTCCTGAAGTAATGGAAGATAACTTTTCACTAAAACAATCGTTGCATCGGAAACTATTTATCCGTCTCCATTAACTAGCTTCATAGCTAACTAGTTAACTAACAGTTTGATAAGATAGCTAATTCGCTTAGGTTTTGAGGAAGTATCTAGCTAACAGATATAAAAGTAAGCCAAACGAATGAAATGTCATATGTGATCTCTGTATGTCGTACTCACTCTTATCCAGGGCTGTGTTAACGTTAACACCCTGGGCCAGAGCTAGTGGCCACTACATTCCTCAGAGGTAGTAATGGATGACATCTCTCTCGTTTTCACCCCACAGGCCTAGTAGAAACACCATGGAAGAGTCAGGAGGCTGGCCACGCTACCCCAAGCAGGAAGGCCGGGACAGGGGCCCTGTGTCAGACGAGGCTGAGACCTGGAGGAACCAGGATGCAAGGAGAGGATACAGCCCCAAGCTGGAGAGACGTGTCCAGGGGAAGAGGGGAGGCCAAGGAAGGCTCCATCGCGCCAGCTCCAAGAAGGGAGGAATGGAGCCCCTGAGCAGCTCCCCTGGAAGGGGATTCAAGGAGGGCCACAGCCCCTCTCAGAGGGAGAACTTCCAGAGAGCCAGGTACCAACGCTAAGACTGAAGTTATAATTTCCCAAAGGAAAACATGTCACGCTAAGTTGCCATGCTAACACTATTTGCAGGTACCCAGAGAGCCAGCAGGTCAAGGGCCACGAGAACTGGAGAGAGCGCCCTTCACAGCGCTGGAGAGACAACGTTGACAACACACCTCACACAGGTAAACCAACAGCTCCTGGCATGTAGGCAGATAGGGGTGTGGATGACTGGGTAATGTAGTCAGGAAGGTAGAACAGGGAGCAAATGGCAGGAGAGACCGCTGACATCACAGCCAACCCACAACCAAACAAAGTCGTCCTGTCTTCTCTTCAGTAGGCATGGGGTGCATTCCACTTTAAATCATCACCTTGAATCATAATTAACTACTCAATATTATTTGTAGATCAGTCAGTCACAATTTACCCATGATACATCACATATTTAATGGTCTTGAACACGGCCGGGGAGTCAGGAAAGTGTGTGAAGGACTCTAGGTAACGTAGTTTGTGTCTCCATGGGGAAGGAGGACTCTGGGTAACATAGTTTAGGTCTCCAGGGGGAAGGAGGACTCTGGGTAACGTAGTTTGTGCCTCCAGGCGGCAGGAATCGTAGGAATCGTAACTGGAGGCGGGGTCTAGGTGAGGAGGACCGTGGGCCGGTGGTGGATGAGTCAGCTCTGTCAGCCAAAGAGCTGCTGGGACTGAAACAGGCGGAGGACAAGCTCGGCAGAGAAAAGATCTTCCGTCTGAATAAGGTGAGCCATCCGTTTGGAGAGGAGGAGCGTTACTTAACTTCCATCCTTTAGCAGTGTTTTCCCTAAGCCCAGTATGTCAGCTAAACAGCCAGTAATAGACTAACGTTAGCTAGCTAGCTAACAGTACACTTGAAATGAAAATACTTTTGTCAAAATTAGAAGTGTTTAATAGCTGAAAATGTAGCTAGCTAGACTATTTTAACTGTGGTCTGAAATCGGAGTAGATAGCCAGAGTGAATTTACCAGCTAGTACGTCGATCAACAGTTGCAGTGGCATTCTATTGAAATGGATACTTGCATTGTGGAGTCTTTTGTTAAGACATGTAGCAAGCTAGCTAAACAATGGACCATAATCACAACTTCGAGACAGGATTGTGTGTCGAGGCACAGATCTGGGGAAGGGTACCAAAACATTTCTGCAGCATTGAAGGTCACCAAGAACACAGTGGCCTCCATCATTCCTAATTGGAAGAAGTTTGAAACCACCAAGACTCTTCTTAGAGCTGGCCGCCCGGCCAAACTGAGCAGTCGGGGGAGAAGGGCCTTAGTCAGGGAGGTGACCAAGAACCCAATGGTCACTCTGATAGAGCTCTAGAGTTCCTCTGTGGAGAACCTTCCAGAAGGACAACCATCTCTGCAGCACTCCACAATCAGGACTTTGATAGAGTGGCCAGACAGAAGCCACTCCTCAGTAAAAGGCACATGACGGCCCGCTTGGAGTTTGCCAAAAGGCACCTGAAAACTCTGACTATGAGCGATGATTTACCTTCCAAAAGGATAACGACCCTAAGCACACAGCCAAGACAACGTAGGAATGGCTTCAGGACAAGTTTCTGAATGTCCTTGAGTGACCCAGCCAGAGCCCGGACATAAACATAAACATTTCTGGAGGGACCTGAAAATAGCTGTGCAGCAACGCTCCCCATCCAACCTGACAGAGCTTGAGAGCATCTGCAGAGAAGAATGGGAGAAACTCCCCAAATACAGGTGTGCCAAGCTTACCAAAGAAGACTCGAGGCCTGAGTACTTATTTTTAATAAATCAACAAACATTTCTAAAAACCTGTTTTTGCTTTGTCATTATGTAGTATTGTGTGTAGATTATCGAAAAACAACAACTATTTAATCAGTTTTAGAATAAGGCTGTAACGTAACATAATGTGGAAAAAGTCAAGGGGTCTGAATACTTTTAGAATGGACTGTATAATGGATTATGTATAAAGCCAGGCACATTTAACAGTTAGCCAACTTAATTATGTCTATAATCAACAGCCTAAGGCAAGGGCTGTTTGTTTCCTGGTCTCTGCTGCTGCTGCCTCCACCGCATTGTTCTCAATCCCAATAAGCTGGTGACCTTTGCTATTATGCACACGGCAACACAGGGAAAGGCTCCACGTCACTGAAGACTGTTGCAGAACCGCGGGCAGCGATTTTTAGATAATATAACCATATACAATTTTAGTATCAGATGTCTTAGAGTGATAGACTGCCGTCCCCGTGGCCTCCAATGGATTAAAACAGGCGCCAATCAGACACCATGAAAACAATAACCATCAGCCCTAGAGGGGGTCAGCCCGAGAGGGGGTCAGCCCGAGAGGGGGTCAGCCCGAGAGGGGGTCAGCTAGCTGCTGTCTAGTTCAGTTTCTCTCACGATTATAAAGTCAACAAATTAGCATATTATTTACCTGAAAGGTTAGCTGTGATAGCCCAGTCGCTAGCATACCCAGGGTCAGTGATACAGTGCCTTCAGAAAGTATTCACACCCCTTGAATTGTTGTTACAGCCTGAATTTAAAATGAATTCAATGGAGATGTTTTGTCACTGGCCTAAACACAATACCCATAATGCCAAAGTGGAATTATGTTTTAGAAATGTTTACAAATTAATAAAACATGGAAAGCTGAAATGTCTTGAGGGGAACAAGACCCCCACTAGTCAGCCCGGCTTGACTCTATGTACTTAGAGAAAACAGTGCTTCAGTATCCCCAAAATGTGTATTCTTGCTCCGCATGCACACAACTAATTTAAGTAATCAGGGGGTTGACTTACTGTGTACTCTATGGCCACTGTCACTGACCTCTCTCTCTCTCTCTCTCTCTCTCTCTGTCTCTCTCTGTCTCTCTCTGTCTCTCTCTCTCTCTCTGTCTCTCTCTGTCTCTCTCTGTCTCTGTCTCAGAGGTCCCACAGTAACCCCAGTGCTGTCTACACCTGCTCTCTGTGTGAGGTACTGCTGGACTCTGTCTCTGAAGCTCACAGACACGTCAAAGACAAGTGGCACAAGAGGAGAGCCAAGGTGAGAACACCTGATACTATTCACTTCTACATTCTATCCTTCAAAACAATAACACACTACATTCACTTTGTATTATATTATATGACCTGTGTGTGTGTGTGTGCTCTCTGTGTGTGTGTGTGTGCTCTCTGTGTGTGTGTGTGTGTGCTCTCTGTGTGTGTGTGTGTGTGTGTGTGCTCTCTCTGTGTGCTCTGTGTGTGCGCTCTCTGTGTGTTCTGTGTGTGCGCTCTCTGTGTGTGTGTGTGTGCGCTGTGTGTGTGTGCGCTCTCTGTGTGTGTGTGTGTGCGCTCTGTGTGTGTGCTCTCTGTGTGCTCTGTGTGTGTGTGTGTGTGTGTGTGCTCTGTGTGTGCGCTCTCTGTGTGTGTGTGTGTGTGTGTGCTCTCTGTGTGTGTGCTCTGTGTGTGTGTGTGTGTGTGCTCTGTGTGTGTGTGTGCTCTGTGTGTGTGTGTGTGCTCTGTGTGTGCGCGCTCTGTGTGTGTGTGTGTGCGCTCTGTCTGTGTGTGTGTGTGTGCGCTCTGTGTGTGTGTGTGCGCTCTGTGTGTGTGTGTGCGCTCTCTGTGTGTGTGTGTGTGTGCGCTCTCTGTGTGTGTGTGTGTGCTCTCTGTGTGTGTGTGCTCTCTGTGTGTGTGTGTGTGTGTGTGTGCTCTCTGTGTGTGTGTGTGTGCTCTCTGTGTGTGTGTGTGCTCTGTGTGTGTGTGTGCTCTGTGTGTGTGTGTGCTCTCTGTGTGTGTGTGCTCTCTGTGTGTGTGTGTGCTCTCTGTGTGTGTGCTCTCTGTGTGTGTGTGTGTGCTCTCTGTGTGTGTGTGTGTGCTCTGTGTGTGCGCTCTCTGTGTGTGTGTGTGCTCTCTGTGTGTGTGTGTGCTCTCTGTGTGTGTGTGCTCTCTGTGTGTGTGTGTGCTCTGTGTGTGTGTGCTCTCTGTGTGTGTGCTCTCTGTGTGTGTGCTCTCTGTGTGTGTGCTCTCTGTGTGTGTGTGTGTGTGCTCTCTGTGTGTGTGTGTGTGTGTGCTCTCTGTGTGTGTGTGTGTGTGCTCTCTGTGTGTGTGTGTGTGTGCTCTCTGTGTGTGTGTGTGTGTGTGTGCTCTCTGTGTGTGTGTGTGTGTGTGTGCTCTCTGTGTGTGTGTGTGTGTGTGTGCTCTCTGTGTGTGTGTGTGTGTGTGTGTGTGCTCTCTGTGTGTGTGTGTGTGTGTGTGTGCTCTCTGTGTGTGTGTGTGTGTGTGTGCTCTCTGTGTGTGTGTGTGTGTGTGCGTGTGTGTGTGTGTGTGTGCGTGTGTGTGTGTGTGTGTGTGCGTGTGTGTGTGTGTGTGTGCTCTCTGTGTGTGTGTGTGTGTGTGCTCTCTGTGTGTGTGTGTGTGTGCTCTCTGTGTGTGTGTGTGCTCTGTGTGTGTGTGTGTGTGTGCTCTGTGTGTGTGTGTGTGTGTGTGCTCTCTGTGTGTGTGTGTGTGTGCTCTCTGTGTGTGTGTGTGTGTGCTCTCTGTGTGTGTGTGTGTGCTCTCTGTGTGTGTGTGTGTGCTCTCTGTGTGTGTGTGTGTGTGTGTGTGTGTGTGCTCTCTGTGTGTGTGTGTGTGTGTGCTCTCTGTGTGTGTGTGTGTGTGTGCTCTCTGTGTGTGTGTGTGTGTGTGTGCTCTCTGTGTGTGTGTGTGTGTGCTCTCTGTGTGTGTGTGTGTGTGTGTGCGTGTGCTCTCTGTGTGTGTGTGTGTGTGCTCTCTGTGTGTGTGTGTGCGTGTGTGTGCGTGCGTGTGCGTGCGTGTGTGTGCGCTCTGTGTGTGCGTGTGCTCTCTGTGTGCGTGTGCTCTCTGTGTGTGTGTGCTCTCTGTGTGTGTGTGCTCTCTGTGTGTGTGTGCTCTCTGTGTGTGTGTGTGTGCTCTCTGTGTGTGTGTGCTCTCTGTGTGTGTGTGTTCTCTCTGTGTGTGTGTGTTCTCTCTGTGTGTGTGTGTGTGCTCTCTGTGTGTGTGTGTGTGCGTGCATGTGCGTGCGCTCTGTGTGTGTGTGTGTGTGTGTGCTCTCTGTGTGTGTGCTCTGTGTGTGCGTGTGCTCTCTGTGTGTGTGTGTGTGTGTGTGTGTGTGTGTGTGTTCTCTCTCTCTCTGTGTGTGTGTGTGCTCTCTGTGTGTGTGTGCTCTCTGTGTGTGTGTGTGCTCTGTGTGTGTGTGCTCTCTGTGTGTGTGCTCTCTGTGTGTGTGCTCTCTGTGTGTGTGCTCTCTGTGTGTGTGTGTGTGTGCTCTCTGTGTGTGTGTGTGTGTGTGTGCTCTCTGTGTGTGTGTGTGTGTGCTCTCTGTGTGTGTGTGTGTGTGTGTGCTCTCTGTGTGTGTGTGTGTGTGCTCTCTGTGTGTGTGTGTGTGTGCTCTCTGTGTGTGTGTGTGTGTGTGTGTGTGCTCTCTGTGTGTGTGTGTGTGTGCTCTCTGTGTGTGTGTGTGTGTGTGTGCTCTCTGTGTGTGTGTGTGTGTGTGTGCTCTCTGTGTGTGTGTGTGTGTGTGTGCTCTCTGTGTGTGTGTGTGTGTGTGTGCTCTCTGTGTGTGTGTGTGTGTGTGCGTGTGTGTGTGCGTGTGTGTGTGTGTGTGTGCGTGTGTGTGTGTGTGTGTGCTCTCTGTGTGTGTGTGTGTGTGTGCTCTCTGTGTGTGTGTGTGTGTGCTCTCTGTGTGTGTGTGTGCTCTGTGTGTGTGTGTGTGTGTGCTCTGTGTGTGTGTGTGTGTGTGTGCTCTCTGTGTGTGTGTGTGTGTGCTCTCTGTGTGTGTGTGTGTGTGCTCTCTGTGTGTGTGTGTGTGCTCTCTGTGTGTGTGTGTGTGCTCTCTGTGTGTGTGTGTGTGCTCTCTGTGTGTGTGTGTGTGTGTGTGTGTGTGTGCTCTCTGTGTGTGTGTGTGTGTGTGCTCTCTGTGTGTGTGTGTGTGTGTGTGCTCTCTGTGTGTGTGTGTGTGTGCTCTCTGTGTGTGTGTGTGTGTGTGTGCGTGTGCTCTCTGTGTGTGTGTGTGTGCTCTCTGTGTGTGTGTGTGCGTGTGTGTGCGTGCGTGTGCGTGCGTGTGTGTGCGCTCTGTGTGTGCGTGTGCTCTCTGTGTGCGTGTGCTCTCTGTGTGTGTGTGCTCTCTGTGTGTGTGTGCTCTCTGTGTGTGTGTGCTCTCTGTGTGTGTGTGTGTGCTCTCTGTGTGTGTGTGCTCTCTGTGTGTGTGTGTTCTCTCTGTGTGTGTGTGTTCTCTCTGTGTGTGTGTGTGTGCTCTCTGTGTGTGTGTGTGTGCGTGCATGTGCGTGCGCTCTGTGTGTGTGTGTGTGTGTGTGCTCTCTGTGTGTGTGCTCTGTGTGTGCGTGTGCTCTCTGTGTGTGTGTGTGTGTGTGTGTGTGTGTGTGTGTGTGTGTGTTCTCTCTCTCTCTGTGTGTGTGTGTGTGTGTGTTCTCTCTGTGTGTGTGTGTGTCTGCTCTCTGTAGGAGCGTCGTGAGGAGGCGATGCTGGCGGAGATTGCGCCCCCCAGGGCGGAGCAGGTGGCAGCGGTGGGCGTGGCCCTGGAGGGTGTGGTCAGAGAGAGAGGGTTGAGTGACCAGGATGTAGAGAACAGACAACAGATCGTCTCCAACATGCAGGAAGTCCTAACAGCCGTCCTACCTGGTAAGAGAATGGACAGTATACTAGACTAGTGGTTCCTACCTGGTAAGAGAATGGACAGTATACTAGACTAGTGGTTCCTACCTGGTAAGAGAATGGACAGTATACTAGACCAGTGGTTCCTACCTGGTAAGAGAATGGACAGTATACTAGACTAGTGGTTCCTACCTGGTAAGAGAATGGACAGTATACTAGACCAGTGGTTCCTACCTGGTAAGAGAATGGACAGTATACTAGACCAGTGGTTCCTACCTGGTAAGAGAATGGACAGTATACTAGACCAGTGGTTCCTACCTGGTAAGAGAATGGACAGTATACTAGACCAGTGGTTCCTACCTGGTAAGAGAATGGACAGTATACTAGACCAGTGGTTCCTACCTGGTAAGAGAATGGACAGTATACTAGACCAGTGGTTCCTACCTGGTAAGAGAATGGACAGTGTACTAGACTAGTGGTTCCTACCTGGTAAGAGAATGGACAGTGTACTAGACCAGTGGTTCCTACCTGGTAAGAGAATGGACAGTGTACTAGACCAGTGGTTCCTACCTGGTAAGAGAATGGACAGTATACTAGACCAGTGGTTCCTACCTGGTAAGAGAATGGACAGTATACTAGACCAGTGGTTCCTACCTGGTAAGAGAATGGACAGTATACTAGACCAGTGGTTCCTACCTGGTAAGAGAATGGACAGTGTACTAGACTAGTGGTTCCTACCTGGTAAGAGAATGGACAGTGTACTAGACCAGTGGTTCCTACCTGGTAAGAGAATGGACAGTGTACTAGACCAGTGGTTCCTACCTGGTAAGAGAATGGACAGTATACTAGACCAGTGGTTCCTACCTGGTAAGAGAATGGACAGTATACTAGACCAGTGGTTCCTACCTGGTAAGAGAATGGACAGTGTACTAGACCAGTGGTTCCTACCTGGTAAGAGAATGGACAGTGTACTAGACCAGTGGTTCCTACCTGGTAAGAGAATAGATAGATAGATAGATAGATAGATAGATAGATAGATAGATAGATAGATAGATAGATAGATAGATAGATAGATAGATAAGTACTTCATTGATCCCCCGGGGGGGAAATTTCATAAATGGACAGTATACTAGACCAGTGGTTCCTACCTGGTAAGAGAATGGACAGTATACTAGACCAGTGGTTCCTACCTGGTAAGAGAATGGACAGTGTAAAGATCCATGTCGACACAAAGCCAAGCTCCATTTGTTTGTATGACAGAGGCTGTGGTACAGCTAAGCCTAGTCAGACTTGCCTGTGCTAATGGCAGGTGAAGTAAAACATTGTGAAAACCATGGTGGCGGTGAGGTTGCTGATTCAGGTTTTTTTTATAAAAAATAGTTTTTTTGTGAGGTGAAATGATTTCTCTGGTATTGGAGGAACTCGGATGTGAGGAGGAAACACAACGCTCAGTCAGAGAGTTGACACAAACATTTATTATTAGACTGATCCGGTTTCCTCAATCAAACTACCAGGTGAGTGTAGCTTGTCAGAGGAACCCTGAACGAACGTTCACATGTAGTTTATATACTGATTGACTGATACATAGAAGGTAATCATTCAGCCTGCTTCTATCAGCAGAGCCCCCCAAATATCCTCCATGCTGCCTGTGTCTCCAATGACACATGCTTAGGAACCACATTCTATAGAAAGGTCACAGCCAGAATAGCTTGCTCTCCTAGTTACAACTTATCACACGTTTCCATAGATACACCATATCATAGAAACGCTGCATATCAGGAAGGGAATGTTTTTTTTGTTTTTTTAGATGTTTTGGGAAAATGATCTCTGCTGTCCTAGCTTCAGGGGGAAGCTGGTTCCACCATTGGGGTTCCAGGGCAGAGAAGAGCTTGGACTGGGCTGAGAGGGAGCTGACCTCCTGCAGGGGTGGGAGGACCTAGAGACCTGAGGTGGTAGAACAGAGTACTCTGGTTGGGGTGTAGGGTTGGAGCAGTAGGGGTGGGAGACCTAGAGACCAGAGGTAACAGAACAGAGTACTCTGGTTGGGGTGTAGGGTTAGAGCAGTAGGGGTGGGAGACCTAGAGACCAGAGGTAACAGAACAGAGTACTCTGGTTGGGGTGTAGGGTTAGAGCAGTAGGGGTGGGAGGACCTAGAGACCAGAGGTAACAGAACAGAGTACTCTGGTTGGGGTGTAGGGTTAGAGCAGTAGGGGTGGGAGGACCTAGAGACCAGAGGTAACAGAACAGAGTACTCTGGTTGGGGTGTAGGGTTAGAGCAGTAGGGGTGGGAGACCTAGAGACCAGAGGTAACAGAACAGAGTACTCTGGTTGGGGTGTAGGGTTAGAGCAGTAGGGGTGGGAGACCTAGAGACCAGAGGTAACAGAACAGAGTACTCTGGTTGGGGTGTAGGGTTAGAGCAGTAGGGGTGGGAGACCTAGAGACCAGAGGTAACAGAACAGAGTACTCTGGTTGGGGTGTAGGGTTAGAGCAGTAGGGGTGGGAGGACCTAGAGACCAGAGGTAACAGAACAGAGTGCTCTGGTTGGGGTGTAGGGTTAGAGCAGTAGGGGTGGGAGGACCTAGAGACCAGAGGTAACAGAACAGAGTGCTCTGGTTGGGGTGTAGGGTTAGAGCAGTAGGGGTGGGAGGACCTAGAGACCAGAGGTAACAGAACAGAGTACTCTGGTTGGGGTGTAGGGTTAGAGCAGTAGGGGTGGGAGACCTAGAGACCAGAGGTAACAGAATTTTGTGTTATTTTGATTTATAGTTCAAGAGACGTTTTTCGAAGGTTTTCCAAAAATGTCCAATATATCCTGACAAACATTAGGAACACCTTCCTAATATTGAGTTGCTCCCCTTTTAGGCCCCAGAACAGCCTCAGTTCATCGGGTTATGGACTCTACAAGGTGTTGAAAGCGTTCCACAGGGATGCTGGTCCATGTTGACTCCAATGTTTCCCACAGTTGTGTCTAGTTGGCTGGATGTCCTTTGGGTGGTGGACCATTCTTGATACACATGGGATACTGTTGAGCATGAAAAACCCAGCAGCATTGCTGTTCTTGACACAAACCGGTGCACCTGGCATCTTCTACCATACCCCGTTCAAAGGCACTTACATCTTTTGTCTTGCCCATACACCCTCTGAATGGCACACATTAAAAATCCTTCTTTAACCTGTCTCCTCCCCTTCATCTACACTGATTGAAGTGGATTTAACAGGTGACAACAATAAGGAATCATAGCTTTCACCTGGATTCACCTGGTCAGTCTGTCATGGAAAGAGCAGGTGTTCATAATGTTTTGTACACAAGTCTCTAGGTCAAACGGGGACTGAAATTAGGGTTTAAGTGAGACTGCTTAGAACAGCACCCTCTAGTGGTGGTGCCATTCTATAAGGAAGGGCTAGGCATGTATACAGTTGAGATGAATGACAGTATGGATGAACAGGGTTTCAGGTTTTCTCTATTGGACTTCTCTCTCTCTTCCCCCCAGAGGTGAAGCTCAGGCTCTATGGATCTTCCTGCACCAAGTTTGGTTTCAAGGATTCTGACGTCAATATTGACATCCAGTTCCCCCCTCATGTGAGTAGCCTGTGTGTGTGTGTGTTCTTCTTCCTAGAGTAACGTGCCAGGGTACCAACCGGCCGTGATTGGGAGTCCCATAGTTGGCCCAGCATCGTCCAGGTTTGGCCGGTGTAGGCCGTCATTGTAAATAAGAATTTGGTCTTAACTGACTTGCCTCGTTAAATAAAGGTTAAATATTTTTGCTGTGATGGTCATCATGTTTTTCTGAAGCTCTGTTATATTGTCTTTGTGTGATCTATGATATATTAAGGTTCTGAAATGTTCACAGATGCATCAGCCAGAGGTTCTGTTGCTAGCACAGAAGAGTCTGTCAGTCAGCCGTGAGTATGACTTAACCTTTACCCCTCCAGACATGCTCTGCTAGAAACCACATGATAACAAATTATACTATTACCATTAGCCTCGTGATCCTCGTCAATGGACTGATCATACTGAGATAATGTTGATGATTGGGTTTTCCAGTTCTCTATGGTAACCTGGAGGCAGACTTCCATGCCAGGGTACCTGTGGTCATCTGTAAAGACAAGGACAGGTCAGTCCTTCATTCATCACATCCATTATTCCAGCTATGGATCATCATGTTCTTTATAAGGTGCTACTATGTGCCAGTTGTATTGTTTAGCACTAATCTTCCTGAAAAGAATCACATCCCCCTTTGATTGATGGGAAAGTGTGGCTGATGGAACCTGTAGTTTTTCAGGAAGAACCTGTCTGATGGTTGTTGTTGTCCCTCAAGCGGTCTGGTGTGTAAAGTGAGCGCAGGAAATGACAACGCCTGCCTCACCACCTCCTTCCTGTTTGAGCTGGCCAATCGGGAACCTCTCCTGCTGCCACTGGTCCTGGGCTTCAGACACTGGGCCCGGGTGAGTTTATTCATTATCACACCTGGTTACTACCAGATCACCAGTCAGCCTAGCAGTGTTTCCCCTAGCTTCAGACACTGGGCCCGGGTGAGATCATGGGGAACTTTGATGGGGGTGGGGGCCACAAAATATCTTAACCTATCATGAGGGGCGAAGTAAGTCCATTTCCCCATAACCATGCATTGATATCAATGGTACACTAACTTAAAATGTGACTTGAGTGGCAGTTAGTGTTCTCCCCATATACAGAGTTGTCCCTTCTGTCTTATGTCCAAAGGCCTACTTTCAGTGTTCTGACATAGTCTCTCTCTCTGTCTGTCTGTCTCTCTGTCTGTCTCTCTCTCTGTCTGTCTCTCTCTCTGTCTCTCTGTCTGTCTGTCTGTCTGTCTGTCTGTCTGTCTGTCTGTCTGTCTGTCTGTCTGTCTGTCTGTCTGTCTGTCTGTCTGTCTGTCTGTCTGTCTGTCTGTCTGTCTGTCTGTCTGTCTGTCTGTCTGTCTGTCTGTCTGTCTGTCTGTCTGTCTCTCTCTCTGTCTGTCTGTCTCTCTCTCTGTCTGTCTGTTAGATCTGTCACGTGGACCAAGCGGAGGAGGGAGGTCTGCCGTCATACGTCCTGGCTCTCATGGTCATCTACTTCCTCCAGCAGAGGAAACAGCCTGTCCTGCCTGCCTACCTGGGACACGAGGTACACACACAGTCTTGTTTAACTACACCTGTGGGGAACAACAACAAAATGTCCCCAGTTGGTCAAATGTTTGTTTGTTTTCTATTCTTGTGGGGAATTCTGGTTAAACACGTCCACACACACACTAGGGTTGTAATAGTTCACCAAATCTACTGTTCAGTGCGTATTGTGGTTTTGGGGTCTCTGTTCGGGTTTCGGTACAGCGGGAAAATGACATGCCATTCACAATATTCATCATTCACAATGTTCCTGGTGTTGTCTGTTGTGACCAGATTGTTATGTTGAGCCTCAAGTTTTCACTCTGATGCTGCGTTTGTAAACATGTGGGAGGTGGGAATTTACCAGTTGTGAAGTCATAAATAAAAGTTGAATGTATTAATGTGATTTGAAGTGGTTCAGAAACGCTGATTAGCTGATGGCCAACAAGATGTATCAACCCTAAACTAAAAGTACATCTATCATTCGTAGATTAATAGATAATTGCTTTTTATAAATAATGTTTTGTTGCATTTAACTGCTGAAATGCTGTTAGAGGCCAAATCTTTAGTAGGTGAGGTCAGAGGTCACCATGTTGGTGAAGTCGGAGCTCAGGGATGATAGTTTCCCACTAATAATTACCAGTTGGAGGGGAGGTGAAGTGGATGCTAGACCAGTTTCCCACTAGTAATTACCAGTTGGTGGGGAGGTGAAGTGGATGCTAGACCAGTTTCCCACTAGTAATTACCAGGTGTAGGCCCGTTAAAGTGGATGCTAGACCAGCTTCCCACTAGTAATTACCAGTTGGAGGGGCGGTGATGTGGATTTGTCCCAGTCGTATGTGGTGAATTCCCACTTGGTTGCGAATGCACCATGACACCGTCTCCTTCAGTGCCAGGTGTGTACTTGTGACTCTCATAAAGGGGGTGTGTCTGTGGCACGGTACATCTCCCACTCCGGGGTGATGGGCTGTCACTGTTAAGTAAGCACAACACGGTGCATTGGCCAATACATTGAAAACTGGCTTTGGCTTGCTGATATAGAGAGGGTTCTATCAGTGGGTAGTCAATATGGTGAAAGCCTATGTTCTATCAGTGGGTAGTCAATATGGTGAAAGCCTATGTTCTATCAGTGGGTAGTCAATATGGTGAAAGCCTATGTTCTATCAGTGGGTAGTCAATATGGTGAAAGCCTATGTTCTATCAGTGGGTAGTCAATATGGTGAAAGCCTATGTTCTATCAGTGGGTAGTCAATATGGTGAAAGCCTATGTTCTATCAGTGGGTAAAATGCAAATATTCCCCATGATTTAACTTCTAAGTGGTCTGCCTGTGAACATCAGGAAATCGTGTAGGAATGTGTCATAGCTACATAACTCTAGTCACTGGAGATTTTAATACAATAACATTTTTAAAACAATGACCTGCACTCCAGGTCAACACTTAACACTGTTAATTATAGAAATGAGTAGTTTGTGGTGGACTTTCCCTTTAACCAACGAGCCCTTCTCGTTGAGCAGTGGTGACTCTGTCCATCACCACTGTAATCTACTGGGAAGCCAAAACGTTCCCAAACTGGACATTTAAACTATAATGGAGAATCCTCCTGGTTTATTGACCTAACCACTCACCATTATACAGAACTAGTTCCCAACAGGACCGTTTGAAATACGACAATTAAGATAATAATTTTATTACTACTGTAGTTAATGGAATAGCCAGGCCTTTTTTTGGCTGGTCAGATTTACTTGAGGCGTACAACACAGTGTAGGTATAGCCTCCATTGGAAGATTAGTTTTTATTTAGTAAATAGTTGTTTAACGTATTCATTCTGGTTCACAGTGCTGACCAAAAAGAGCTCCCCCCGTACCGAATGGTTCTGTACGAATATGTGTACTGTTACATCCGTTGTCTAGTAATGTTCTGTATTATGTAATGTTTCATGTGGACACCAGGAAGAGTAGCTGCTGCTTTTGCGAGAGCTAATGAGCATCTTCATAAAAGACCACACAGACACACAGCAGAGGAAACAGCCCGTCCTGCTGTTTTCCATCAGCAGGCTGTACTACGTCTAACCATAACACCTCTCTCCCCCTTTCTCAGATAAAGGAGTTTTCCATCAGCAGTCTGTATGACTTCAATCTGACCTACATGGAGGATGGCTGTGTCCACTGGGGTTACTACCCCGTCTCTAAGGACTCATCCTCACCCCCAGAAACCATCTTCAGGGAGGGCAAGGTAACTAAACCCGGTGGGGAGGGGGAGGTACCTACACCCTGTGGGGAGGAGGGGGAGGTACCTACACCCGGTGGGGAGGAGGGGGAGGTACCTACACCCGGTGGGGAGGAGGGGGAGGTACCTACACCCTGTGGGGAGGAGGGGGAGGTACCTACACCCGGTGGGGAGGAGGGGGAGGTACCTACACCCGGTGGGGAGGAGGGGGAGGTACCTACACCCGGTGGGGAGGAGGGGGAGGTACCTACACCCGGTGGGGAGGAGGGGGAGGTACCTACACCCGGTGGGGAGGAGGGGGAGGTACCTACACCCGGTGGGGAGGAGGGGGAGGTACCTACACCCGGTGGGGAGGAGGGGGAGGTACCTACACCCGGTGGGGAGGAGGGGGAGGTACCTACACCCGGTGGGGAGGAGGGGGAGGTACCTACACCCGGTGGGGAGGAGGGGGAGGTACCTACACCCGGTGGGGAGGAGGGGGAGTAACCCAGATGCTCACATATAGACCTTGTTGAAAGTAACATAATATTGTTAGTGTACTCACTGTTTGTGTTATGTGTGTTTGCCTCTCTCTCTCTCTCTCTCTCCTCTTCTCTCTCTCTCCTCTTCTCTCTCCCCCGCCCCCCCCCCCCCCCCCCCCCCCCAGGCTCCTCTGGTGTTCCAGAGCCCTGTCTCACCTCCAGCAGTGGGTCTTCTGTGGGTGGAGATGCTGCGTTTCTATTCGCTGGAGTTCAACATGGCGGAGTGTGTCATCAGCGTGCGTACCAGCCTCGTCCTATCACGGGAGGCCAAGGACTGGCCCAAGAAGCGCATTGCTGTGGAGGGTACGGACTTCGATCTTTACCATCCATCTTTCAAACTATCAAACTCCACTACCAAACATGTTATAGCATTGGTAGCTATTGTTCATGGAGCCGGATAACCTGTGGGGGTTCAACCTGACCAACTAACAGCGCAGTGTAGTTGCATGCATCATATTCTTCAGATCAAGGTCCACTATTTTTCGGCGCTGACGGGGTGGCCCATTTTAATTATCAATGAAGCATAGGCGGTGGGTGAAATTCGATCCAGGAGGAGTGGTCGGCATTGCCCACGGAAGCAGCTCAGCCAAGGTGGAGAAAATAGGATTCTGCAAGCACTGCCGCCATTGTTGACCAATCACAGTAGAACACGTAGCCTGCATGATGATCGGTCAGAACACGTAGCCTGTTTACCAATCACATCAGAACACGTAGCCTGCGTGGTGATGCATCAGGATGCTCCTTCTTTAGGACCAAGTAATGAGGCTGATGTGTATCAAGCTGCTCCAAGGAGTTGGAATGTTTTGACTTCCCAACAGCAGTGGCTCACTGAGCAGGCAAAGGCCCGCTGCAAACACAAGTAAATTAGAGGCAAGTTATTGTTGGTAAGGCCCGGTCCTAGCAGTTCTGCTGCCGCACTAGTCAACAACAGCATATGCTGCTCTTGTCATGTATAGTATAAAGATGTGGAATGGATTGATAGACTACAGTAAAGTAATCTGTATCAAAGCGCAATTGGTGCATTTAATTTGAGCTTATTAAATAGCACTTGGAAATGAAACTTCCTTGCCAACTATTCACAACGGAGAGTTACAATGTTGCAATCACTAGGCAGCCAACTGTCTATAGTAGGAAACGGAGTTGTTATCAGTGAGCCACATACAGTTGAAGTCAGAAGTTTACATACACTTAGGTTGAAGTCATTAAAACTCATTTATCAACCACTCCACAGACTTCATGTTAACAAACTATAGTTTTGGCAAGTCTGTTAGGACATCTACTTTGTGCATGACACAAGTCATTCTTCCAACAATTGTTTACAGACAGATTATTTCACTTATAATTCACTACATCACAATTCCAGTGGGTCAGAAGTTTACATACACTAAGTTGACTAGAGGGACCAGTGGTGTACTCTCTTTGACTAGAGGGACCAGTGGTGTACTCTCTTTGACTAGAGGGACCAGTGGTGTACTCTCTTTGACTAGAGGGACCAGTGGTGTACTCTCTTTGACTAGAGGGACCAGTGGTGTACTCTCTTTGACTAGAGGGACCAGTGGTGTACTCTCTTTGACTAGAGGGACCAGTGGTGTACTCTCTTTGACTAGAGGGACCAGTGGTGTACTCTCTTTGACTAGAGGGACCAGTGGTGTACTCTCTTTGACTAGAGGGACCAGTGGTGTACTCTTTGACTAGAGGGACCAGTGGTGTACTCTCTTTGACTAGAGGGACCAGTGGTGTACTCGGCAGGGAACTTGTGATATTCTGCTGTGAAAAGCAAATGAATGTTAAACCTGTGTCAGACTTTGTAAAGGGAAACACTGTTGTTTAGCACTGCAAATCATGATACACAAGTTATGATTTTGAGATGAGATTTAATTGTGTTTTAGATCCGTTTGCTGTGAAGAGGAACGTGGCTCGTACATTGAACAGCCAACAGATGTACGAGTACATCCTCCACTGCCTCAAATCTACCTACAAGTACTTCGCCCTGCCCCTCAGCCTCCCCTCAGCCAATCACAAGATGGCAGGGCCGCGAGGTGCCAATCACAAGCCAGGGCCCAGTCAGAAAGCTCAGAGTGATGTGACCCGTGTCCAATCAGGCTTGAGCAGTCTCAGCCTGGAGTCTCAGGCAGCCAATGGGCAGAAAGGAGATGCAGGCTTTCAGCAGGACTCTGACTGTATGGTGGAGGAAGAGCGGGAAGAGGAGGAGAGCCCTTCAGACTCTGATGACGAAGGAGAGAAAGAAGAGGAGGACTTGGGGAAGAACAGCCCATCTGAGGAGGATGAAGAGCTAGATGAGGAAGTATATCCCAGACATCACCTAGACAGTGTGAACACGGAGGACGAAGAGCTGTTCCCTTTGGACGAGGTCTCTGAGGAGCTTCTCTCAGACGAGGAGGGTCCAGACCTAGACACCCCCAGTTCATTGGACGAGGAGGAGGACGTAACCCCACCCAAACAGGAAGTGCTTGACAAGACAGAGGAGGCCAGTGGTCTCTGCTATGGCTTCACCAGACAGGCCTTCACCCGTGGAAAGGTAGATATGAGCGTGCATGTGATCAAAACTCAACCAAACGAGATATAACCAATGAAATATGCAGGACACAACAACATGCTTGAAGTAGGTGGACGTAGATATGTACACCAGGTACCGTATGTATCAAGCTTCTCAGAGTTGGAGGACTGATTTAGGATCCGTTTGACCTTTTTAGATCACAATATTACATCAGAGAGGAAGGGATGAAGCGAGAGGGATAACTGGGCCCAGAATTTGTTACACGAGTGTACTGATATAAGTAGGACACGTGACATCCTGGCAACTTTGAGAAAAACACTGTCGGCATTGTGCCTGGTTGTCATTGGCTATCACGGACACTTATTTCTACAATTTCTCTCCTTAAAATATTATTTTAAACATAACCTTAACCACACTTCTAACCTTAAATTAAGACAAACGCACATTTTTGTTTTAATGTTTTTTTTTTATGATATAGCCAATTGACTTTGTTGCTTTGGAAACCATTGTGCCTGTTTAGGCTCTAATCTACTCTTATTGGCTAGAATGGTCCCACCTGATCTTTTAAAAAATGTAACCTTTATTTAACTAGGCAAGTTAATTAAGAACCATTTTTTATTTAATGATTGCTTACCCTGGCCAAACCCTCCCCTAACGGCGCTGGGCCAATTGTGCTCCGCCCTATGGGACTCCCGATCACGGCCTGTTGGGATACGCCGGGATCGAACCAGGGTCTGTAGTGACGCCTCAAGCACTGAGATGCAGTGCCTTAGACCGCTGCACCACAGGGGGGGGACATGGTCCTAGATCAGGTCAATGTAATGGATAACCTGTGATTACGTTGATGGACAGGGGGGGACATGGTCCTAGATCAGCACTACTATGAGACACTTGACACATTCCTCGCCTGTTGTCAGTAGTAGAACAACAGAAGATCTGCACTAAGAATTCAAGTGGATTTTTTTTTTCAATCCACCCTGAAACTCAGTCATATTATTTTGGGATTGAAACTTGTTTGCATCCAGTCTCTAACCCTGCATGTGTGTGTCAGTCCCACACAGTGGTGTGTAGTGTGTGTAAGCGTGACGGCCATCTAAAGAAGGACTGTCCTGAAGACTTCCAGAGGGTACAGCTGGCCCCTCTCCCTCCCATGACGCCCGCCTTCCTCCAAACACTCAGTACCGTCTGCCAACAATGCTACCGTAAGTATGTGTTCCGTGTGTCTCTGTGTTCCGTGTGTCTCTGTGTTCCATGTTTCTCTGTGTTCCATGTTTCTCTGTGTTCCATGTTTCTCTGTGTTCCATGTTTCTCTGTGTTCCATGTTTCTCTGTGTTCCGTGTTTCTCTGTGTTCCGTGTGTTCTGTGTGTGTGTGTACATGTGTCTGTGACCTGCTCTTAAAATGATTTGTTTTGTCTCGTTGTATGTACCATTTCACATAGTGTGCACCATTCCAGTTATTATAATTTATTATAACTTTTCATCTCGTTTCTGAATTTCTCAGGAGACTTTGCTCCAGATGAAGTTGAGGTGGCAGTGAGAGAACACATCCTATTGGACCTTGAGAGCTTTGTCAAACGACAGTTCGCTGGTGAGACACCATAACAACCTCTAAAAGTCGTCTAAAGAAGGGAATTGAAGAAATTTCCACTCATTCTGGTAGCTGATGTTTAGACGATTTGTTGTATTGGGTATTTGTCTTTTCTTTGATTAACAGGTTCCAGACTTAGACTGACTGACTGTTTGATTGATTAACAGGTTCCAGACTTAGACTGACTGTTTGATTAACAGGTTCCAGACTTAGACTGACTGTTTGATTAACAGGTTCCAGACTTAGACTGACTGTTTGATTAACAGGTTCCAGACTTAGACTGACTGTTTGATTAACAGGTTCCAGACTTAGACTGACTGTTTGATTGATTTATTGACAGGTGCCAGACTGAGGCTGTTTGGTTCGTCTAAGAACGGCTTTGGCTTCAAGCAGAGTGACCTGGACATTTGTATGGTGCTGGACGGACAGGAGACTGCTGAAGTAATGATCTGTATCTATTTCCTCGCTCTCGGCCTCGCTCTCGGCCTCTCTCTCTCGGCCTCTCTCTCTCGGCCTCTCTCTCTCGGCCTCTCTCTCTCTCGGCCTCTCTCTCTCGGCCTCTCTCTCTCTCGGCCTCTCTCTCTCTCGGCTTCTCGGTCTCTGCCCCTAGGTCTCTCGGTGTGCAAATAAAGTACAAAAGGGAAAATAAATCAACATAAATATGGGTTGTATTTACATGGTGTTTGTTCTTCACTGGTTGCCCTTTTGTGGCAACAGGTCACACATCTAGCTCCTGTGATGAACACTGTGGTATTTCACCCAGTAGATATGGGAGTTTATAAAATTGAATTTGGTTTCTAATTCTTTGTGGATCTGTGTAATCTGAGGGAAATATGTGTCTCTAATATGGTCATACATTTGGCAGGAGGTTTGCAGGAGGTTTGAAGTGCAGCTAAGTGTGCACATAGCCTGTCAGGTCTGCCTACAGCAGCCTTTCTCAATAGCAAGGCTATGCTCACTGAGTCTGTACATAGTCAAAGCTCTCCTTAATTTTTGGTCAGTCACAGTGGTCAGGTATTCTGCCTCTGTGTACTCTCTGTTTCCAATGTGTCAAGTAATTCTCTTTTTGTTTTCTCATGATTTGGTTGGGTCTAATTGTGTTGCTATCCTGGGGCTCTGTGTGGTCTGTTTGTGTTTGTGAACAAAGCCCCAGGACCAGCTTGCTTAGGGGACTCTTCTCCAGGTTCATCTCTCTGTAGGTGATGGCTTTGTTATGGAAGGTTTGAGAATCGCTTCCTTTTAGGTGGTTGTAGAATTTAACAGATCTTTTCTGTATTTTGATAATTTGCTGGTATCGGCCAAATTCTGCTCTGCATGCATTATTTGATGTTTGTCTCTGTACACAGAGGGTATTTTTGCAGAATGCTGCATGCAGAGTCTCAATTTAGTGTTTGTCCCATTTTGTGAATTCTTGGTTGGTGAGCGGACCCCAGACCTCACAACCATAAAGGGCAATGGGTTCTATAACTGACTCAAGTAGTTTTGGCCAGATATGTAAAATGTTATGTTCCTTTTGATGGCATACTAGTCCCTTCTGGTCTTCTCTCAGATCATTTACAGCTTTGTGGAAGTTATCTGTGGTGCTGATGTTTAGGCCGTGGTAGGTATAATTATTTGTGTGCTCTAGTGCAACAGTGTCTAGATGGAATTTGTATTTGTTGTCCTGGCAACTGGACCTTTTTTGGAACACCATTATTTTTGTCTTACTGAGATTTACTGTCAGGGCCCAGGTCCGACAGAATCTGTGCAGAAGATCTAGGTGCTGCTGTAGGACCTTTTGGTGTCAGAAGCACCAGATCATCATCAAACAGTAGACATTTGACTTCAGATTCTAGTAGGGTGCTGCATACTGTTCTAGTGCCCTCGCCAATTCGTTGGTCTATACAGTTTAGACAGATTATTTCACTTATAATTCACTATATCACAATTCCAGTGGGTCAGAATTTTACGTACACTAAGTTGACTGTGCCTTTAAACAGCTTGGAAAATTACAGAAAATTATGTCATGGCTTTAGAAGCTTAATTGACATAATTTGAGTCAATTGGAGGTGTACCAGTGGATGTATTTCAAGGCCTACCTTGAAACTCAGTGCCTCTGCTCGACATCATGGGAAATCAATCCCAGAACAACAGCAAAGGACCTTGTGAAGATGCCACAGGAAATGGACAATGACCCCAAGCATACTTCCAAAGTTGTGGCAAAATGGCTTAATGACAACAAAGTCAAGGTATTGGAGTGGCCATCACAAAGTCCTGACCTCAATCCTATAGAACATTTGTGGGCAGAACTGAAAAGCGTGTCCGAGCAAGGAGGCCTACAAACCTGACTCAGTTACACCAGTTTTGTCAGGAGGAATGGGCCAAAATTCACCCAATTTATTGTGGGAAGCTTGTGGAAGGCTACCCGAAACATTTGACATAAGTTAAACAATTTAAAGGCAATGCTACCAAATACTAATTGAGTGTATGTAAACTTCTGACCCACTGGGAATGTGATGAAAGAAATAAAAGCTTAAATAAATAATTCTCTCTACTATTATTCTGACATTTCACATTCTTAAAATAAAGTGGTGATCATAACTGACCTGAGACAGGGAATTTTTACTAGGATTAAATGTCAGGAATTGTGAAAATCTGAGTTGAAATGTATTTGGCTAAGGTGTATGTAAACTTCCGACTTCAACTGTATGTTTAAGAGGTTGGGCTTAAACTGCATCCCTGTCTCACCCCACGGCCCTGTGGAAAGAAATTTGTTTTTTGCCAATTTTATTGTTTGTGTACATGGATTTTATAATGTTGTATGTTTTTCCCCCAACACCACTTTCCATCAATTTGTATAGCAGACCCTCATGCCAAGTTGAGTCAAAGGCTTTTTTGAAATCAACAAACCATGTGAAGACTTTGCCTTAGTTTTGGTTTGTTTTTCTATTAGGGTGTGCAGGGTGAATACGTGGTCTGTCGTACAGTAATTTGGTAAAAAGCCTATTTGACATTTGCTCAGTACATTGTTTTCACTGAGGAAAGGAACTAGTCTGCTGTTAATGGTAATGCAGAGGATTTTCCCAAGGTTGCTGTTGACGCATATCCCACGGTAGTTATTGGGGCCAAATTTGTCTCCAATGTTGTGGATTGGGGTGATCAGTCCTTGGTTCCAGATATTGGGGAAGATGCCAGAGCTGAGGATTATATTAAAGAGTTTAATTATAGCTAATTAGAATTTGTGATCTCTATATTTTATTATTTCATTGAGGATACCATCAACACCACAGGTCTTGTTGGGTTGGAGGGTTTGTATTTTGTCCTGTAGTTCATTCAATGTAGTTGGAGAATCCAGTGGTTTCTGGTCTTTAATAGTTGATTCTAAGATTTGTATTTGATCATGTATATTTATTTGCTCTTTGTTGTTTTTTGTTATAGAGCCAAAAAGATTGGAGAAGTAGTTTACCCAGACATCTCAATGTTTTTGTTGTTTGTTTAGAGTTTTCCAGTTTTCCCAGAAGTGGTTAGAGTCTATGGATTCTTCAATTATATTGAGCTGGTTTCTGATGAGCTGTTCCTTCTTTTTCCGTAGTGTATTTCTGTATTGTTTTAGGGATTCACCATAGTGAAGGTGTATTTCTGTATTGTTTTAGGGATTCACCATAGTGAAGGTGTATTTCTGTATTGCTTTAGGGATTCACCATAGTGAAGATGTATTTCTGTATTGTTTTAGGGATTCACCATAGTGAAGGTGTATTTCTGTATTGCTTTAGGGATTCACCATAGTGAAGGTGTATTTCTGTATTGTTTTAGGGATTCACCATAGTGAAGGTGTATTTCTGTATTGTTTTAGGGATTCACCATAGTGAAGGTGTATTTCTGTATTGTTTTAGGGATTCACCATAGTGAAGGTGTATTTCTGTATTGTTTTAGGGATTCACCATAGTGAAGGCGTAGACTCAGGTTTTCTGGGTCTCTGTGTTTTTGGTTGGAAAGGGAAAGGGTTTCTCAATTTCTTAGGTTTTCATTCTTCATCAAACCATTTGTCATTGTTGTTTATTTTATTCGGTTTTCTGGTTGAAATGTTTATATTTGATAGAGAAGCTGAGGTCAAATATACTGTTGAGACTATTACAGTGAAACATTTTTTCCAGGAAGTTGTCTAGAAGGGATTGAATTTGTTGACTCCTAATTGTTTTTTGGTAGATTTCCACACTACTTTCCTTCCATCTATAGCATTTCTTAATATTATTCAGTTCCTTTGGCTTTGATGCCTCATGATTGAGTATTGCTCTGTTCAAGTAGACTGTGATTTTGCTGTGATCTGATATGGGTGTCGGTGGACTGACTGTGAACGCTCTGAGAGACTCTGGGTTGAGGTCAGTGATAAAGTAGTCTACAGTACTACTGCCCAGCGTGTGACAGAGCTGCAGGAGTTGTGACCCGTTTTTGTTGGTTATGTTGTCATAGTTGTGTCTAGGGGGGCATATGGGGGAGGGAATGCTGTCACCTCCAGGTAGGTGTTTGTCCCCCTGTGTGCTGAGAGTGTCAGATTCCTGTCCAGTTCTGGCATTTAGGTCACCACAGACTAGTACATGTCCCTGGGCCTGGAAATGGTTGATCTCCCCCTCCAGGATGGAGAAGCTGTCTTCATTAAAGTATGGGGATTCTAGTGGGGGGATATAGGTAGCACACAGGAGGACATTTTATCTCTGTTGAGATCATTTCCTTATTAATTTCTAGCCAGATGTAAAATGTTCCTGTATTGATTAATTTAATAGAGTGGGTTAGATCTACTCTATACCAAATTAACATACCCTCTGAGTCTCTTCCCTGTTTCACACCTGGTAGTTTGGTGGATGGGACTACCAGCTCTCTGTAACCTAGAGGGCAACCAGTGGGTCTCTTCCCTGTTTCACACCTGGTAGTTTGGTGGATGGGACTACCAGCTCTCTGTAACCTAGAGGGCAACCAGTGGGTCTCTTCCCTGTTTCACACCTGGTAGTTTGGTGGATGGGACTACCAGCTCTCTGTAACCTAGAGGGCAACCAGTGGGTCTCTTCCCTGTTTCACACCTGGTAGTTTGGTGGATGGGACTACCAGCTCTCTGTAACCTAGAGGGCAACCAGTGGGTCCGTCTCCTTTATACCATGTTTCTTGTAGGATGACAATGTCTGTATTTCCAATTTCTTTGATGAAGTCTGGGTTCCTCCTCTTTAGGGCAAAGGCAGATGACCTCAGACCTTGTATATTCCAGGATGAGATAGTAAAAGCTTTGTGTTCCATAATGTCTAGTGTTGTTTTTGTGTGGTTTAGGCCCAGACCATCACAGTAGGTGTGAGCAGAGCATGTTGTGCATCTAATACATACCTCTTAGGTCGCAGGATGGTGCTTGGGCGGGTGTAATAGTGGGTGTTGGGCCTGTTGCTCTGCTCACGGCCTGGGCATATGTCCTGCTGTCATGGTGAGGTCCTTGCAGCAGGGGAGGGGGGCATAGGTCTGATATGGAGGGGCCTATATAGGGTGTGGACAGGGTTTTCTTGAGGTGGTCTTAGCTGGTTGGGGTGTGGCTGGTGATGCTGTGGTCTGGGTGTAGTTCCTCTTGGAGTGGGTTCTCTCGGTGCAGGTCCTTCAGGAGGGGGTCTTGCAGGTCTGGGAGTGTCTCACTGGTCTAGGCGGGTGTCCGTTGCTCTGTCGCTCCTATGTGAGGTGCTGGGCCTACGGTTGAGGGTGATGTCCTTCAGCGTCCTGAGCAAAAGTTGGGATTGCTGCCTTGTAGAGGTGGACCTGGTCGTAAAGGCTGTTAGTCTAGGGTAGAGTGATTGGCCAGGTAGACATTGTCTCTTGAAATCCTTGCATTCACCCTCTTTATGGTGGAAGGGTGAATGTCCTTTCGTGGTAGCAGGGTGGAGATAACCACTTGTGCGTTGGGGAAAGTGGAAGAAGCTTTTTCAATCACTCCCTTGAGTGCTGTGGCCACCCTTTCCTGCTGGGCCCTCAGATCATTTGTCCCCGTGTGAATGATGATGTGGCTGGGGGACCTTAGTCTGTCCTATGACAACAGCTCCAGGGCATGTCTAGTGTTTGGGCACTTAGCTACTTTGTGTTTGGGGAAAGTTTCTCCACTCTCTCGCGCTCTCTCTCCCTCTCGCGCTCTCTCGCGCTCTCTCTGTCTGTCTCTCGCTCTCTCTGTCTGTCTCTCGCTCTCTCTGTCTGTCTCTCGCTCTCTCTGTCTGTCTCTCGCGCTCTCTCTGTCTGTCTCTCGCGCTCTCTCTGTCTGTCTCTCGCGCTCTCTCTGTCTGTCTCTCGCGCTCTCTCTGTCTGTCTCTCGCGCTCTCTCTGTCTGTCTCTCGCGCTCTCTCTGTCTGTCTCTCGCGCTCTCTCTGTCTGTCTCTCGCGCTCTCTCTGTCTGTCTCTCGCGCTCTCTCTGTCTGTCTCTCGCGCTCTCTCTGTCTGTCTCTCGCGCTCTCTCTGTCTGTCTCTCGCGCTCTCTCTGTCTGTCTCTCGCGCTCTCTCTGTCTGTCTCTCGCGCTCTCTCTGTCTGTCTCTGTTTCTCTCTCTCCCTCTCTCTCTCTCTCTCTCGCGCTCTCTCTCTCTCATAATATACTATATTAGCAGACGGTTTTACTATCTATTGCTTTCTTCTTTCTCGTCTCTCATCAAGACAACTATTGTCTCTATCGATAAACCACTGTGAATCCTATAAACCATGGCTGTCAAACTCATTCCATGGAGGGATGGGCCGTCTGCAGGTTTTTTTCTTTCTTTCAATTAACTTCCTAACACCTAGACAACCAGGTGAGGGGAGTTCCTTCCTAACACCTAGACAACCAGGTGAGGGGAGTTCCTTCCTAACACCTAGACAACCAGGTGAGGGGAGTTCCTTCCTAACACCTAGACAACCAGGTGAGGGGAGTTCCTTCCTAACACCTAGACAACCAGGTGAGGGGAGTTCCTTCCTAACACCTAGACAACCAGGTGAGGGGAGTTCCTTCCTAACACCTAGACAACCAGGTGAGGGGAGTTCCTTCCTAACACCTAGACAACCAGGTGAGGGGAGTTCCTTCCTAACACCTAGACAACCAGGTGAGGGGACTCCTTCCTAACACCTACACAACCAGGTGAGGAGTTCCTTACTAATTAGGGACCTTAATTCATCAATCAAGTACAAGGGTGGAGTGAAAACCCACACTTGACCCTCCTTGGAATGATTTTGACACATGCTATAACCTCTTCTGAAACCCTGTTTTGAACAAAATCCTTGTCTCCTGCAGAGTCTGGACTGTATCAGCATCATAGAGTCTCTGGCCAAACTGATGAGGAAACACCCAGGTAAGTGTCTATACACTACCCTCTAATAATGTAGAGTGTGGATCAGTGTCTAGACACTACCCTCTAATAATGTAGAGTGTGGATCAGTGTCTAGACACTACCCTCTAATAATGTAGAGTGTGGATCAGTGTCTAGACACTACCCTCTAATAATGTAGAGTGTGGATCAGTGTCTAGACACTACCCTCTAATAATGTAGAGTGTTGATCAGTGTCTAGACACTACCCTCTAATAATGTAGAGTGTTGATCAGTGTCTAGACACTACCCATATCTCCATATGGTGCCCTCACACTGTGCACCAGGTCTGTATCTGTCAACCAACCATTCAGTACTGTCTGTTAACAAGTGTCTGTAAGCTGGCTAGACATTGACTAGGAGTCCGTAGCTGCGAGGCTGTGTCTCAAATGTCCCTGTGGCCCCAGGTCTGAGGAACATCCTCCCCATCACCACGGCTAAGGTCCCCATCGTCAAGTTCTACCACGTTAGGACAGGCCTGGAGGGAGATATCAGTCTCTACAACACGCTGGTGAGAGGAACATACGTGGCTGTGTCATGTGGGAACAGGAAGCAGTTACCCAACCTCCATCAGTGGATTGATCCAACTGTTTGTTTTGTCTCTTGGCTATCAGGCCTTACACAACACCCGTCTGTTGGCATCGTATGCTGCCATCGACCCCCGGGTTAAGACGCTGTGTTACGTCATGAAGGTGTTTGCCAAGGTATGTCCCACTAGTTTACAGCTGAGATAACATAGTCACACAACTGTATGAGTGTAACCTGATGAACAGCTGGTTAATATCTATGTTGTCCCCTGGTCTAGTTAAAGGGGTGTATTTTAATATCTATGTTGTCCCCTGGTCTAGTTAAAGGGGTGTATTTTAATATCTATGTTGTCCCCTGGTCTAGTTAAAGGGGTGTATTTTAATATCTATGTTGTCCCCTGGTCTAGTTAAAGGGGTGTATTTTAATATCTATGTTGTCCCCTGGTCTAGTTAAAGGGGTGTATTTTAATATATATGTTGTCCCCTGGTCTAGTTAAAGGGGTGTATTTTAATATCTATGTTGTCCCCTGGTCTAGTTAAAGGGGTGTATTTTAATATCTATGTTGTCCCCTGGTCTAGTTATGTGATATAGGTGATGCGTCCCGAGGCAGTCTGTCATCCTATGGCTTCACCCTGATGGTCCTATTCTATCTACAACAGAGGAACCCACCTGTTATACCTGTACTACAGGAGGTAACTCAATTAAATATGTCTGACTTTGGACCAATGAGTACAGTTCTGAGCAGTCTGGCTCTAAGTCAGATTATATTTTGGGGGATTTGCTGGCTGAATATGGATTTCTCATCGCCAAGACCTGCGATGTATTTGTGTATTGTGGTAGACACATTGATTTGTGTTGTGTGTGTCGATAGATTTATGATGGGGAGGAGAAGCCTGAAGTTCTGGTAGATGGATGGAATGTCTACTTCTACGATGATCTGGATAATCTGGTGAGTCCCACTATGAGCGGTGGCTCCAGTACCAGGGTACCAGTGTGTATGGGGCTCTTTGGCTGGGCCTGCTGCAGTTCTACACAGAGACCTTTTGTCTTCCCTCTGTAGCCTGAGCGGTGGTCCCAGAAGAACCTAGAGTGTGTAGGGGCTCTGTGGCTGGGCCTGCTGCAGTTCTACACAGAGACCTTTGACTTCAGAGAACACGTCATCTCCATCAGACAGAGAGCAGCTCTCACCACCTTCAACAAGCAGTGGACCTCCAAGTACATCGTCATCGAGGGTCAGTAACTCCTAGCAAAGGGCCAAAACAGTGTTTCCATCTTCTTGACTAAATTTGAAGTCTTAGGGAAACGTGGAGGGGGTTGAGGGAAGCTATGGGTCGAGGGTCGTAAACGTGGAGGTATATGTTGTGAAACTGTTAGATATTACTTGTTAGATGTTACTGCACTGTTGGAGCTAGAAACACAAGCATTTCACTACACCCACAATAACATCTGCTAACCACGTGTATGTGACCAATACAATGTGATTTGATTTGAAGGGGGTTGAGGGGAGCTGTGGTGTGTGCAGGCTGTTGTTCCAGCCCACCACTAACTCACCTGATTCCATTTTTCATCAACAGTTTGAGGTTTTAACATTGCATCTGATCTGTTTTTCTCCCCAGATCCTTTTGACCTGAACCATAACCTGGGAGCTGGCCTGTCCAGGAGAAGTAGGTGTCTTGTCTTTCTGTATCTCAGAGCACCATCCTATTTTACATTCACCTCCCTCCCCCACTCCCTCTCTCTCCCGCTCCTCTCCCCCCTCCCGCTCCTCTCCCCCTCCCGCTCCTCTCCCCCTCTCTCCCTCTCTCTCCTCTCTCCTTTCCCCACTCTCTCCTCTCTCCTTTCCCCTCTCTCTCCTTCTCCCCTTTCCTCTCTCCCCTCTCTCTCCTTCTCTCCTTTCCTCTCTCCCCCCTCCACTCACTCTCCCCCTTCTCTCTTTTTCTCTCACACAGTGACCAACTTCATCATGAAGGCTTTCATCAATGGCAGAAGAGTGTTTGGAACAACAGTCAAAGCCTACCCTCCTGAGTACACTAGTCAGATGGTTAGTATTCTCGTCCTACCTTCCTGAGAACACTAGTCAGATAGATTTCATGCATCCACAGGTTGTCTGCAGGAGTGTTGGGGATATGCAACAAATAGTTATTATGAAAAGAAAATCCGAAGTAGTCTTCATGAACAGGAGGCTCTTCTGTCTCTTCGGTTCAGACGAGGCTCTTCCAGGGATGCAAACTAGTCACCTTTCTGTGAAATTTGCAGTTTTGAATCCAAAATAGGTGACCTACGTGATTTGTGTAGATCCAATGAGAAAAGTTTGGGGGAGGAGAGGGGGCGGGCTTTTGATCACTACTGTCTGTAAGCGAACGAGTGATGCGCGTTTGGAGCAGTACCGGCTGTATCCAAGACTGTGCCAATCGTTCACATAACAACAGAATGCAGCATGTGACTGAAGAGAAGTTACAACCAATTTCCTAGTTACAGCTTTCTGTCTGGAAAGAGCTGGCGCTCTGGACAGCAGGGAGTAGAAAGGCAGTTTGCCGGTTACAGCAGCGCGTCCCTGAACAATAACGAAGAGGAAGGTGAGAGTCCTGACCACGGAGACGGGGTGAGAAGGTGATAAAATGTACTTAACGAGCTGTAACCGTTTGAGGTGAGGGAGAAAGTGTGGTGGAACAAGTATTATTAGTATTGTTAAGTATCTAGCTAGCTGGATCGAATTCTCTGTTACCTTAGCCAACTTAACAGATCAAATAATTGAGTTTATGCTGTAAAAATTAGCTGGCTAATAAAGTCAGACAGCTATTGTTAGCTAGCTAATGTTTCAACATCACATGAGCTAACGTTAGTGAGCTAACCAATTCGCTATACTAACGAACTAACTACTATCTGTGAACTAATGTTTTACCTCTACAGTATGTGGTTAATTTTTAGGATGAGGGAATTAGTTAAAAATAAGGCGTTGCTTGTTTAACAAGTGGATTCAGGGATGAAGTGGAGCTGGGCCTGGTTTAAATTGGATGCCACTATAGAGGTGAAAGGAACACAGTGGATAAAAAGGGGTATGCCAGGTGTACACTCTGCCTGAAAGAGAGAAATTAGTCCATCAAAAGGTGGCATGCTCTGCTGGCCAATTGTAGAACAGATGTCCACAGGCAGAAAGTGTACAATGTAATAATGTGCAGTGTAGCCCAAAGATATAGCTGTTGTTGCGTTGAACTTGACAGTAACACTTGTGTGTGTGAGTGAATGTTATTTTTACACACATGTAGCCTTGAGCACTTGATCCATGTCTACTATAGAGGCCAATATAATAGAGCAACAATAGAATGCCTGTTTGTTTCATTCTATTTCTCTTTTTTTCACCAAGTGCAATATTTAAATGTGTGTGGTCACAACCGGCCGTGATTGGGAGTCCCATAGGGCGGCGCACAATTGGCCCAGCGTCGTCCGGGTTTGGCCGGGGTAGGCCGTCATTGTAAATAAGAATTTGTTCATAACTGACTTGCCTAGTTAAATAAAGGTTAAATTAAAAAGGGTGCGTCCTCAGTCCTTTACTCTCACGACTGCGTGGCCTCACAGTTCCAACATCAAGTTCGCTGACGACACAACAGTAGTTGCCCTGATTACCAACAGCTACGAGATGGCCTAAAGAGAGGAGGACTGTGTTTGGATTGCGTAAACAACAGTAATTGTGTGCAGGGTTGTGTTCCATACGGAACGACTACGAGTCTGCTTGCTCTAGTTCCTCACAGCTGGGAGAGTTGAAGACTCTTCTTTGAATCATAGAAGTGCATTGAAATGACTTAGGAACTGTGCACACTTTGGAGAGGAGTGGCCACTTGGGACATCAGTTAGTCCTCTCACTAAAAACCCTTTGGAGAGGAGTGTCCACTTGGAGACATCAGTTAGTCCTCTCACTTCAAACATTAATCAAATCGTAGCCATATAACTTGACACCTAACAACATTACATTTTTAAATGTAGTTAATTTAGTGTGTGCAGTAACGTCTCTAGCGTTTTGAGGGCCCTAACCGATATTTGTTTGAGACTCCGGCTGACTTTCTAAGAATGGGGGGGCCCTAGTGGTCCTGGCGGGCCAAACCAAACGTCATTGTCGGCCCTGTTTAAAAAAGGCTTATCTTCCTCTGTCCAGTGTCTGTTCTTTTGCCCTTAATCTTTTAATTTTTATTGGTCAGTCTGAGATATGGCTTTTTCTTTGCAACTCTGCCTAGAAGGCCAGCATCCCGGAGTCACCTCTTCACTGTTGACGTTGAGACTGGTGTTTTGCAGGTACTATTTAATGAAGTTGCCATTTGAGGACTATACACTAATGTACTTGTCCTCTTGCTCAGTTGTGCACCGGGGCCTCCCACTCCTCTTTCTATTCTGGTTAGAGACAGTTTGCGCTGTTCTGTGAAGGGAGTAGTACACCGCGTTGTACGAGATCTACAGTTTCTTGGCAATTTCTCGCATGGAATAGCCTTAATATCTCAGAACAAGAATAGACTGACGAGTTTCAGAAGAAAGTTCTTTGTTTCTGGCCATTTTGAGCCTGTAATCGAACCCACAAATGCTGATGCTCCAGATACTCAACTAGTCTAAAGAAGGCCATTGCTTCTTTAATCAGCACAACAGTTTTCAGCTGTGCTAACATAATTGCAAAAGGGTTTTCTGATGATCAATTAGCCTTTTAAAATGATAAACTTGGTTTAGCTAACACAACGTGCCATTGGAACACAGGAGTGATGGTTGCTGATAATGGGCCACTGAACGCCAATGTAGATATTCCATTAAAAATCAGCCGTTTCCAGCTACAATAGTCATTTACAACATTAACAATGTCTACACTGTATTTCTGATCAATTTGATGTTATTTTAATGGACAAAAAATGGCTTTTCTTTCAAAAACAAGGACATTTCTAAGTGACCCCAAACCTTTGAACGGTAGTGTTTGTTCCTCCCAGGAGTACTAATAGTAGTATATAACTGTGATGTATTATAATAAAAGAAATATCTTTGTGTTTGTTCCTCTCAGGAGTTATTTTCTGACCCTGAGGTTTATAACAGTAATATGTGCTTGTTCCTCTCAGGAGTTCTTCTTTGACCCTGAGGTGCTGACTGAGGGACAGCTGGCTCCCAACGACCGCTGCTGCAGGATATGTGGCAAGATCGGACACTTCATGAAAGACTGCCCCATGCGCAGGAAGTAAGGAGTGTGTGTGTGGCTGTGTTGCATAATCTTGTATATGGGTGTATGTCCGTCTGTGTGCATATTTTGTGTTTGTGTTGTGACGACCATGAATGTATGGCTGAACAGTCTTCATGGATCTCCTCCCAGCACTGTGCTTCTCATTTAATTCCCATTTAAATAGGCTGCATAAAGAAGAAGTTTTCAAACCCTCACCTCTGAAGGTTGTTCATACCTTGAGCTGGCAGACAGTCAGGAATCCAGTGCAATGAGACAGAGTATCCAAGACTTTGCAAGAAGTGACCACTCCTTGTGCAGATGGTGGAAACCTTGCATTGAGAAGGAAGAGGTTATTAAGTTGATCTTGAAGAACATCAACCCTCTACTAGAATGACCATCCTACTCTGGCTGTCCAGAGCTGAAACCCCAAGAGTCACTGCCTATGCCCACCCATCGACATCCCCTTCCTTTCAGCCAATACTGCACAAGCTGGTGTTACCGCTGTCTATAGGCCCTTGGACAGGAAGTTCCATCCTGGACACCAGGGTCATCGCTGCTCAATGAGAAGCTGTGGAAGGAAGTGAAAGGTCCACAAGACGACATGAAGCCTGCCTTTTGAGGTTGTTTCAGTTTTGATTGTTTGGGTTGAATGCTGTAACACAGAAGTCCCATGATGGTAGTGATGCACATTACTACTGATCACTTATTAACCATCAGTTATTCACATTACTACTGATCACTTATTAACCATCAGTTATTCACATTACTACTGATCACTTATTAACCATCAGTTATTCACATTACTACTGATCACTTATTAACCATCAGTTATTCACATTACTACTGATCACTTATTAACCATCAGTTATTCACATTACTTTAATTAAATATTTCAGTTGTGTAATATTACATTTTTTTTAATTTAATTCCATCTCATCTCTATAGAGTAAATAAAGCATACTTTTATGACTGCTGAATACCAACTATCAATCACTTAGATCATGACATACCTTGTGAAGCAACAGCTGCTCTCTATCCTCTCACTATGGCGTATTCTTCTGCCTCTTCCGTAGCATAAAAGAAACACACCGGACAAGAAGATGCACAACGGATGATTACAGTCATTATAGTTAATTACCACATTTTATGCACCAAACTATGTAGAATATTGGCCTGTTGGAAACTACAACTCTCTACTACGTTTCACAGTTCAGGCTGGATGTGATTTATCTCTAGAGAAACTGGTGGTCATTTGAGTTCACAGAAAGATGGAACTAAATGGAATTCAAGTAATTGAACCGACGTCAGTCAATCAGTTGTTAAAATAACCAATATTTTGGTTAATCGCTCAGCACTCATGTACATAAAAGCTGGGATGCACCAGGCTGCTGATTTTGTGTGGACTATAGGAAGACCAACAACGTCTCCCAGACTGATGCCTATCCTTTTCCCACCATCCAAGAGATCCTGGAGTCATTGTCTGGCGCTGTTGTGTTCACCACCCTCGTCCTCAATAGTGGTTGTTGGCAGGTTGAGATGGACCAGGACAGCAATTACAAGACTGCTTTTGTCTGTGCTAAGGGCTTGTTTTCCTTTTAAGGTGATGTCTTTTGGATCAAAGAATGTGCCTGCCACCTAACAAAGTCTCATGGAGACTGCTTTAGGTGAGCTCAAAGGGAAGATCTGTTTTGTCTACCTGGATGATATAATTATCTACTCCCAGACCAGAGAACAACACTTTCAAGATCTTCAGGCAGTGTTGGGCAAGCTAAGAGCAGCTGGTCTGACAGTGAACATGAAGAACAACTTCTGCCAACCTCCCTGAAGTTCCTTGGCCGTATTGTCTTCTGACGGCCTCCATGTGGATCCTGAAAGACCAAGGCTGTACGAGACATCCCTGTGCCAACCCCCCTCAAGGCCCTTCAGCGGTTCCTTGGGATGGCAGGATGGTACCATGGGTTTGTGTCAAACTTCTCCATGTTGGCAGAACCACAACGCGTTGAAGTGGAAAGGAGCGACGTTCTGATGTACGGCAGAGTGCCAGAGCTCCTGCTGATGGTTGCAAGCTCTACTGTACTGGCCAGATCTCAGCCTAGATATAAAGTCACACATCCAATACTGTCAGGTTTGTCAAATGTCCAAACCAGAAGGCTGGAAAACTGCTGGAAAGTTGCAGAAAACTGTGGTTACACAACCTTGGGAATGTTGGGAGTCGATTTAATAGGTCATTTCCTAGAAGGTTGAATCAATGTGTACATGTTTGTTTGTGTTGATTACTAATCCAAGCGGGGGGAGCTCTTTGAGACTGTCCTTGCTGTGGCCTTTCAAACATCCTCACCAAGGAGATCCTGACACGCTGGATATGGCCTGATCTAGGTTCCCAATTTGTCTCTGATCTCTTCGATGAGACCTGCCAAAGATGGAACCTGAGACAGAAGTTGACCACGGCCTATCACCCACAGACCAACCTCATTGGTTGTTTCCTATGTAGTGACCCAGCACCAACACTGGGACAAGCACCTTCACAGGTTTAGTTCTACCCTGAATTCTACTGTGCAAGAGTCCACTGGAGTCACTCCTGCAGAGCTGAACCAGAGTCGTCCCCTCAGAGGACCCTTGGACATAGTGCTACAGCCCCAGCAGGTTACTCCAGACTCTGCATGGTATGACCAAGTAGTCCATCTCCACAACTTGAGAGCTCGTCTCAAAGAATCTGATCAAGGCCCGTCAAGCAGAAGGGGAACTATGATAAGAGAAGAGACATGTAGTTCCAGGTCTGTGATCGGGGGTGGCACGAGAGGACGTTTTCAAACCCTCAGCTCCTGAAGCTTCTTCATACCTTTTTTTTGTTTTGTTCATTAAAATGTGATGTAGCCATGCCTCAAAAAAGCGATAACAGGAAAATCTCCGTTCTCTGCTGGAGTTCTACTGTCGGATCGGATTGACTCACGGACTTGACTGACATATTTTTTTTTACATGGTGTTTCATTAGTTTTCTTTTTGATCTGCTCGGTATTTGTTGTTGGGGAATAATATATTGTGAATCCTAATAATTTGTTTTGTGTGGAACGAGCGTTTATGGTTTTGTGGGGCTGGTTTTAAGCACCGCTTACTGATAAACATTGTGCGCACATGAGGTCAAGTAGGTTCACTTGAATCATTTACCCGGCATGACTGTATTTATGCCTGAGGTACAGGACTTTTCCTGAGGAACCGAAGTTATTATTTTGTGACTGATATTGTTTGTGTGATTTATTTTGGGATAATTCAAAAATACAAACATTTGAGTTATTTATTTTAATGTTAAGGGTTTATGAAGAGTTTATATTCCAGGACTGACTTTTTCCATGAGTCTTTTGTATTGGTCTAGACTTAACTGACAGAAAAGGAGAAATCCAAAATGTCTCTGGTAGGCATGACCTACCTGGCACCTCTTAACTAAAACTAAACTCAGGAGTGAAAACCGTTAGCGTGTGTAACGTCGTCCTCTCTTCAGGTCTAGGCAGCGTCGTGAGCAGGAGGACCGAGCGGAGGGAAGGAGGGACTGGGTGGAGTTTGAGGGAGGCAGGGAACATCGTCAGGGTGACCACTGGAGAAGACAGGAAGAGAAACGGTGCTGCTTCCTGTGTGGAAGCCATGCCCACATCAAGAAAGACTGCCCCCAGTACAGAGGACCTGCAGGTGGCGTCTCCTCTCCCTCTACAAGCTACATGAGGAATTTAAGAGCAAGAGAAAGACCGGTATGATGAATACTCGTACAAACCTTGACATGCACTCAGACGTATGTTCTAACCCTTGACATGCACTCAGACGTATGTTCTAACCCTTGACATGCACTCAGACGTATGTTCTAACCCTTGTGTGTTTGTGTCCAGGGCTCCCCTCAACAGGAGTAAAAGCAGCAGCAACATGTGATTGAGTCCACAAGCAGGTCATTGGCCAATTATTTTATTATTTTCTAAATCAATGTCAATGTTTCAATAGCTTACATTACAGCATTGTGTTGTCTTCCTTGAGCGTCACTGCATCTCATCCTTGCTATCTTACATGATGCTATATTGCATCCACATGTGTTCCAGGCATTCTAGCCAGCAGGCACATGGGCCAGTCTGGTCCCAGGAGGAGCCCAGTGGACTGAGGAGAGAGAGAGAGAGAGAGAAGCAGCTCTAGCCCCAAACCTCTGGGTTCTACTCTAGTCCCTCTATCTAACCTCCAGTCCACCAGCCTGAACCTGGAACACCCGGAACCTGTTGGAACCCTGACATGGATGGTGGCAGAGTCTGAGAGGTTGTCTCCCAAATGGCTCCCTAATCCCTATGTAGTGCACTATATAGGAAATAGGGTGCTATTTGGGACTCACAAAGAGTGAGAGGGTCTTTTTATGTTTTAACCACCACTCCTGTCTGAGGAACTTTTTAAAGCGTTGTATTGTGTTTTAACTGAAAAGCCATTTTGCATGCTCCTCTGAAGGTTTATTTTTATTTTTTAATGTTTTTTTAAAAAGGTGATTATTTGTTTGTCTCGTGCACTGACGTCCTCCCAAACACCCCTCTCTTCCACTTTGGAAATCAAATCCAGTTTGAGCCGGGCTGTGTGACTGTATGTTTGTCTGCACATCTCTGCATGTGTTTGTGTAAAGGGTTACATCTGTATTAGAGGTGGAGGAACGGCCCTGAAACAGATGGCTTCTATGGAAGATAGTGGACAGTTTGTATTAAATTGTCTCCTCCATGCCAGAGTATCTAAACATGGTATCTGGCTAAAGCTCCATTCCGCTTGTCTGCTCCCTCTAAACACGCCTACAGTTGAAGTCGGAAGTTTACATACACTTAGGTTGAAGTCATTAAAACTCATTTTTCAACCACTCCACAGATTTCATGTTAACAAACTATAGTTTTGGCAAGTCGGTTAGGACATCTACTTTGTGCATGACACAAGTAATTGTTCCAGCAATTGTTTACAGACAGATTATTTCACTTATAATTCACTATATCACAATTCCAGTGGGTCAGAAGTTGACTGTGCCTTTAAACAGCTTGGAAAATTCCAGAAAATGTCATGGCTTTAGAAGCTTCTGATCGGCTAATTGACATCATTTGAGTCAATTGGAGGTGTACCTGTGGATGTATTTCAAGGCCTACCTTCAAACTTTTTTGGTTATGTCGATATAGGACTCGTTTTACTGTGGATCAAGGTACTTTTGTACCTGTTTCCTCCAGCATCTTCACAAGGTCCTTTGCTGTTGTTCTGGGATTGATTTGTACTTTTCGCACCAAAGTACTTTCATCTCTAGGAGACGGCTGCGTGGTCCCATGGTGTTTATACTTGCATACTATTGTTTGTACAGATGAACGTGGTACCTTAAAGCGTTTAGAAATTGCTCCCAAGGATGAACCAGACTTGTGTAGGTCTACAAATTTTTTTCTGATGTCTTTGCTGATTTCCCCATGATGTCAAGCAAAGAGACACTGAGTTTGAAGGTAGGCCTTGAAATACATCGTCAGGTACACCTCCAATTGACAATTAGCCTATCAGAAGATTCTAAAGCATGACATTTGCTGTTTAAAGGCACATTCAACTTAGTGTATGTAAACTTCTGACCCACTGGAATTGTGATATAGTGAATTATAAGTGAAATAAGCAGTCTGTAAACAATTATTGGAAGAATGACTTGTGTCATGCACAAAGTAGATGTCCTAACAGACTTGCCAAAACTATAGTTTGTTAACATGAAACCTGTGGAGTGGTTGAAAATGAGTTTTAATGACTTCAACCTAAGTGTATGTAAACTTCCGACTTCAACTGTATGTCTCTGTATTTGGGTTACCAGTAGCCAACCCCCATTTGTGTAGATCTGAGAGGACTGGATAGATATAAGCAATATGGTGAAACATTCCACCTAGTCTATCAGAGGGGAAGGGGAGGAACTTGTAACGCCATATCGCTTATACATACCGAATCAATTATCCTTTTTGATCTATGCAATTGCACACAGGATATGGGTTTGGGCTGAGGGTTGATTTGGGGTTTGGCATACATCAGTGGTGAAGGATTGGGGGTGCAGGGAGCAGTAAGGAAACATGTTTTTGTTTTGATGTTGCCTTTTGTGGCCACGGTGCCTCTGATTGGTGGGCCTGGTAGCTGTAATGTGAGGCTCCGCCCTCTGGTGTTCTGAGACCTGCTTCATAAATAAACTTTCTTTACAAAAAAGAAACATGCCATTCTTTTAATGTCCTAAGATTTTAAGTATGTTTTTCAGAGATGTGTTTTTATATCTGTGGTTCTGCCCCTGAACAAGGCAGTTAACCCACTGTTACTAGGCCGTCATTGTAAATAAGAATTTGTTCTTAAATGACTTGCCTGGTTAAATAAAATAAAAAAAGATTAGGCTACAAGGTAAAACACATAAAAAATAAATACTGTTGTTGACAATCCTATTCAGTTCATATTAATGTTTAATTCAGTGATTGTAATTATGACCCCATCCTCAGTAGCCTATTCCAGCAGGCTACTGGGGCAACAAGCACTTCTTTAGGGTGTAGCCTATATCTGGATCCTCTGTCCAACTTTAATCACTCAAACTCTCCTGTCAGAATTATCTATAATTATGCTTGAAGGGGATTTACTTACAATTATAAATCTGGTTCGAGCCCTGAATGCTGATTGTCTGAGTGCCGTGGTATATCAGACCATATACCAGGGGTATGACAAAACATTACTTTTTACTGTTCTAATTACGTTGGTAACACGTTTATAATATCAAATTGGTCACATACACGTGTTTAGCAGATGTTATTGCGGATGTAGCTAAATGCTTGTGGGGGTTTGTTATAATATACCACGGCTAACGACTGAACACGGAGCTGAGGTATATTGGCCATATACCATACCCCCTTGTGCCTTATTGCTTAATCATAGCAGTCAAACAAGTTAAATCGACATCCATTGATGGGAATTGATCTGGCGATGAGGGCAAATACTTTTTTCTCGTCACATATTTTATTACATGTCATAGCTTTCAATAATTTATTTTGAGGAAACCCAAATTTTGCTTTAACACGTTACAAGTTACTATGATCGTCCTTAATTGGCTCGATAACGTTACGGAAAAGGGTTTATTGTATACAGTTGTGGTGAAACGTTGTGACAAGTATTGGTCTCCACAAAGTTTACTGCCTCAGTGTTGATGATGGCAATTTGCATATACTCCAGAATGTCATGAAGAGTGATCAGATGAATTGCAATTAATTGCAAAGTCCCTCTTTGCCATGAAAATGAACTTAATCCCCAATAAACATTTCCACTGCATTTCAGCCCTGCCACAAAAGGACCAGCTGCCATCATGTCAGTAATTGTCTCGTTAACACAGGTGAGAGTGTTGACGAGGACAAGGCAGGAGATCACTCTGTCATGCTGATTGAGTCAGAATAACAGACTGGAAGCTTTAAAAGGAGGGTGGTGCTTGAAATCATTGTTCTTCCTCTGTCAACCATGGTTACCTGCAAGGAAACACGTGCCATCATCATTGCATTGCACAAAAAGAGCTTCACAGGCAAGGATATTGCTGCTGGTAAGATTGCACCTAAATCAACCATTTATCGGATCATCAAGAACTTAAAGGAGAAAGGTTCAATTGTTGTGAAGGTGTCAGGGCGCCCAAGAAAGTCCAGCAAGCGCCAGGACCGTCTCCTAAAGTTGATTCAGCTGCGGGATCGGGGCACCACCAGTGCAGAGCTTGCTCAGGAATGGCAGCAGGCAGGTGTGAGTGCGAAGACTTTTGGAGGATGGCCTGGTGTCAAGAAGGGCAGCAAAGAAGCACCTTCTCTCCAGGAAAATCATCAGGGACAGACTGATATTCTGCAAAAGGTACAGGGATTGGACTGCTGAAGACTGGGGTAGAGTCATTTTCTCTGATGAATCCCCTTTCCGATTGTTTGGGCGTTCCAGAAAACACCTTGTCCGGAGAAGACAAGGTGAGTGGTACCATCAGTCCTGTGTCATGCCAACAGTAAAGCATCCTGAGACCATTCATGTGTGGGGTTGCTTCTCAGCCAAGGGAGTGGGCTCACTCACAATTTTGCCTAAGAACACAACCATGAATAAAGAATGGTACCAACACATCCTCCGAGAGCAACTTCTCCCAACCATCCAAGAACAGTTTGGTGACGACCAATGCCTTTTCCAGCATGATGGAGCACCTTGCCATAAGGCAAAAGTGATAACTAAGTGTCTCGGGGAACAAAACATCGACATTTTGGGTCCATGACCAGGAAAATCCCCAGACCTTAATCCAATTGAGAACTTGTGGTCGAGCCTCAAGAGGCGGGTGGACAAACAAAAACCCACAACTTCTGGCAAACTCCAAGCATTGATTATGCAAGAATGGCCTGCCATCAGTCAGGATGTGGCCCAGAAGTTAATTGACAGCATGCCAGGGCGGATTGCAGAGGTCTTGATGTCATTGTCAATGAAAGCCTTTGACACTTATGGAATACTTGTAATTATACTTCAGTGTACCATAGTAACTACTGACATAAAGATCTAAGAACACTGAAGCAGCAAACTTTGTGGAGACCAATACCTATGTCATTATCAACTTTTGACCACGACTGTAGTTATGGCAACATTTTGGACGGGTCATGGGCTAGACATTTACACATCATTATCTCTATTTACACATCATTATCTCTATTTACACATCATTATCTCTATTTACACATCATTATCTCTATTTACACATCATTATCACTCCATTGTTAATATTAAATTGTATTTCACCACTATGGCCTATTTATTGTCCTACCTTCCTAATCTTACTACATTTGCACAAACTGTATATAGATTCTCTATTGTGTTATTGACTGTACGTTTGTTTATTCTCATGTGTAACTCTGTGTTGTTTTTTGTCTCACTGCTTTGCTTTGTCTTGGCCAGGTCTCAGTTGTAATGAGAACTTGTTCTCAACTGGCCTACCTGGTTAAATAAAGGTGAAATAAATAAATAAAAAAGACCTTTACCTGGCTAGCAGTTTCTAAACCCGATGCGAAACATTTCGAGACCTCCGGGAACGCGTGCGAAACAGGCCAGGCCGGGTTTTGAGAAGTCAATGAGAGAAGTGAAAAATTCTAAAAATAGTTTTTAATTTTCTTGAAATCTAAAGGCACAACCTAGTTTTGAGACAATATCCTACATCTTGTGAAGTAATCAAGTAATCAGGTTTTAAGGGTCGTCTGGCGCCGAACTGCGCATACGCAGGCTGTCAGTTTATCACGAGGTTGCGTAAGTAACGTAAGACATAGATTTCGAGAAAGTTAACCAACGAAGAATTGTTCACTTCCCTCGTTGACTTCTCAACTCCCGGGCTGGTCTGACTCTGTTTCGCAAGCTTTCCCGGAAGTCTCGCGATGTTGCGCCTCTGGGTTTAGAAACTCTGTGGTATGAACTGCACGCAACCCGGATATAGATTATCTTGAAGACAACGGAACGGGCAGGACATCTTGAACTCAAATTCTTATTATATACCTTAGTGATTTAGCCTGCCAAATTAATTAATTTCTTATTTGTTGCGTTGCACAAGTTTTTGAAGGTGTCATAACACACTGGATTTCTATTGGCTCAAGCACCTGTCATTCAATAAGTCACCCTATCCTGGATCCGTTTGCTAAGCCACGGGGCTGACTCTTCCCCGCTCCTGCGCACACCGATGTTTTCATGTTAGTTTACGTAAATAGTTTCTGTCTAAGGCTTAAACATGTCATTACCAAACATGTCTGCCTCCATGGTGGCTCGGGCGACCGTCCGGGCTGTCAGTAAAAGAAAGATATTAGCCACTAGAGCGGCTTTAACGCTGGTAAGTGTGTAAAATTACTACAATTGATTATTTTGTCCCCAAACGTTAGTGTCGGCGAATACTGTTATTACAAATTGCGCCGAATTTACAGAAAGCGAGATAGCTGTCATTTGTCAATTAAATGAGATAATCCTAACTCTCCGACTAAACTCGACGGGTTTGATGGAGTTGATGTCCTACTAGTGTGAGTAGAGGGCTCCGACGTTTTCTATACAACAACAAACTACTGATTTCAGCATCAAAATAATTACCCGCAAGTAATTTACACAACAATGTATCGTGTTTTGATCAATTCGCCCACATTACTTTCTGCTCAACTCCATCGTACATCGTCGAATTTGATCAGCTAAATTTAAATTCCTTGACGAAATTGGGATTGAGGTTTTACTAAAATGATTAGGAACAGACTACCGTTAGTTGTGACAGCTACCTGTCTCCTGGCCGATGAGAGGAGCACAGTGTCTCCATAACGGTTTAACCAGCCTGTTAGCTGTCTGCAGGCACGGTTTCAAGATAACGCCTCTGTGGTGTTGTGATAAAGCAACTCAGCCCACTAACTGCTGCTGGATGAGCTAGTCCCGAGCCAGTCCCGAGCTAGTCCCGAGCTAGTCCCGAGCCAGTCCCGAGCTAGTCCCGAGCCAGTCCTGAGCCAGTCCCGAGCTAGTCCCACTGAGTTGGCCAAACTCCTGTTGTGACATAACAATGACAACATGGTTATGCAACATTATGTCCTTAACAACTTACAATTCTAATTCTGAGGTCATTAAGGCCTGCAAACCTTTGGTGTAGTGATATTTTTTTTAGGTGAGGTAGTGTAATCAGTTTGTACTGAAAGATTGTTTTAATACCATCAAACACCAAGTTAGGCATAGGCTATCTAATTTCAAGTGGCCATCACTCATTGTTAATGATAATTCTTTACATTTTACTGGTTAAACGTCCAAATTGAATCTCCATGCCAATCATTTGATTGATCTCAATCAGTTTAATGGAAATATGCATTTAGGTCTTCTTAAATTACTGTTTATTGTATTTTGTTTCTATCAAAGCGTATATCCTGCCTAGTGGTGTGCTCTGAGAAAAAGTTACTTCTGCTTCATTAAACCACCCTAAAATGTCATTTAGAAATTGGGTGTTGGTGTAACGATATAGGCCTACTATGCTATTATACTGGACAAAAATATAAACGCAACTTGTGTTGGTCCCATGTTTCATGAGCTGAAAGAAAACATCCCAGAAATGTTCCATACAAGCTTATTTCTCTAAAATTGTGCACAAATTTGTTTACATCCCTGTTAGTCAGCATTTCTCCTTTACCAAGATAATCCCTCCACCTGACAGGTGTTTTGCATGTCAAGAAGCTTATTAACGCATGATCATTACACAGGTGCACCTTCTTCCACTCTAAAATGTGCAGTTATACAACACAATGCCACATGTCTCAAGGTTTGAGGGAGCACCAGAGCTGAGCTGTTGGCATGCTGACTGCAGGAACGTCCACCAGAGCTGTTGGCATGCTGACTGCAGGAACGTCTACCAGAGCTGTTGGCAAGCTGACTGCAGGAACGTCTACCAGAGCTGTTGGCAAGCTGACTGCAGGAATGTCCACCAGAGCTGTTGGCCTGCTGACTGCAGGAATGTCCACCAGAGCTGTTGGCATGCTGACTGCAGGAATGTCCACCAGAGCTGTTGGCATGCTGACTGCAGGAATGTCCACCAGAACTGTTGGCTGCTGACTGCAGGAATGTCCACCAGAACTGTTGGCTGCTGACTGCAGGAACGTCTACCAGAGCTGTTGGCAAGCTGACTGCAGGAACGTCTACCAGAGCTGTTGGCCTGCTGACTGCAGGAATGTCCACCAGAGCTGTTGGCATGCTGACTGCAGGAACGTCCACCAGAGCTGTTGGCATGCTGACTGCAGGAATGTCCACCAGAACTGTTGGCTGCTGACTGCAGGAATGTCCACCAGAACTGTTGGCTGCTGACTGCAGGAACGTCTACCAGAGCTGTTGTCATGCTGACTGCAGGAACGTCTACCATTTTATCGATGGCAATGTGAATACACAGAGATACCGTGACGAGATCCTGAAGCCGATTGTCGTGCCATTCATCCGCCGCCATCACCTGATGTTTCAGCATGATAATGCACGGCCCCATGTCGCAAGGATCCGTACACAACTCCTGGAAGCTGAAAATGTCCCAGTTCTTCCATGGCCTGCATACGTACCAGACATGTTACCCATTGATCATGTTTGGGATGCTCTGGATCGACATGTACAACAGTGTGTTCCAGTTTTCACCAATATCCAGTAACTTGGCACATCCTGATCAACTCTATGTGAAGGAGATGCTGCATGAGGCAGATGGTGTCACACCAGATACTGACTGGTTTTCTGATCCACTTTCTTATTTTATCACATCTGTGTTCCCAGTCATGTGGAATCCATAGATTAGGGCCTAATGAATTGATTTCAATTTACTGATTTCCTTATGAACTGTAACTCAGTAAAGTCCTTGAAATATTTTCATGTTGCGTTTTATTTTTGTTCAGTGGTGTTGGTGTGACTGTGTTGTGGCTACACTACAGCAAGGAGTTGAAGTCTCAGATTAGTCATATTTATATCTTGTATCAGAGATTACAAGTTGCTGTAGGAATATGATACTGTGTAGTCAACCTTTCTCTTCTGGTCTCTCTTCCAGACTCCATCTGCTGTGAATAGGATCAGGACTTTACTAGAGGACCAACCAGAATACGTGAGTATCCCTCCAATCTAACCCAGGAGTCTTAAGCTCTACTCCTGGAGACCTCTTTCAGAGCAAGCTTTTGTTCTAGCACTTTGTCCAGATTGGTCTGAAGGTGGTGTTGGGGGTAGTGGAATAATGGTTGTTGTGTTGTGTCCAGATTGGTGTGAGGGTAGGTGTGAGGACCCGAGGCTGTAACGGGATGACCTACACTCTGGACTTCACCAAACAGAAGGACAAGGCTGATGAGGAGGTGCTGCAGGACGGTGAGGAAACACCATTATCCTAAATTACATTATCCCAATGTTATCCTAATGTTAGAGTAACATCCTCATTGGACCACTTTGGAAAACATGAATGCTGTCAAGATTTATCCTCTGGGATCAATCATCTTGTTAGAATTATTATTTCACCTACAATCTAAATGCAATTCAATCCCCAACATTATGTTGAAATCCTCCTTAACATGTTAAGTGATTTATTATTATTATTGCTGTAAAACACTGGTTGTAATGTTAGTGATCCCTGAACTCCTAAAGCAGTTTATTGAGTTACAGGCATACTATGCTTTGATTGTAAGGGACGGAAACAAAATAATCTGTTATATTTTTTACAAAATGTTCACCATAAACACAAGTCACTAACATACAGCTATTAATGCTCCCATGTTTCAGTAGGCCTACTCCCTCTTATCAATGTCCTTGAAGTTAAGGTTCTACACACAGAACCGTTTAGAATGTTTGTTCTGCAGGAATTGTGGTATTATTTACCTGCCAGTGTTGTCATTGGCTGGGATAGTCACCTATGATTTGTCATTGAAAATATTTCACAGCGATTTAGACGGTACAATGCTGCGCTTAAAATGTGAAGAAATAACAGTTAAGAAACGTTTTAAGGTAACCGTTCTGATCTTTTGCATCAGACTCATTGCTTTTTACCGTGCATTTGGAAAGTATTCAGACACCTTGACTTTTTCCACATTTTGTTAGGTTATAGCCTTATTATAGAATGTATTAAATATTGTTTCCCTCATCAATGTATATACAATACCCCATAATGACAAAGCGAAAACAAGTTTTTAGAAATGTATTAAAAACAGATACCTTATTTATATAGGTATTCAGACAGTTTGCTATGAGACTGGAAATTCAGCTCAGTGGCATCCTGTTTCCGTTGATCATCCTTGAGATGTTTCTACAACTTGATTGGAGTCCACCTGTGGTAAATTCAATTTATTTGAACATGATTTGGAAAGGAACACACCTGTCTATATAAGTTACCACAGTTGACAGTGCATGTCAGAGAAAAAACCAAGCCATGAGGTCGAAGCAATTGTCCGTAGAGCTCTGAGACAGGATTGTGTTGAGGCACAGATCTGGGGAAGGGTACCAAAACATTTCTGCAGCGTTGAAGATCCCCAAGAACACAGTGGCCTCCATTCTTTAAATTAAAGAAGTTGGAACCACCAAGACTCTTTCTAGAGCTGGCTGCCTGGCCAAACTGACCAATTGGGAGAGAAGCTCCTTGGTCAGGGAGTTGACCAAGAACCCGATGGTCACTCTGACAGAGCTCTAGAGTTCATCTGTGGAGATGGGAGAACCTTTCAGAAGGACAACCATCTCTGCAGCACTCCACCAATCAGGCCTTTATGGTAGAGTGGCCAGAGGGAAGCCACTCTTCAGTAAAAGGCACATGACTTGGAGATTGGACTCAGACCATGAGAAACTAGGTTCTCTGGTATGCTGAAACCAAGATTGAACTCTTGGGCCTGAATGGAGGAAACCTGGCACCATCCCTATGGTGAAGCGTGGTGGTGGCAGCATCATGCTGTGGGGATGTTTTTTCAGCTGCAGAGACTGGGAGCCTAGTCAGGATCGAGGGAAAGATGAACGGAGCAAAGTACAGAGAGATCCTTGATGAATACCTGCTCAGGACCTCAGACTGAGGCGAAGGTTCACCTTCCAACAGGACAACGACCCTAAGCACACAGCCAAGACAACACAGGAGTGGCTTCAGGACAAGTCTCTGCATGTCCTTGATTGACCAAGCCAGGGCCCAGACTTGAATCCGATCTCTGGAGAGACCTGACAATAGCTGTGCAGTGACGTTCCCCATCCAACCTGACAGAGCTTGAGAGGATCTGCAGAGAAGAATGTGTCATGATGCTAGCCCTAGCAGAGATGCGTAGTTTTATGACTCTACAGCAACGTCATGAATTCCTGGTATGGGGGAGAGAGAATCTCAGAACAGGACAAAGAGACTCTCCCTCCAGATACTCTTACCTCCAACTATTGGAGAATTACACAATAGTTCTCATTTTGAGAATGTGGAGACTGTCAGTGGGAAAGCCAGTTCCGGTCCTGTCCACTCTGTCACCGTGGTGACCTCTTCAAGAACAGCACAGCCCCATTACCCTAACTCTGTCATTAACGGTTCCTAAATAATGAGGCTTGCATCTGAAATATTGTATAAATGTTTGACTAGGTATGAGAATACTCTTGAAACGAAAACAATGTGATTTTAGCCTTTTTATGAGATAAAGGTTTTCCATGCCCGTTTGCCCACTAAGCCACGCCCCTAATGAGGTCAGAAGAGTGTCAGTGTGATGGAAACGCCTCTCTGACCCAAGTCTTTAAGAGTACTCAGTAAGAATTGAAATATCAGTACCAAGGATGTGCGGACTTAGTCCACACGTTAAAATTCCAGCTATACAACCCTACAGTTCCAGAAAATGAAAGAGCTTGATGGTATGAACTCTGAACTATTAAACTAAAGAAGTGCATCCTAGATTAGCATATGTCAGACTGCAGCTGAACATGTGCCGCGGACAGAGTGAGATGAACCTCACACCACGACCCGGAAGATTCTACAAAGGAACGATGGCTACATCGACTGGGCAAACCATGAACTCGGCGAGCCCATGTCCGATAGAGACCATTCCTTGGTCTTACTTCCCCCTTTCCTCTCTGAATCTATCGTGTTATAACAAAACTGTTTGTTTAGTCCACTAGGGACGGTATTGACTGTATAATGTTATTATGTATTGTATTTGTATATTCTGTAATTGTTTCATTAGCTAGTAAATAAATAATTTAGCCAATTTGTGTATGGATGATTCATAAGTAAAACAGGGTTCATGCAAACTAGGATTTTTAGACCGATCGAGATAAGGTGAAGTTTAATATTTGACTGCTATTGATGTACAAGCTCTTCAGATCTTTAAGAGTGGATTTGAGAGAGAGCAGCTCTATATAAACCAATTCTTCTGTGGTGCCCCAGAATTCCTAATGAGTTAATTATTGCCAGATTTTAATTAAAAGTTAGGTAATCGATTTGCAAGTAGCATGTCATCACATTTAATCATAACAAAGACAAGAAGAATGGGAGAAACTCCCCAAATACAGGTGTGACCAGCTGGTAGCATCAGACCCAAGAAGACTCAACGCTGTAATCACTGATAAAGGTGCTTCAACAAAGTACTGAGGAAAGGGTCTGAATAATCCACCTGCTTTTGCTTTGTCATAATGGGGTATTGGGTCATTATGGGGTATTGTGTCATTATGGGGTATTGGGTCATTATGGGGTATTGTGTCATTATGGGGTATTGTGTCATTATGGGGTATTGTGTCATTATGGGGTATTGTGTCATTATGGGGTATTGTGTGTAGATTGATGAGGGGAAAAAACAATTTAATCAATTTTAGAATAAGGCTGTAACGTAACAAAATGTGGAAAAAGTCAAGTGGTCTGAATACTTTCTGAATATACTGTATGTAGCCTAGGACTGCTGGTTGTATGAATTTGGGATCTATCGCCCCACAACTGTCTTTTTGGAATAGGCTATTTCTTAGTCAACAAGCTGACCAATAGAATAGGTCAACTGTTCTATGGCGGATAGTTGATTGACAGGCTAGTGATTTTGCTGTAAGTTACTCATCTTGTTGGCTGAGGAAAAGTAAACATGGACGGTTATTTTAACATCTTCAAAGTGCGCATCAGAATTGGGTAAGTAATCTTCTAAAGGTGATCTGTCATCTTGAGCACCGTGGGTGGACGCCCTGATCAGGTTACACAGATTTCTCAAATGTCTGGTACATTTAAAAAGCTTCTGGTCAAATGTCCGGCTCCACAATTTCCTAACGGAAACCCTGGGACAGGCACCGCGTCAGCAGAGGGTGAAGGGTTAAAATGCAGTGAAGAAATGTTACGCATTAACTTGGACAGCCCTAATAATAATAATGTGTCTTCCTGCAGGTGTGTGTGTGTTTATAGAGAAGAAGGCCCAGCTGACACTGCTGGGGACAGAGATGGACTTTGTGGAGTCCAAGCTCTCCAGTGAGTTTGTCTTCAACAACCCCAACATCAAGGGCACCTGTGGCTGTGGAGAGAGCTTCAACATCTGAGAGAGCCTCCTGCTGGGGCCTGGCCTCCCTACACAGCCGAATGTCCCCTCGCACGCACACACACACACACACCGCCCAACCCCCTACAGTTATGGTAGTTACCTGTAGGTAGAATACATAAACCCAAGGACATATTGGGTGTGTTTGAGGCGTAAGGCTAAAGAAACCGACTGTAGATTAAAGTTGAGGAAGCAGCATGACGTGTTTTTTCCTTCATATTTGTATCTGTGACAATATACTGCATGGGCAGCGTCATTGAGGCTATCTCCATTTTAAAGTAGTCCATTTTCTTCATTGGCTTATTGCTCCCAACTCATAGGAATCGCCACCCAGTTGACTACTTAAAATGGTGGAAGCCCTTAATTTCCATTCTAGATATGGTAATGAAACAGTGTAAACCCCCCCCCCTCGCCCCCCCAGGCTGCAGCGCTCTGGAATGTGCAGATAGAAACCAAACCAATCCTGTAAAATGGATAACTGGTATTAGTACAGCAGGACCCAACGTTTTTGGAACGTTCAGATAGAAATATCAATGTAGAACAAATATGCCTCTGACCAGTGGAATAAGAAATCGCGTGGGCTCTATTCGTGGCATGTCTATCAACAACGTTTGGCTACTGAGCGTGTCTAGGCTATCTGTAACATTCTGAGTATGTTGGCGCCCCACTGAATACACCCCTGATGTGGAAGACCTCCGGACAGTGTCTTTTGAAATGGATCTTGCTGTTAAATTGTTTTTTATTTTACTTGGTTGTTTAAAATGCAGAGTGTGTGTGTGTATATAGACTGTATATAGACCTGTAAGACTGTATATAGACCCCCCCCCTTTCTTTTTGCTTTGTGTGTGTGTCAAACGTACACCTTCCTAATATTGGGTTGCACCCCTCCTTTGCCCCCAGAACAGCCTATATTTGTCGGGTCATGGACTCTACAAGGTGTTGAAAGTGTTCCACAGGGATGCTGGTCCATGGTGACTCCAATGTTTCCCACAGTTGTGTCAAGTTGGCTGGATGTCCTTTGGGTGGTGGACCATTCTTGATACACATGGGATACTGTTGAGCGTGAAAAACCCAGCAGGGGTGCAGTTCTTGACACAAAAATCCTTCTTTAACCTGTCTCCTCCCCTTCATCTACACTGATTTGAAGTGGATTTAACAGGTGACATCAATGGGATCATACCTTTCACCGGGATTCACCTGGTCAGTCTGTCATGGAAAGAGCAGGTCTTCATAATGTTTTGTACACTCTGTATAGCTATATATGTATGTGCTGTTAATACTACAGATATGTAACTAGTGCAGTATGGCTATATGTATGTGCTGTTAATACTACAGATATGTATGTGCTGTTAATACTACAGATATGTAACTAGTGCAGTATGGCTATATGTATAGTTGGTGATACGTCTAGTCTAGAATAAATGGATTTTAAACCTGGGGTTAGTCTCCTCATTTCTACTTTTTCTGTCTCACAAACATTTAATGGATTTTTAAGGGCTGTGACGTGAGTGATAGATTTCTGTTCTGACGTGAGTGATAGATTTCTGTTCTGACGTGAGTGATAGATTATTTCTGTTTAAAAGTGAGTGAGGGTTAGTTAGATGATTTTGTCTGAAAATGTTCTGAAACAAGGGTTAATAGCCAGTGTTGGTCACTGTAATGTATCCACTAGTGTAGTTAGTAGAACAGACTCACTGTCCCTTTACTTAGACCTAAGTCTATCTTTGGATATGCATTATCACTTCAGGTCACTATGACATCAGAAGTGACGCTTCCTGTTATTATGACATCACCTCATGTACCGTTAGCAGGAGGTAAATTGCTGTACTGTAGGTGGTTTCAATGTTCTGCCAAGTCAGTACTGACATGACCTGTTAACAAGTTGTGTGATTCTGGACTCCGAATGCTCGTTAAATCATGGGAAACGAAAGGAGGAAGAGCGAGCGAGAACACAGAGACTTTTATGGGTTTAAGGTATGAACCATGGATTATGTCATTCATTCATTCACTGATGGTGCTTTCAAGACGAAAAATTTTTTTTTTTTTTTTTATTTTTTTTTTATTTCACCTTTATTTAACCAGGTAGGTCAGTTGAGAACAAGTTCTCATTTGCAACTGCGACCTGGCCAAGACAAAGCAAAGCAGTGCGACAAAAAAAAACACAACAACACAGAGTTACACATTAAACAAACAGTCAAAAACACAATAGAAAATCTATAAACAGAGTGCAAAATGTAGTGCAAAAATGCAGTAAGGTTGGGAGGTAGGACAATAAATAGACTATAGAGTATAAATAAATTACAGAATTATCATCATTAACACAGGAATGAAGGATGTGCAAATTATGATGTGCAAATAGAGATACTGGAGTGCAAGATTAGTGAAAAATAAACGAAAATAAATATGGGGATGAGGTAGTAGAGTGGGCTATTTACAGAAGGGCTATATACAGGTGCAGTGATCGATAAGCAGCTTTGACAGCTGATGCTTAAAGTTATTGAGGGAGATAGGAACCTCCAGCTTCAATGATTTTTGCAATTCGTTCCAGTCATTGGCAGCAGCGAACTGGAAGGAATGGCGGCCAAAGGAGGTGTTGGCTTTGGGGGTGACCAGTGAGATATACCTGCTGGAGCGCATGCTACGGGTGGGTGTTGCTATGGTGACCAGTGAGCTGAGATAGGGCGGGGATTTACCTAATAAAGACTTATAGATGACCTGGAGCCAGTGGGTTTGGCGACGAATATATAGTGAAGGCCAGCCAACGAGAGCATACAGGTCGCAGTGGTGGGTAGTGTAAGGGGCTTTGGTGACAAAACGGATGGCACTATGATAGACTACATCCAATTTGCTAAGTAGAGTGTTGGAGGCTAGTTTGTAAATGACATCGCCGAAATCAAGGATCGGTAGGATAGTCAGTTTTACAAGGGCATGTTTGGCAGCATGAGTGAAGGAGGCTCTGTTGCGAAATAGGAAGCCAATTCTGGATTTAATTTTGGATTGGAGATGGTTGATGTGAGTCTGGAAGTTGAGTTTATAGTCTAACCAGATGCCTAGGTATTTGTAGGTGTCCACGTATTCTAATTCGGATCCGTCGAGAGTAGTGATGATAGTCCGGTGGGCGGGTGCTGGCATTGTTCGATAGAAAAGCATGCACTTAGTTTTACTAGCGTTTAAGAGCAGTTGTAGGCCACAGAAGGAGTGTTGTATGGCATTGAAGCTTGATTGAAGGTTAGTAAACACAGTATCCAAAGAGGGGCCAGATGTATACAGAATGGTGTCATCTGCGTAGAGATGGATCAGAGAGTCACCAGCAGCGAGAGCGACATCGTTGATGTATATAGAGAAAAGGGTTGGCCCAAGAATTGAACCCTGTGGCACCCCCATAGAGACTGCCAGAGGATCGGACAATAGGCCCTCCGATTTGACACACTGAACTCTGTCTGCAAAGTAGTTAGAGAACCAAGCAAGGCAGTCACTTGAGAAACCAAGGCTGTTGAGTCTGCCAATAAGAATGCGGTGATTGACAGAGTCGAAAGCCTTGGCCAGGTCGATGAAAACGGCTGCACAGTACTGTCTTTTATCGATGGCGGTTATGATATCGTTCAGTACCTTGAGCGTAGCTGAGGTGCACCCATGACCAGCTCGGAAACCAGATTGCATAGCAGAGAAGGTACGGTGGGATTCGAAGTGGTCAGTTATCTGTTTGTTAACTTGGCTTTCGAAAACTTTAGAAAGGCAGGGCAGGATGGATATTGGTCTATAACAGTTTGGGTCTAGAGTGTCTCCTCCTTTGAAGAGGGGGATGACCGCGGCAGCTTTCCAATCTCTAGGGATCTCAGACGATACGAAAGAGAGGTTGAACAAGCTAGTGATAGGTGTTGCAACAATTTTGGCTGATAATTTCAGAAAGAGAGGGTCCAGATTATCTAGCCCAGCAGATTTGTAGGGGTCCAGACTTAGCAGCTCTTTCAGAACATCAGCTGTCAGGATTTGGGTGAAGGAGAAGCGGGGGGGGCTTGGGCAAGTAGCTGCCGGGGGTGCAGAGCTGTTGACCGGGGTAGGGGTAGCCAGATGGAAAGCATGGCCAGCCGTAGCAAAATGCTTATTGAAATTTTCAATAATCGTGGATTTATCAGTGGTAACAGTGTTTCCGAGCCTCAGTGCAGTGGGCAACTGGGAGGAGGTGCTCTTATTCTCAATGGACTTTACAGTGTCCCAGAACTTTTTGGAGTTAGTACTACAGGAAGCAAATTTCTGTTTGAAAAAGCTGGCCTTTGCTTTTCTAACTGACTGGGTGTACTTGTTCCTGACTTCCCTGAATAGCTGCATATCGCGGGGGCTATTTGATGCTAATGCAGTGCGCCACAGGATGTTTTTGTGTTGGTCTAGTGCAGTCAAGTCTGGGGTGAACCAAGGGCTATATCTATTCTTAGTTCTACGTTTTTTGAAAGGGGCATGCTTATTTAGGATGGTGAGGAAAGCACTTTTAAAGAACAACCAGGCGTCCTCTACTGACGGGATGAGGTCAATATCCTTCCAGGATACCTGGGCCAGATCGAATAGAAAGGCCTGCTCGCAAAAGTGTGTTAGGGAGCGTTTGACAGTGATAAGGGGTGGTCGTTTGGCCGCTGACCCATTGCGAACACAGGTGATGAGGCAGTGATCGCTGAGATCCTGGTTGAAAACAGAGGAGGTGTATTTGGAGGGCAAGTTAGTCAGGATGATATCAATAATGGTACCCATGTTTACGGATTTTGGGTTGTACCTGGTGGGTTCCTTGATAATTTGTGTGAGATTGAGGGCATCTATCTTAGATTGAAAGACAGCCGGGGTGTTAAGCATATCCCAGTTTAAATCACCTAACAGTACAAACTCTGAAGATAGATGGGGGGCAATCAATTCACATATGGAGTCCAGGGCACAGCTGGGGGCTGAGGGGGGTCTGTAACAGGCGGCAACAGTGAGAGACTTATTTCTGGATAGGTGGATTTTTAAAAGTAGAAGCTCAAACTGTTTGGGCACAGACCTGGACAGTATGACAGAACTCTGCAGGTTATCTCTGCAGTAGATTGCAACTCCACCTCCTTTGGCAGTTCTATCTTGACGGGAAATGTTGTAGTTGGGGATGGAAATTTCCGAATTTTTGGTGGCCTTCCTAAGCCAGGATTCAGACACAGCTAGGACATCCGGGTTGGCGGAGTGTGCTAATGCTGTGAATAAATCAAACTTAGGGAGGAGGCTTCTAATGTTAACATGCATGAAACCAAGGCTTTTACGGTTACAGAAATCAACAAATGAGAGCGCCTGGGGAATAGGTGTAGTACTGGGGGTTACAGGACCTGGGTTTACCTCAACATCACCAGAGGAACAGAGGAGTAATAGAATTAGTATTCGACTAAGGACTTTCATGATGACGTGGCATGAGACAATTGTCAAGTTCCTACTAGACTAGATGAGCAGGCTTTGCATTGCGTCAACCAATGGTTGTGTGCCACATCAACTGTGCAGTCGGACACCAGATTGCTATATCGTTTGATGTGGTTAGCTGATGTTAACCTATCCAGGAGTTGTCAGATCTTGCAATGCTTCTGCAGGAACTCCATTCATTAATTAAGACAGTAAAACAGTCAGGGTTTATGTGTTCCATCATCATGGATGTGCCTGGGGTCTATTCAGCAGAAACCAAACGGGACAAACTATCGTTTTCCGTTGCAAAATGTTTCAATGCGGTTTCCACTAATGAAAACACCCCCGGGGTGTATTCATTAGTCGATTCCATTGCAAAATGTTTGGTCTGTTGCTAAATGTTTTGCAATGTAAACTATTTACTCCAAATGGAAAACGTTTTTAAATGAAAATTTGAGTTTCTATTGGAAACATCCAGGTAGGTCTCTCCCCGTTACGTGTCGACTGGTTCCTTGAGTAAACCGTTTACGGTTTCCAGTGCGAAACGTTTTGCAAAGGAATCTGACTAATGAATACACACCTGTTGCAGATCTCTGAGCTGTTGACCCAACTGGCTGTGATGAGAACCACGCCCCCTAATGGGTCCCTCCCCCGTAACGTCAACCTCCTCCCCTTCACCCTCCCTGTGGTCCGAGGAACGACCACCACCACCCGCTCCAAGGCCCAGCTCCCAGAAGGCATCGCGAGACTCTCAGAAACCCAGTGTCGGAAGTGGTACCACCAGAGACAAGCCACGCCCTTCTCCGCCTCTACACCCACCACAGCCCTTAACCTTACACCCGCCCCCAACACCCCGGGTCACACCCCTGCTGCCGCTTCCCCCAAGAGCAGCCAACCAGGGAGAGAGAGCCTGGTGTCCCCTGATTCATTCTTCCTACCCTATCTGGCGGCACGGGAGACGGCGAAGCGCTGTGATTCGCTGTCATTGGTGAGGGATCTGTTCCAGAGGGGAGAGGTATGCAATGTTGTGTGGATTCTATTAGTGAACCAGGTTAGCGTTGATTCATGCCCCAGGCCTTCCCCGGGTGAACTGGGTTAGCATTGATTAATGCCCCAGGCCTTCCCCGGGTGAACTGGGTTAGCATTGATTAATGCCCCAGGCCTTCCCCGGGTGAACTGGGTTAGCATTGATTAATGCCCCAGGCCTTCCCCGGGTGAACTGGGTTAGCCTTGATTGCATTCGTTTTGGAACCGGGCTGCACCATGCTGCCTTGTTGACAACATGACCGAGCTGCACAGATTACTGTTCCATTTGAGATGGGCGCTTCTCCTTCACCGCCCGTTCAAGTCATGGGCCATAACTTATTGCACTTTATCAAACTCCCTCATAGTCTCCGGTAGGACCAGCCTTCTACTTTCATTTCTCAAATAAATGCAATCAATTAATCAATCAATCAATCAGGTGTGTCCAGACATCCTGGGGGTGAAGGAGTGGTCGAACCAGAGACCTGCTGCCTGGACCAAGGCTACAGCAGCACCACAACAACAGAATACAGCAACCCGTAACGCAGGTGTCATCTCACACAATGGAAACTAACATACAAACAATGATCCACACAAAGGTGGATCTAAATAGGGTCCCCAGTTAGAGACAACGCAATGCAGCCTCCTCTAACTGGGGACCAACACTAATTACACCACATAGAGTCTGCTAGACTACTTAACCAACCTCCTAAACCTGTCAGCCCTAGAGATGCCTATAGGCACCCTGACACAAGCACAGCACTTACGCAAATGACTGATGATTGGCTGAGAGAAATTGATGTTAAAAAGATTGTGGGGGCTGTTTTGTTAGACTTCAGTGCAGCTTTTGACATTATCGATCATAGTCTACTGCTGGAAAAACGTATGTGTTATGGCTTTACACTCCCTGCTATAGTGTGGATAAAGAGTTACCTGTCTAATAAAACACAGAGGGTGTTCTTAAATAGAAACCTCTGCAACATAATCCAGGTAGAACCAGGAATTCCCCAGGGAAGCTGTCTAGGCCCCTTACTGTTTCAATCTTTACTAACAACATGCCACTGGCTTGCGGATGCAGCACTTTATTATGGACAGACTTCTCCCCATCTTAGCTACTGTTGTATCAATATGTTTTGACCCTGACAGTTTACAATCCAGGGTTACTCCAAGCAGTTTAGTCACCGCAACTTGCTCAATTATCACATTATTCATTACAGGATTTAGTTGAGGTTTAGTGAATGATTTGTCCCAAATACAATGCTTCTAGTTTTTGAAATATTTAGGACTAGCTTATTTCTTGCCACTCATTCTGAAACTGACTGCAGCTCTTTGTTATGTGTTGCAGTGATTTCAGTCGCTGTAGTAGCTGACGTGTATAGTGTTGAGTCATCCTCATACATAGACACTCTGGCTTTACTCAGAGCCAATGGCAGGTCATTAGTAAAGATGTTTTAGCATCGGCGGTGCTAAATGCATATACTATAGGTAAAAAACTGCTATTCCATGTAGTGACCAGGGCCCATAGACCGGTTGGTTGTTTAGCAACAAAACCCATAGACCGGTTGGTTGTTTAGCAACAAAACCCATAGAGGAGTTGGTTGTTTAGCAACAAACCCTATAGAGGAGTTGGTTGTTTAGCAACAAAACCCATAGAGGGGTTGGTTGTTTAGCAACAAAACCCATAGAGGGGTTGGTTGTTTAGCAACAAAACCCATAGAGGGGTTGGTTGTTTAGCAACAAAACCCATAGAGGAGTTGGTTGTTTAGCAACAAAACCCATAGAGGAGTTGGTTGTTTAGCAACAAAACCGACGTGTGCACAATTATGGCGCAACACAGACAGGGTCTGCTTAGAACTAAACTATATTTAGTCTCCAAATACATTTGCACAATGAGCACTTGTTGTCTCAAATACATTGTTGCAGTTGTTGGTTAGCTAGCTGGTGAATGTTAGCATAGACATCAGTAAAATCACCTCAAAACAAAGACAAGGTATCAAGAACAAGATACAACAAGCTATTTAATCGATTTTGAATTCAGGCTGTAACACAACAAAATGTGGAATAAGTCAAGACTTTCTGAAGACACTGTATGAATGCCAGTCAATGTACTGTGTTACAGGTGGAACTAGCGTGCCTTACTTTGAGGACCTGAGGGACCTGCAGAGGAAGTTGTTCAAGGGGATCCTGTGGACATCTAGCAGGGGTCGCGACCTTCGAGTAGGGTGACCATGACAACCTCTCCAGGACTCTATGCACCATCAAACCCCTCACAACACCCCTCACAACACCCCTCACAACACCCCACACACCTCCCTCCTCTGCTCCCCCCACCACACCTCCCTCCTCTGCTCCCCCCCACCACACCTCCCTCCTGTGCTCCCCCACACCACACCTCCCTCCTCTGCTCCCCTCCACCACACCTCCCTCCTCTGCTCCCCCCCACCACACCTCCCTCCTCTGCTCCCCCCCACCAGACCTCCCTCCTCTGCTACCCCCACACTTCCCTCCTCTGCTCCCCCCTACACCTCCCTCCTCTGCTCCCCCCCAACAACACCCTGAAATAATACATTTAATAAAAAGCAAAAATATACATTATCTGATGACATTGCTTTAGAAAGGGGCACAAGACAGGGATGTCCTCTCTCCCCTTGTCGGTTTGCACTGGCAGTTGAACCACTTGCAGAAACGTAACAGGTATTGGTAAACATGATTGAGGGAATGTTAGAACATAACAAACAAAATTACAGTTAACGAAAATCTATGCTTAATCCAGTATAGAATGTATTATATAAGACAAAATTCACAATTTCTACAGCGGCAGAGTCAAGTCTAAAGTATAAGTGTTCTTTTCCCTCAGTCAGTTAGGTTAGTATTGTGGAGTAACTACAATGTTGTTGATCCATCCTCAGTTAGGTTAGTATTGTGGAGTAACTACAATGTTGTTGATCCATCCTCAGTTAGGTTAGTATTGTGGAGTTACTACAATGTTGTTGATCCATCCTCAGTTAGGTTATTATTGTGGAATAACTACAATGTTGTTGATTCATCATCAGTTTTCTCCTCACAGCCATTAAACTCTGTAACTGTTTTAAAGTCACCATTAGCCTCATGGTGAAATCCCTGAGCGGTTTCCTTCCTCTCCGGCAACTGAGTTAGGAAGGACGTCTGTATCTCTGCAGTGACTGGGTGTATTGATATACCATCCAAAGTGTAATTAATAACTTCACCATTATTAAAGGGATATTCAGTGTCTGCTTTTTTTATTTTTACCCATCAACCAATAGATGCCCTTCTTTGCGAGGCTTTGGAAACCCTCCCTGGTCTTTCTGGTTGAATCTGTGTTTAAAGTTCACTGCTCGACTGAGGGACCTTACAGATCATTGTGTGATGGGGAACAGAGATGAGGTTGTCATTCAAAACTCATGTTAACACTATTATTGCACACAGAGTGAGTCCATGCAACTTATTATGTGACTTGTTAAGCAAATGTTTACTCCTGAACTTATTTAGGTTTGCCATAACAAAGAGGTTGAATACTCTTTATCCACAATATAGCAGGGGGTGTAGTGCTTCCTCACTAGTCCCATTCCACAGTATACACAGTGAGATATCTGTGCTTCCTCACTAGTCCCATTCCACAGTATACACAGTGAGATCATATCTGTGCTTCCTCACTAGTCCCATTCCACAGTATACACAGTGAGATAATATCTATTCTAAATCAGTTCTAAACATTGAATATAAATTACAGAAGACATCAGAAAGTTAGTTATGTTACCAGTCTAAATCAGTACTATTTACCAGTCTAAAGCAATACTATTTACCAGTCTAAAGCAGTACTATTTGCCAGTCTAAAGCAATACTATTTACCAGTCTAAAGCAGTATTATCTGCCAGTCTAAAGCAGTATTATTGGCCAGTCTAAAGCAGTATTATTGGCCAGTCTAAAGCAGTATTATTTGCCAGTCTAAAGCAGGATTATGTGCCAGTCTAAAGCAGTATTATTGGCCAGTCTAAAGCAGTATTATTTGCCAGTCTAAAGCAGTATTATTTGCCAGTCTAAAGCAGTATTATTGGCCAGTCTAAAGCAGTATTATTGGCCAGTCTAAAGCAGTATTATTGGCCAGTCTAAAGCAGTATTATTTGCCAGTCTAAAGCAGTATTATTTGCCAGTCTAAAGCAGTATTATTGGCCAGTCGAAAGCAGTACTCAACAGAGGAGATTTGTATAAACCTTGCTGTCTGTCTCTGTGACATTTGCACCATTGTTTCAATATTCTAATTCCATCTCCTGCTGTCCCATAGTAATGGACATGTCGGGAGGCAGACAGACAGGCAGACAGGCAGCGTTTCTCAGCCGGTTGAAATCACGAATCGTCATTTTTATGGATAAATACGAAGAAATGTCAATTGAAAAAAGGTCAAACGAAACAAAGTGCAGCTAGTTTTCAGTCTTTCCAGCTTCAGTTTGAAAACGTGTTGTTGCTAGCTCCTCTGAACAACAGTGTCCTGAAGAGAGAGCACATGTTCTATGCCAGGTGAAATCATGCCTCATCACCTCATTATTATGGATGTGTCCAAATAAATGTCACTAGAAAACAGCTTCAACAAACGCTGCTACTGTTGTTGTTCTGGCTGTTTGACGTGACTAAGTTAGCCGTAGTTAGTTAGTTAGCTAGCAAGGGGTAAGAACGTTGCCAGTCAGTATGACTTTACAACGAATGACAATGTTTATATACCAGGACAAATTATCTAGCAACAGCAAGCTAGCTAAATACGACAGATTAGCTAGGAACAACAAGTCCCTAAATTAATAGAATTGATTAAGAGTTTGTTTTGATTTTCAATCGCGTTTGGTTTGGGTGGACAAAATCAACTTGCGCAGGATGGTGTATTCATAAATAAGTATTCAGACCCTTTACTATGAGACTCTAAATTGATCTCAGATGCATCCTGTTTCCATTGATCATCCTTGACATGTTTCTACAACTTGATTGGAGTCCACCTGTGGTAAATAATATTGATTGGATAGGAAAAAAGAAACAGAAACGTCCTCTCACTGTCAACTGCGTTTATTTTTAAGCAAACTTAACATGTGTAAATATTTGTATGACCATAACAAGATTCAACAACTGAGACATAAACTGAATAAGTTTAATGACAACTGCACACTCTTGGTAAAGCATGCCATTCCATGAGCGCAGTATTTATTTTTCAACTGGAATCAATGAACCAATCAGTCTCCATGACAACAACATCATAAACACCAGAGTAGGGCTGGATAATAAGTCCTTAGTTTAGGGGTCATGCTCAGGTTAAACTATTTGGTTAATCTATACTTCCATATTTCCAAGTTCTATTCTTGAAGATCAAGGGGTTTAACATTTATTGGAATGACTGGAATTCTGATAGACTTTGGTTTTTAATGTGAAGATATAATTTAATCATATTATTATATGTAGTAGAAAGCGATGGCTTAGAAGAAGCCAACATAACCAACCCATAAAGTAACATGTAACTTCCATATATGGCCAGCTATGTAAACTTTAACATTGATTTATCCTGCAATAGATGTTGTTCAATAAGTAACATACATGTTAGTCTTCTTCTAATGACTCTTAAGGGGAAAGTAATATAAAAGTAATGGAATGTAATCAGATTACCTTACTGAGTTTCAGTAATCCAAAATGTGTTACTGATTACAATGTGACAGGTAATATGTAACTCATGGATTACATTTAGAAAGTAACCAACCCAACCCTGACAAGTCAAGTCAAGTCAAGTCAACTTTATTTATAAAGCGCTTTCAAAACCATTAAAATGGACCAAAGTGCTGTCCATGAGTAATAAATAACTCCAAAGTTACACAAAAATTACAATAACTCTAGAATACACATTAAAAAAAACATCAACACATGACACCATTAAATCAAACATATAATCACTCACAGTTCTCAGACCCATTCAAACGTCATAAGCTTGATGGAATAAGTAAGTCTTCAAGTCCTTTTTAAAAGTATCTATGCTTGGCAAGGATTTCAAAGATAGCGGCAACTCATTCCAAAGTGCAGGGGCCGCAACAGAAAAGGCGCGATCTCCACTACGCCTCAAGCGAGATCGTGGGACGGTTAAAAGCATGTTCTGAGAAGAACGTAGATGACGTTGAGACTGATATGGGATTAACATGTCCTTTATATATTCAGGAGCTCGATCATGTAAGACAGACCAATCAAAAGTTTGGACCCCTACTCACTCAAGGGTTTTTCTTTATTTTTACTATTTTCTACATTGTAAACCGACACTTTTGGTTACTACATGATTCCATATGCGTTATTTCATAGTTTTGACGTCTTCACTATTATTCTACAATGTAGAAAATAGTAAAAATAAAGAAAAACCCTGGAATGAGTAGGGGTGTCCAAACTTTTGACTGATACTGTATATTTTTTACATTTCCAGAATATTGCTAAGAACTGACATAAAAGAGAACCATACATTCTATGAACATTGCTTGAGTCACACAATTTTTGGAACATTCTCAGAATGTAGTAAAAATTATTACATTAAATACAGCAACATCGGGAACTGTTCTGTGAAATGTTCTGTGAAAGTACTAAAATTCCCACAGAAGAACAGGCTTTCTTAACTTTCTCTGAAATATCAAACCAGTTGGAGAACATTCCTAGAACATTACCAACATTGAAATTAAACTTAGCCATGTTTGAACTTTTAGAAAAGTTCTGTGAACGTGATGAAATAAAAACCAAGAAAATACATTTTTGTCAAATTCATTAAATCTGCTGAGAATATTACAAAGCCAAGCAAATATATCCTGCACCATTCCCAGAAAGTTGTCGGAAGGTTTTATGCAAAATAACATTAGGACAACCAAGCTCTCACCCAGCATATGGTTCTCAGAAGGTTATGTGATGTACTGTAACGTGCTAACTGGGTAATGGTTCTCAGAAGGTTATATGATGTACTGTAACGTGCTAACTGGGTAATGGTTCTCAGAAGGTTATGTGATGTACTGTAATGTGCTAACTGGGTAATGGTTCTCAGAAGGTTATGTGATGTACTGTAACGTGCTAACTGGGTAATGGTTCTCAGAAGGTTATGTGATGTACTGTAACGTGCTAACTGGGTAATGGTTCTCAGAAGGTTATGTGATGTACTGTAACGTGCTAACTGGGTAATGGTTCTCAGAAGGTTATGTGATGTACTGTAACGTGCTAACTGGGTAATGGTTCTCAGAAGGTTATGTGATGTACTGTAACGTGCTAACTGGGTAATGGTTCTCAGAAGGTTATGTGATATACTGTAACGTGCTAACTGGGTAATGGTTCTCAGAAGGTTATGTGATGTACTGTAACGTGCTAACTGGGTAATGGTTCTCAGAAGGTTATGTGATGTACTGTAACGTGCTAACTGGGTAATGGTTCTCAGAAGGTTATGTGATGTACTGTAACGTGCTAACTGGGTAATGGTTCTCAGAAGGTTATGTGATGTACTGTAACGTGCTAACTGGGTAATGGTTCTCAGAAGGTTATGTGATGTACTGTAACGTGCTAACTGGGTAATGGTTCTCAGAAGGTTATGTGATGTACTGTAACGTGCTAACTGGGTAATGGTTCTCAGAAGGTTATGTGATGTACTGTAACGTGCTAACTGGGTAATGGTTCTCAGAAGGTTATGTGATGTACTGTAACGTGCTAACTGGGTAATGGTTCTCAGAAGGTTATGTGATGTACTGTAACGTGCTAACTGGGTAATGGTTCTCAGAAGGTTATGTGATGTACTGTAACGTGCTAACTGGGTAATGGTTCTCAGAAGGTTATGTGATGTACTGTAACGTGCTAACTGGGTAATGGTTCTCAGAAGGTTATGTGATGTACTGTAACGTGCTAACTGGGTAATGGTTCTCAGAAGGTTATGTGATGTACTGTAACGTGCTAACTGGGTAATGGTTCTCAGAAGGTTATGTGATGTACTGTAACGTGCTAACTGGGTAATGGTTCTCAGAAGGTTATGTGATGTACTGTAACGTGCTAACTGGGTAATGGTTCTCAGAAGGTTATGTGATGTACTGTAACGTGCTAACTGGGTAATGGTTCTCAGAAGGTTATGTGATGTACTGTAACGTGCTAACTGGGTAATGGTTCTCAGAAGGTTATGTGATGTACTGTAACGTGCTAACTGGGTAATGGTTCTCAGAAGGTTATGTGATGTACTGTAACGTGCTAACTGGGTAATGGTTCTCAGAAGGTTATGTGATGTACTGTAACGTGCTAACTGGGTAATGGTTCTCAGAAGGTTATGTGATGTACTGTAACGTGCTAACTGGGTAATGGTTCTCAGAAGGTTATGTGATGTACTGTAACGTGCTAACTGGGTAATGGTTCTCAGAAGGTTATGTGATGTACTGTAACGTGCTAACTGGGTAATGGTTCTCAGAAGGTTATGTGATGTACTGTAACGTGCTAACTGGGTAATGGTTCTCAGAAGGTTATGTGATGTACTGTAACGTGCTAACTGGGTAATGGTTCTCAGAAGGTTATGTGATGTACTGTAACGTGCTAACTGGGTAATGGTTCTCAGAAGGTTATGTGATGTACTGTAACGTGCTAACTGGGTAATGGTTCTCAGAAGGTTATGTGATGTACTGTAACGTGCTAACTGGGTAATGGTTCTCAGAAGGTTATGTGATGTACTGTAACGTGCTAACTGGGTAATGGTTGTGGTTGTGTGTGTGTGTGTGTGTGTGCTGATCACGTTTTGGTGGCGTGATAGATAAACGACGTTACCAAATTATATCAACCAATGGCTGCCTGAACAGTCCTCCCTTGGCATGTGAGATTGGCCAATAGGAAACGCTGAAGGAGCCTGTGGTTTTTGGATGCGGTCCCCCAATTAATGCTGGTACAAGATGAACAGAGAGAGAGAGAGAGGCGACATTAGGTAACCTGCTTCACTGTGAGTCTGAGTTGGATGTAGCAGGAAGCAACAGCCTCTTTACAGAAATAACACTTTAAACATGGAAAATAAACAGACCATCAACTTCGGCGCTGGACCTGCAAAACTACCACAGTCTGTAAGTTGACTTTTTACTGTGCATTGAAAACCGAAAAGTAATGTTTGTAGCCTGTAACATGAAGAGAAACCGGAATGGTAAGGCATGGATGATACTTTTGCAACCTGCAAGGCGAAAAAAGTATCATCCATGCCTTACCATTCCGGTTTCTCTTCATGTTCTCTTCATGCAACGTGTTTTAATATTTTTATATTTGATACAAAATAAAGCGTTTTATTTGACGAGAGCAGGCAAGCGATTGCGCTGTTGCATCCCTTAGTCTTTGAAACAACATGAGATTTAAAACATGAGGAAATATCTTGGCGTCATGAAAGGGTAGGCTGAGAGGCGAGTCCTTCGGTGAAACTAGATAGTTGAGTTGCATCAGCCGCGTTACCGTTCATGTGGAAAATACTGTAGGTCTGCTCCGGTGCCAAGCCATGCTATACACCTAGACGATAGGGGGCGCTAGAACTACTGTCAAGACATGCTGGCTTTACCCAAAAGTTGTTGATTTTATCTGGGTGGCACCAGTCTCTTTTATAGACAGATTCATTCTGTTCCCCGACCTTGGTTTTTAGAATGACCTGTATTCAAACTAAAATAATTGTATTCTAGACTTGCACGGGTTTATTGAAGTGAATGATTTGTATTAAACGTGTATGTGTTGTATCCTCAGGTGCTGTTCCAGGCACAGAAAGAACTGCTAGACTACAATGGCAGCGGGATCAGTGTGCTGGGTTAGTATCTCTCTCTGCCTCCCCAATTTCGATCTTGTCTCATCGCTGTAACTCCACAATGTGCTCGGGAGGCATGCATCCTCTGAAACATGACCCGCCAAACCGCTTAATCCGGAAGCACCAATGTGTTGGAGGAAACAGCGTTCAACTGACGACCGAGGTCAGACTGCAGGCGCCCGGCCCGCCACAAGGATTTGCTACAGCGCAATGAACCAAGTAAATTCCCATCCGGCCAAACCCTCCCCTAACCCAGACGATGCTGGGCCAATTGTGCGCCGCCCTATGGGACTCCCAATCACGGCCGGTTGTGAGACAGCCTGGGATCAAACCCAGGTCTGTAGTGACGCCTCTAGCACTGTGATGCAGTGCCTTAGACCGCTACACCTCTCGGGAGGCCCGTTTCCAATTAATTTCAATGAAATTATAACTAACGTGGAGTAGTCGTCTTTGTCCAGTGGTACCTGTCTGTCATGTCTTTGTCCAGTGGTGCCTGTCTGTCATGTCTTTGTCCAGTGGTGCCTGTCTGTCATGTCTTTGTCCAGTGGTACCTGTCTGTCATGTCTTTGTCCAGTGGTGCCTGTCTGTCATGTTAGCTAGCTAATTTAGTGTATTTTATTTTGTCCATGCAGAGATGAGCCATCGGTCGTCAGACTTCACCAAGATCATGAACACCACAGAAAACCTGTTACGGGAGCTGCTGTGAGTTTACAGACAAAACTACTACTCATGGTCTTCTTTAATTACTGTTTAATTAAGAAACTACTGTCTGGGACAATGTGTTGGTGTATTCACCTGTCTGGGACAATGTGTTGGTGTATTCAACTGTCTGGGACAATGTGTTGGTGTATTCACCTGTCTGGGACAATGTGTTGGTGTATTCAACTGTCTGGGACAATGTGTTGGTGTATTCAACTGTCTGGGACAATGTGTTGGTGTATTCACCTGTCTGGGACAATGTGTTGGTGTATTCACCTGTCTGGGACAATGTGTTGGTGTATTCACCTGTCTGGGACAATGTGTTGGTGTATTCACCTGTCTGGGACAATGTGTTGGTGTATTCACCTGTCTGGGACAATGTGTTGGTGTATTCACCTGTCTGGGACAATGTGTTGGTGTATTCAACTGTCTGGGACAATGTGTTGGTGTATTCAACTGTCTGGGACAATGTGTTGGTGTATTCAACTGTCTGGGACAATGTGTTGGTGTATTCAACTGTCTGGGACAATGTGTTGGTGTATTCAACTGTCTGGGACAATGTGTTGGTGTATTCAACTGTCTGGGACAATGTGTTGGTGTATTCAACTGTCTGGGACAATGTGTTGGTGTATTCAACTGTCTGGGACAATGTGTTGGTGTATTCACCTGTCTGGGACAATGTGTTGGTGTATTCAACTGTCTGGGACAATGTGTTGGTGTATTCAACTGTCTGGGACAATGTGTTGGTGTATCTTTCCTATAATGGCCGAACAACTCTCATGCGTTTCCCAAAACACCCTGTAAGGAGAATGTTCACTAATTGCATCTTTGGAACACGTCGATACTGATAGGATGGAAAGAAAGGCAGCGCTGATCTTGGATCAGCTTTTCTCCATTCAAATCTTACCATAACATTATAATGATTCCATAATACTGACAATGGATCAGCTCCTAGAAAGATACTAGCCTATCACCTACAGTGCATTCTACACACAATACCCCAAAAACACGTTTTTAGAAATGTTTGATAATTTATTAAAAATACTAAACTGAAATCACGTAAGTATTCAGACCCTTTACTAAGTACTTTGTTGAAGCACCTTTGGCAGTGATTACAGCCTCGAGTCTTCTTGGGTATGACACTACAAGCTTGACACACCTGTATTTGGGGAGTTTCTCCCATTCTTCTCTGCAGATCCTCTCAAGCTCTGTCAGGTTGGATGGGGAGCGTTGCTGCATAGCTATTTTCAGGTCTCTCCAGAGATGTTATTCCGGGCTATGGCTGGGTCACTCCTTCCGAGTCCTGAAGCCACTCCTGCGTTTTCTTGACTGTGTGCTTAGGGTAGTTGTCCTGTTGGAAGGTGAACCTTCACCCCAGTCTGAGGTCCTGAGCGCTCTGGAGCAGGTTTTCATCAAAGATCTCTCTGTACTTTGGTCTGTTCATCTTTCCCTCAAGCCTGACTAGTCTCCCAGTCTCTGCCGCTGAAAAACATCCCTACAGCATGATGCTGCCACCACCATGTTTCACTGTAGGGCCAAAGAGTTCAATCTTGGTTTCATCAAACCAGAGAATCTTGTTTCTCATGGTCTGAGAGTCTTTAGGTGCTATTTGGCAAACTCCAAGCGAGATTTCATGTGCCTTTTACTGAAGAGTGGCTTCCGTCTGGCCACTACCTTAAAGGCCTGATTTGGTGGAGTGCTGCAGAGATGGTTGTCCTTCTGGAAATTCTCTCATCTCCACAGAGGAACTCTGTCAGAGTGACTCTGGTTCTTGGTCACCTCCCTGACGAAGGCCCTTCTCACCCGATTGGTCAGTTTGGCCAGCTCTAGGAAGTCGTGAGGCCACTGTGTAATTGGGGATCTTCAATGCTGCAGAAAGGTGTTGGTACCCTTCTCCAGATCTGTGCCTCGACACAATCCTGTCTCGGAGCTCTACCGACAATTCCTTCGACCTCATGGCTTGGTTTTTGCTCTGACATGCACTGTCAACTGTGGGACCTTATATACACAGGTGTGTTCCTTTCCAAATCATGTTCAATCAATTGAATTTACCACAGGTGGACTCCAATCAAGTTGTAGAAACATCTCAAGGATGATCAATGGAAACAGGATGCACCTGAGATCAATTTAGAGTCTCATAGCAAAGGGTCTGAATACTTATGTAAATAAGGTATTTCTGTTTTTGATTTGTTATAAATTTGCAAACATTTCTAAAAACCTGTTTTACGTTATGTTTCATTATTATGTTTGTTTGTCATTATGGGGTTTTGTTTGTAGATCGTTGAGGATTTGTATTTATTTATTCAGTATTAGAATAAGGCTGTAATGGTCACTAATAATGCACATCATTCTGCACATGTTACACTTGATGAAATATATTGAGGAACAAATTAGACTGTAGATAAAATTATACTGAACAAAAATATAAACGCAACATGAACTGAAATAAAATATCCCAGAGATGTTTCAATGTGCAGTTTTACCAAACAACACAAAGTTTTGAGGGAGCTGCTGCTGACTGCAGGAACGTCTACCAGAGCTGCTGACTGCTGCTGACTGCAGGAACGTCCACCAGAGCTGTTGGCAAGCTGACTGCAGGAACGTCCACCAGAGCTGTTGGCATGCTGACTGCAGGAACGTCCACCAGAGCTGTTGGCAAGCTGACTGCAGGAACGTCCACCAGAGCTGTTGGCATGCTGACTGCAGGAACGTCCACCAGAGCTGTTGGCAAGCTGACTGCAGGAACGTCCACCAGAGCTGTTGGCAAGCTGACTGCAGGAACGTCTACCAGAGCTGTTGGCAAGCTGACTGCAGGAACGTCCACCAGAGCTGTTGGCAAGCTGACTGCAGGAACGTCCACCAGAGCTGTTGGCATGCTGACTGCAGGAACGTCTACCAGAGCTGTTGGCAAGCTGACTGCAGAAACGTCCACCAGAGCTGTTGGCATGCTGACTGCAGGAACGTCTACCAGAGCTGTTGGCATGCTGACTGCAGGAACGTCTACCAGAGCTGTTGGCAAGCTGACTGCAGGAACGTCTACCAGAGCTGTTGTCATGCTGACTGCAGGAACGTCTACCAGAGCTGTTGTCATGCTGACTGCAGGAACGTCTACCAGAGCTGTTGGCATGCTGACTGCAGGAACGTCCACCAGAGCTGTTGGCATGCTGACTGCAGGAACGTCTACCAGAGCTGTTGGCAAGCTGACTGCAGAAACGTCCACCAGAGCTGTTGGCATGCTGACTGCAGGAACGTCTACCAGAGCTGTTGGCATGCTGACTGCAGGAACGTCTACCAGAGCTGTTGGCAAGCTGACTGCAGGAATGTCCACCAGAGCTGTTGGCATGCTGACTGCAGGAACGTCTACCAGAGCTGTTGGCATGCTGACTGCAGGAACGTCTACCAGAGCTGTTGGCAAGCTGACTGCAGGAACGTCTACCAGAGCTGTTGTCATGCTGACTGCAGGAATGTCCACCAGAGCTGTTGTCATGCTGACTGCAGGAACGTCTACCAGAGATGTTGCCAGAGAATTTAATGTTAATTTCTCTACCATAAGCCGCCTCCAACTTCGTTTTAGAGAATTTGGCAGTATGTCCAACCGGACTCTCAACCACAGACTATGTGTAACCACGCCAGCCCAGGACGTCCACATCCTAAACATAAATTAGAAGATCTAGGCGCTGCTGTAGCCCTCCTTGGTTGGGGACAGAAGCACCAGATCATCTGAAAACAGTAAACATTTGACTTCAGAGATCAGTAGGGTGAGCCCGGGTGCTGCAGACTGTTCTAGTGCCCTCACCAATTCATTGATATACAGTGGGGAGAACAAGTATTTGATACACTGCAGATTTTGCAGGTTTTCCTACTTACAAAGCATGTAGAGGTCTGTACTTTTTTTATCATAGGTTCACTTCAACTGTGAGAGACGGAATCTAAAACAAAAATCCAGAAAATCACATTGTATGATTTTTAAGTAATTAATTTGCATTTTATTGCATGACATAAGTATTTGATCACCTACCAACCAGTAAGAATTCCGGCTCTCACAGACCTGTTAGTTTTTTCTTTAAGAAGCCCTCCTGTTCTCCACTCATTACCTGTATTAACTGCACCTGTTTGAACTTGTTACCTGTATAAAAGAAAACCTCTCCATGCACTCAATCAAACAGACTCCAACCTCTCCACAATGGCCAAGACCAGAGAGCTGTGTAAGGACATCAGGGATAAAAATTGTAGACCTGCACAAGGCTGGGATGGGCTACAGTACAATAGGCAAGCAGCTTGGTGAGAAGGCAACAACTGTTGGCGCAATTATTAGAAAATGGAAGAAGTTCAAGATGACGGTCAATCTCCCTCGGTCTGGGGCACCATGCAAGATCTCACCTCGTGGGGCATCAATGATCATGAGGAAGGTGAGGGATCAGCCCAGAACTACACGGCAGGACCTGGTCAATGACCTGAAGAGAGCTGGGACCACAGTCTCAAAGAAAACCATTAGTAACACACTACGCCGTCATGGATTAAAATCCTGCAGCGCACGCAAGGTCCCCCTGCTCAAGCCAGCGCATGTCCAGGCCCGTCTGAAGTTTGCCAATGACCATCTGGATGATCCAGAGGAGGAATGGGAGAAGGTCATGTGGTCTGATGAGACAAAAATATAGCTTTTTGGTCTAAACTCCACTCGCCGTGTTTGGAGGAAGAAGAAGGATGAGTACAACCCCAAGAACACCATCCCAACCGTGAAGCATGGAGGTGGAAACATCATTCTTTGGGGATGCTTTTCTGCAAAGGGGACAGGACGACTGCACCATATTGAGGGGAGGATGGATGGGGCCATGTATCGCAAGATCTTGGCCAACAACCTCCTTCCCTCAGTAAGAGCATTGAAGATGGGTCGTGGCTGGGTCTTCCAGCATGACAACAACCCGAAACACACAGCCAGGGCAACTAAGGAGTGGCTCCGTAAGAAGCATCTCAAGGTCCTGGAGTGGCCTAGCCAGTCTCCAGACCTGAACCCAATAGAAAATCTTTGGAGGGAGCTGAAAGTCCGTATTGCCCAGCGACAGCCCCGAAACCTGAAGGATCTGGATGGAGGAGTGGGCCAAAATCCCTGCTGCAGTGTGTGCAAACCTGGTCAAGAACTACAGGAAACGTATGATCTCTGTAATTGCAAACAAAGTCCCTGAGGAAATGCATATATAAGTACATGGATTTATAATGTTGTATGTTTTCCCCCCAACACCACTTTCCATCAATTTGTATAGCAGACCCTCATGCGAAGTTGAGGCAAAATATTTTTTGCCTTTGTTTTGGTTGGTTTGTTTTTCAATTAGGGTGTGCAGGGTGAATACGTGGTCTGTCGTATGGTAATTTTCGTAAAAAGCCTATTTGACATTTGATCAGGACATTGTTTTCACTGAGGAAATGTATGTCTGCTGTTAATGATATTGCAGAGGTTGCTGTTGATGCATATCCCACAGTATTTATTGTGTTCAGACTTGTCTCCACTTTTGTGGATTGGGGTGATCAGTCCTTTTGTTACATCATATTGGGGAAGATGCCAGAGCTGAGGATGATGTTAAAGAGTAAGTATAGCCCGTTGGAATGTAGGATGTACGACTCCTCGAGCTGACAAGGTATAAATCCGTCGTTCTGCCCCTGAACAAGGCAGTTAACCAACTGTTCCTAGGCCGTCATTGTAAATAAGAATTAGTTCTTAACTGACTTGCCTAGTTAAATAAAATAAAAAGTGTTAAAATTAATTACCATCAGCATCACAGTCCTCTGGGTTGGAGGGTTTGTATTTTGTCCTGTAGTTAATTCAATGTAATTGGAGAATCCAGTGGGTTCTGGTCTTTAATAGTTGATTCTAAGATTTCTAATGTGTTTGTTCTTAGTTATAGAGCCAAAAAGAAAGTGGTTTATCCAGACATCTCTGTTTTGGATAGAATACTCTTCGTGTTGTTTTATGTTTTCCAATTTTCTTTTTCCATAGTGTATTGTTTTAGTGATTCACCATAGTGAAGGCGTAGACTCAGGTTTCTCAATTTCTTTTTTCATTCTTCATCAAACCATTTATCATTTGTTGTTAATTTTCATTTTATTTGATTCTCTCTCTCCAGGAGTATCCCAGACAACTACAAAGTCATGTTCCTCCAGGGGGGCGGGACAGGACAGTTTAGTGCCGTCCCCCTCAACCTAATTGGTCTAAAGCAGGACAGGTGTGCTGATTACCTAGTGACGGGCACCTGGTCGTCCAAAGCTGCCGAGGAAGCTCAGAAATACGGCAAGGTCAACGTGGTGCACCCCAAACTGGACACCTACACCAGTAAGTGTGTGTGTGTGTGTGTGTGTGTGTGTGTGTGTGGAGCCAGTGGTTGCTACTAGTGATAACAGGAGACATGGTGTTCTGTGTTAACAGTTTAATGTAGCAGAATGACTGTCCTCATGTCTACTGTTGACACTAACTATCCACCCCGGACCCACGCTGACATCATGTGACTGATTCCGCGCTGACATCATGTGACTGATCCTGCACTAACAACATGATTGATTCCATGTTAGATCTTATGGTTTAGATATTGTGTTAACCCTACACACGGTAAAGTTAGCGGAACTGTGTTAACCCTAATTTAGCGAACTAGCAATGGCCAAGTTCATGTTTGTACATAACGATAGCAAGCTATCTAACATTAGCAAGCTAGCCAGGTAACGTTAACTAGCTAGTTAGCTTGCGTTATTACCCTCGTTAACGTTACACAAGTAAAACTACTCACGAAGGAAAGCAGGAATTACTTGAGCAAACAAACGTTGCATTCCAATCTGGTGAACAGATGAGAAACTAAAACCGAGAAAATGTTGGAACCAAGTTAAACAATTTAAAGGCAATGCTACCAAATACTAATTGAGTGTATGTAAACTTCTGACCCACTGGGAATGTGATGAAATAAATAAAAGCTGAAATAAATCATTCTCTCTACTATTATTCTGACATTTCACATTCTTAAAATAAAGTGGTGATCCTAACTGACCTGAGACAGGGAATTTTTACTAGGATTAAATGTCAGGAATTGTGAAACTGAGTTTAAATGTATTTGGCAAAGGTGTATGTAAACTTCCGACATTGTAGCCTTCTTCTACAATGGATTAAATATAACATTTTCCTCATCAATCTACACACAATACCCCCCTTTTTTTTTTTTTAACAGTTTTGCAAATGTATGAAGATTGGAGACTAGTCAGGATCAAGTGAAAAATGAACAGAGCAAAGTACAAAGAGATCCTTGACATTAACCTTCTCCAGAGCGCTCAGGACCTCAGACTGGGGAGAAGGTTCACTAGTCTCTGAAGGTCCTTGATTGGCCCAGCCAGAGCCCAGATTTTGGGCTCTCAAGTAGAACATTGGTCTAAGACACTGCATCTCAGTGCTAGAGGCATCACTACAGACAACCTGGTTCGAATCCAGACTATCACAACCGGCCGTGATTGGGAGTCCTGAGTTTGACCGGTGTAGGCTGTCATTGTAAATAATAATTTGTTCTTAACTGACTTGCCTAGTTAAATAAAGATTACATTTTTTAAAAATTGAAACCGATCAAACATCTCTGGAGAGAATTGAAAATAGCTGTGCAGCGACGCTCCCCATCCAACCTGACAGAGCTTGAGAGGATCTGCAGAGAAGAATGGGAGAAACTCCCTAAATACAGGTGTGCCAAGCTTGTAGCGTCCTATCCAAGAAGACTTGAGGCTGTAATCACTGCCAAAGGTGCTTCAACAAAGTACTGAGTAAAGGGTCTGAATACTTATGTAAATGCAGTATATCTGTTTTTTATTTGTAATAAATTATCAAACATTTCTTAACTGTTTTTGCTTTGTCATTATGGGGTATTGTGTGTAGATTGAGATTATTATTTTAATCAATTTTAGAAGAAGGCAGTAATGTAACATCTGTAAAAAAATCAAAGGGTCTGAATACTTTCCGAATGCACTGAATCATGAATCTACTTTAAATAATTAAGTGAATCACTTATTTTGTGTTATCATCAATGATTGTCCACATGTGTGATTGTTTTTAAATTGGCAAATAAATGAAATTAAAATCACAGCAAATGTAAGGTATTTATAGAACCAACAAAACCATCTTGCAGCCTCTGGCTGGCTGTGTTTAGCTGGAATGTGGCAGGCCGAATATGAGATTAGAGAAATTCCTTGCTATTGTCTTTCAATTTAACTCATGGATAGATGGCTTGCCTAGGGTTTGTAGCTGTCCTCTGAGCCGAGGATAAACGCCAGAGACTCAAAAGCAGCCTGCCAAGGGCTGCTAGCGGTCCAATGAGTGGTAGCTACCCGCCAGAGATGCATATCACGTCTTGAACGGCAAACTCCATTCACCTGCTGGCGGTAAGAATTTGTAGCTTTGGGTGTAAGGAAGGTGGCAAACAGCAGGTGGGAGAAGATGTTTTGCTGTCTGGGAGGTGAACCCTGCAGACCTGTGGTTGAGTCTACTGTTGTTCCGACTGTGAACGTCTTATTGTAGTTTTTCTTTGCCCCGTCTGGTCGTGCTTTGGTTGTGATTCCATATTATTTTGTGACCATATGTTGTTATTGTGGTTATGACTTTTGTGGTTGTATTGTTTTGACCTTGTGGTCGATTTTTTTTTTTTTTTTTTTTTTTTTTTTTTTATTTCACCTTTATTTAACCAGGTAGGTTTTATTTCACCTTTATTTAACCAGGTAGGCCAGTTAAGAACAAGTTCTCATTTACAACTGTGACCTGGTCAAGACAAAGCAAAGCAGTGAGTCAAAAACAACACAGAGTTACACAGTAAACAAACGTACAGTCAATAACACAATAGAAAATCTACATACAGAGTGCAAATGTAGTGTAAAATGCAGTAAGGTTAGGAATGTAGGACAATAAATAGGCCATAGTGGTGAAATAAGTTACAGATTAGCATTAACACTGGAGTGATAGATGTGCAAATGATGATGTGCAAATAGAGATACTGGAGTGTAAAATGAGCAAAAATAATAAAAATGGGGATGAGGTAGATGATTCTGACTGTGTGGTCCTCCAGAGATCCCTGACCCCAGCAGCTGGTCGTTGACCCCTGGAGCGTCCTATGTGTATTACTGCTGCAACGAGACCGTGCACGGCGTAGAGTACACCTTCACCCCCGACACCCACGGAGCCGTCCTGGTCTCTGACATGTCCTCTAACTTCCTGTCCCGACCCGTCGATGTTTCCAAGGTAAGGATGAGCATGACACTTGGTTCCCATGACACAACCATGCTGCTAAGTCATATTGGCTACATCATTAAGATGTATGGAAAAGAGCTTTGAGGTGCTGATTATAGCTTATTCAGCATAATGTGTGGTGAATGAAAGCTTACCAACTGCTGCATGTTTTTTTTGGTTTACATTACTTTACAGAAATGACCTAAAACATTCAAAGGTAATAACTTCCTGTGTGTCTGTTTATTCAATGTGTTGTTTATAGTTTGGCCTGATCTTCGCTGGGGCTCAGAAGAACGTGGGCTGTGCTGGTGTTACCGTGGTGATCGTGAGAGAGGATCTCATTGGCCAAGCCCTGAAGGAGTGTCCCATTGTCCTTGACTACCAAGTGCAGGCTGGGAATAACTCTCTGTACAACACACCACCCTGCTTCAGGTAACACACACAGTGCCTTGTTTCAGCAGGTTTATGTGTGCAGGCTTTTGTTCCAACCAAGCATTACACTCTCTCTTGCTTTCTCTCTCAAATTCAAAAGGCTTTATTGGCATGGAAAGTGTTACCACATACATTTTTTTTTATTTAACCTTTATTTAACTAGGCAAGTCAGTTAAGAACTAATTCTTATTTACAATGACGGCCTAGGAACAGTGGGTTAACTGCCTTGTTCAGGGGCAGAACGACAGATATTTACCTTGTCAGCTCAGGGATTCGATCCAGCAACCTTTCAGTTACTGGCCAACGCTCTGACCACCCGGCTACCTGCCGCCCCGCTACGTTACCAAAACACTTATCAAATCAGTGATGATGCAGATATAGGGGTGAAAGACACAGGTTGTAATGTTAATACTCTGGTTGTACTGGCTGTCCCTAGGGGTGAAAGACACAGGTTGTAATGTTAATACTCTGGTTGTACTGGCTGTCCCTAGGGGTGAAAGACACAGGTTGTAATGTTAATACTCTGGTTGTACTGGCTGTCCCTTGGGGTGAAAGACACAGGTAGTAATGTTAATACTCTGGTTGTACTGGCTGTCCCTAGGGGTGAAAGACACAGGTAGTAATGTTAATACTCTGGTTGTACTGGCTGTCCCTAGGGGTGAAAGACACAGGTTGTAATGTTAATACTCTGGTTGTATTGGCTGTCCCTAGGGGTGAAAGACACAGGTTGTAATGTTAATACTCTGGTTGTACTGGCTGTCCCTAGGGGTGAAAGACACAGGTTGTAATGTTAATACTCTGGTTGTACTGGCTGTCCCTAGGGGTGAAAGACACGGGTAGTAATGTTAATACTCTGGTTGTACTGGCTGTCCCTAGGGGTGAAAGACACAGGTTGTAATGTTAATACTCTGGTTGTATTGGCTGTCCCTAGGGGTGAAAGACACAGGTTGTCATTCTCAACTTTTGGCCACGACTGTATGTAAACTTCTGACCCACTGGGAATGTGATGAAAGAAATAAAAGCTGAAATAAATAATTCTCTCTACTATTATTCTGACATTTCACATTCTTAAAATAAAGTGGTGATCCTAACTGACCTGAGACAGGGAATTTTTACTAGGATTAAATGTCAGGAATTGTGAAACTTGAGTTTAAATGTTATTGGCTAAGGTGTATATAAACTTCTGACTTCAACTGTGTGTTGTATGTATGTATGTATGTATGTATGTATGTGTATATAATATATTATATCTCTCCTATAGTATCTACATCATGAGTCTGGTTCTGGAGTGGATCAAGAACAACGGAGGTGTTGACGCCATGGAAACGCTCAACAAGAGGAAGTCCAGTATGATCTATGATGTCATCAACTCCTCCAACCACTTCTACACGTTAGTATACTTTCAGTTGGAGGGAGGGTTTAGTAGGAATACGCTCAATCTGGAAACTTTTGTGTTTGGTTCACAAGAAGGAGTTTGTAAAGTGTATACCTGTGTAACATGTTGTTAGCATGCCTGTCTCCATGGTAACTTGTGTGTGTGTTGCGTGGTCAGGTGTCCGGTAGACGTGACGTGTCGTAGTCGTATGAATGTTCCGTTTCGCGTGGGAAAGAAACAGGGGGATGAAACTCTGGAGAAGATGTTCCTGGATGGAGCCTCCAAACTGGGCATGATCTCACTGAAGGGACACAGGTATACACACACACACACACACACACACACACACACACAGTTAAAATGTATGCCTTGTGGGTAAGAGGGGTCTTCCGTCTGTGTTTGTGTTGGCCGATAATTTAATAACCATGTAACTGACGGTTATGGATGAAGTCTGTCATGGAGAGAAAATATCCTCCAAAACCCTTTAAACTACATTCATTTTAGGATTAAAAACTTTTATTTACTTTATTTTCATGTAGATACATTTGATAGTGTTTCCTAATGATTAGAACAGGAGTGTTTCCTAATGATTAGAACAGGAGTGTTTCCTAATGATTAGAACAGGAGTGTTTCCTAATGATTAGAACAGGAGTGTTTCCTAATGATTAGAACAGGAGTGTTTACTAATTAAGGCATATCTTTTTTTGACTCTGTTAATGTTGTGTCCAAAATGAACATGTAACAGATCCTCTACAACCTGGCATTTCTTAATTTGTTGATTCATATTTATAAGTAATAACCATAATAATAATAACATGCCAAAGTGTAATGGCTTGTTATAAATAGGTTTTATTAAGAAGCATTTCCAGGTCATCAAGTGTACTAACATCTATCTGTCTGTCTGTGGAAGGAATACGTCTCTGTGGAAGGAATATGTCTGTCTCTGTGGGTGGAATACATCTATCTAGCTGTCTGTCAGTGGGAGGAATACGTCGGTCTATCTGCTCATGGTGTTTGTGTCTCCCCCTACAGGTCAGTGGGAGGAATACGTGCGTCTCTTTACAACGCTGTGACAGTGGAAGATGCTCAGGCTCTGGCCAATTACATGAAGGAGTTCCTCAAGGAGCACCAATAGGAGAAGGCCGTACAGCATGCTGGACCAATCAGAGCAGGCCATGCTGCTGGGTTTATGGTACCGATGTTCAGTAAGGTGAAACATTCACAACGTTACAGATAGAAATATACTGAATAGAGCTGACATGATTCCCTATTGTACCTGACAGCCAATCAAATCTGTTCCATTGTACCTGACAGCCGATCATATATACTGT